>CM076578.1:268870424-269305862 GCA_034641835.2 Pinus albicaulis
ATACCTTCACTTATGTATTAAAGCATACCTTCACCATGAATGAAAATGCCAGATGTTTGAAAGATTTCCAAATTTCTGATGCTTCAATTAATTTCGATCCAGAAAATGTTTTTATAATCAAAACTTTAGATAAAAATATTAAGCTCACTTTGACTATAAAAAATTTGAAATTTTTTATATTTTGAAATTTTCTAAATTTTTTTTTAGAGTTTTTTGGAATTTTTTATTATTTTTGGATTTTGAAATTTTTTTTTTTTTTTTTTTTTTTTTTATTATTATTTTTAAGGCAAATTAAAATTCTAAATCTAAGTTAAAACACAACTAGAATTTAAAATCTAAGTTTAAATCAAATTAAAACAAAACTAAGTTAAAACTAAACTAAGCCCAAAAGTTAGAAATTAAAAAACTAAATCTGAAACACAAATTTAAAAAATTAAACTAAGTTACAATTAAAATAAATCTAAATCTAAAACCAAAAAAGAAATCTAAAACGAAATTACAACTATGCCAAAACTAACACTAAAACACAATTAAAATTTACGTTAAGAATGAACTAAGACTATAATTAAAAAATGAAAACAATCGAATTAGAACTAAACTAAAATAAAAATAAAAATGAAAACCCCAAATCCTAACGCTAAAGCTATATTAGAATGAAATCGAAAACCTCAGCACAAAGATAAAATCAACTAGACTATGACTAACGCTATCACTATTAAATCAAAATCGAAATTCTAACACAATGGAAGCAGATTCACGAAATAAACCTAAGCTAACAAAATCAACGGAAAACAAAAATCGGGCCTGTGGTTTGAATTTGGTTTTTTTTTTTTTAATCAGATGCGTTTGCTTGTCGTATGGTTTGTTTTGCAGGTCAGGTTGAATCGACGTGAAGAAATGTTGTGTTTTATCACGCTGTGCATACGCTTTTATTTGTTGTCGTTTGTTTGATTTGTGTGTGCAGGTAAGGATCGATGGGAAGAGATGCTTGGACGGCGTGAAGAATTGAAGACTGGACAGCAGTGAGGGTCAAACGACGCAGGATGGATGGTGGAGACAGAGGATAGACGGACGAGGGCTGGACGGGATCAGGGTTGCAGAGATGCTTTGACAGCACAATGGGAAAGAAGACAGCGCAGGAGGGTGAAGTCGATGGTTGAGATCGATGAGCAGATAGAAGGATCGGACGGACGTATTTGAAAAAGAGCACAGGCTTCAGATAATATGTGCGTTTTGCGTGTGCAGGTCAGTTTGAAAACGATGGCGTGAAGGATTGAAGACTGGACGACATCAACAAAGACAGGATCAACGTAAAGAATTTTACATTCGTTTTTTTGCTTGCTGCAAGTCGATGGAGAACGCAGGTAGGGAAAATGGAGATCGATGGGCAGAGAAATGCAGGGCAGATCGAAAAGGCATTTGAATCTAGTGCACACAAATTCGCCCTGCAAACCTTTATAATTCTTCTCAATTAAACTCAGATTTTTATGCTTCCGGATCCTGCCCACAGTGGTAGATTTTTATGCTTCCGGATCATATTCATTATCCTCACCTAAAACTGACTATACCTTGAATAATAGATCATTACATTCTGGGTTGGTGACTGTCTACAGTCTTTTTTTGAAAACTGACTGATTATGATTTTGTATATGTTTCGGACAGAACAGTAGTTTTTTATACTACAGACATTTGTAACAGGTAGCTGATCATTAATATGAATAGTTACGAACTTTTTCACTGTGAAAAAATAGATCATTACACATTTTATGAACCTCCATATGACATAATTATTATGACATAACATTCATTACATTCTGGGTTGGTGACTGTCTACAGTCTTTTTTTGAAAACTGACTGATTATGATTTTGTATATGTTTCAGACAGAACAGTGGTTTTTTATACTACAGACATTTGTAACAGGTAGTTTCTAACTGTGTATACTCCTTGGGCTTCTGAGATTTACGGAACATACCAGATCTTAACGATGGCGGACGATGGCAATCAGCTCGACCAGCACAACCCAGCTTCACGTTTCCGCCTGTAGTATTTGGATAGATATTTCCGATGATATATTGTGCATGCTAAATAGAGATAATATGATCAAGCTACAACCCCGGGAAGTTGGCTGTTGAACTAACCCCAACAGGGCCAACAAACTCTTTGTGTTTCATCTCCTGGGGTTAGGGTTTTGGTTGTTTTGGGTTTCGCTTGTTTAGGTTTTTCTCATGTTGTTTAATAATAAAAAGGCCCTTGAGCCTCATTGTAATGCAATTAAGAGCCATGTATCTCCCACATATCTTCTCAGAGATAAGCTACCATCGCCCGAGCTAGTTTATTTTCTATTCTCTCTGTTATTTTTTTTTTCAGTATTTGACATTAATGAAATGAATTTTTATTCATAGTGAATCTTTGCATTTATGTTTATTTCAATATTTTATTTCATTCCTGCATAAGTCTGGATCATTGGTGTACCCCTGCACACTTTGGCCCGAATTTTTCTTGAAGTAATTCCTCCAGATCCACTGGTTCTCCACATAGCCAATGGGATAAAACTACGACTTAATGAGTGTTTTTAAATCATCCCACTTATTCATTGGAGGTTCTCCCTCCAACCTCAGGGTTTCCGTGCGGCTTTTCCACCAATTCAGTGCATGGCCCTCCAATTTCAGCCGTGCAAATGAGATGATTTTCCCTTCCTTGATCTGATGGACACTAAAATAAACATCCAACTGGTACAACCAGTGGTTCAACTTTAGAGCATCGATCTCACCATGGTACGACTTGATATTAACTTTTTATTCCACTTTAAACATGGATTGCGATTGATTCACGACACTTGAACTAGTTTGATTTTTTTTGGGCTCTTTCTTCCGCTAGTTCTTTGTTTCTCCCTGATCTTCTATTCCCCATTCTGATTTTTCCTATGCATTCAAATCCCCATCTTCTCCAAACATCTCCAACTTATTTCTGAGGGCTGCCATGAGGAGGTTTACATTGCAGTTTATATCTGTGACTTGTTGTTCGAGTCGTGAAAACCTCACCTCTACAGGATCACGAGGTTTGTTTACAAATTTGTCGACCATGATTAGGGATGATTTTCAGCCCCGCTAACCTAGATCCCTGCAATCTCCACAAGAATACCCAAATAAACTGGCACTGATACCAAATGATCCATAAAATTTCATGTATATTCTACTAGATAGTTCATCACAAAATATCTGATAATATTTCATTAAAAATATGAGATTCTACACTATTATAGTTTTATTAAACTTTAAGTTATGTAGATTTAACTGTAATCAGTGCATGCATGCAAATATAAATTATGTAGAAAATTATAGAATGAGAAAATAAGTTGACACACACATAAGACACAAGATATGCTCTATGGAAAACCCTTCAGGAGAAAACCCAACTGGAAGGTGAGGTTTCTTCGCTCTGTTTCTCTGTTTGGAAATATGGATGCAGGTACAAAGAAGTAATGCATGTAGCCCATGGGCTACTAAAATGCATAGATCCTCTTTGTGTGCTATACCTCCTATCTCTCCTAGCTATCTTTGCTCAACTATGGAACAATATTTTCTCAAAATAATGGAATGCCTCTTTCTCCTAGTGGCCTGGTTATAACATAACTCGATAGCCTACTAGTGGTTAATTTTGACTACTTGAACTCTTACTTAGATATAAAACAGACTCTTATAGAGACTTTTATGTCAAAAATGCATGGCTATCCACCTTTCCATGCATAATGGGGGCTGACGTGGCATCCTCCTGAACTATAGGTGTGAAAACAGGAAGGTCGACTTCTAAGTGACATAACTTTTTCATACGTACTCTGATTGACGTGATTCTTGTGTTGTTGGAAAGGTCTCTAGGTGTAGAATAACATGAAAATGTTATGTATGAAGTGGTAAATTTTTAACCCCAAAACATCGTTTGATGCCTCAAAATGCTCTAGAAAGGTTTTAGGCCCTGTTTCACTAAACTAGGTCCCGCCAGTAAAAATGTTCCCATGAGCTGATTTTTCCATTTTTTCCACTCCAAATGCATCGAGATGGATGCAAAATAATATAATGATCAAATCTGGATCATTATCCTTGGCATTATTTTCCCATTGAGATGTTTTATCACTTGGGAGAGAGAATGTATAACTGTCTCTAACTATCTCGTATCTAAAATCTCATTTACGATATTCTCTCGTGAATCAAAGACCGTTCATGATTTTTTTTTAACAAATAATAAAATAAACTTTTAAACAATTAAAGTTTCATTAGGTTTCCCTAAGCCTACAAGTTATCAAGTTTTGTGCAGTAAAAGTAAATGATATTAAATAAGCAAATATTTACAGTAACCGGGGGAGTTACAACAAAGTGCAAAGGAAGTTTTCATTGTGCTTCCTTTGCACTCCACACAACAAAATTTTTCTCTGCACCTCCTCACTCCGAACAATGAAAGCTTCCTCTACACCTTCACATGAAATTGATAAATGAATTTGTGTCACTTAAAGTTTTGGGTATGAACTTGCTTCATATATACTATTGTTAAGTGTTTTCTTTGCCTCCATTTAATCCAGCTGCTTGAGATTTTACATATTTAATGGTTCGAGACAACTGCTATAACATCAGGGAGTAGAGATGCAAACAAACATTCATTATAAGTAGTACAGAGGTGCGGCTTGTGAAAACAATTGCAAAAACATAGTGTTTTGAATTAACGACAAAATGTGAACCCCGCAGAAAAAAGCAACATCTACACTATTAAGCAGATATTATCATTGTTTTTTATGTTTTTAATTTCATTGATTTGACATAAAAAAACACTATAAAATCTTAACCAGTAACAATAAAAAAAATTATAAATTATATTACAAACTGTATTGTAGTAGTGTCATATACATTTTAATATAGATATTAAATTTTAATATGATGTTCAAAAGAGAACAAAAAGACTTAATAAAAACTATCATACTAGAATGAGTTAGAGGAAATTCCAAAACAAATAAGTAATAACATAAAAACATATTTGACAACATTTTCATTTTTATAAAAATTAATATTTGACTTAGTATTTAACTCTTTATCTCTTTAAATCTTTTAATATAATTAATATGAATTTATTTTTTTTTAAATAAAACTATCATTTTTAATTTCTTTTCATGAAAGCTTATATGAAAAGGTTGTTCGAGGTTACAACCTCCACATTGTTGATGTCATTGTTGGAGCTAAAATGTGTTGGGGTGATGGTATACAAGAAGGTAAATTTATGTTATTCTACACCTAGAGACCTTTCCAATCAGATTCACCCATAACTTTTACATACGTACTCGCCTAGGAGATCCTCCACTCCATACACTCCGAGAAAAAAGAGGCATTGATTTTGAAGGTTGACCTGTACAAGGCTTATGACACCCTCGACTGGTCATACATTTGATTGGTCCTAATAATGATTGGGCTGCCCCTCAGGATTATCCGCTGGATCATGTCCTGCATAACCACTGTTCGATATGCTCTGATTGTGAATGGATTGCCTACAACATTTTTTGAGGCGGGGCGGGGACTTCGACAAGGCTGTGCATTATCCCCACTCATCTTCATTTTAATTATGGACGGTTTTAGTCAGTTGATGAAAATGGCCTCTCAGAAAGGCTATGTCTGCGGTTATCAATTCTCTGATTCCATTTCTGTCTCCCATTCTTTATTCATGGACGATATGTTGTTGTTTGGGTTTCTTAAAAGGAATCACTGGTACTACATTCTCTTTATTCTAAACAGGTTCGCCGCGGCTACCGGATTGTGCATCAACAGTGCTAAATCCTTCTTATTATACGAGTTTGGTGATTTATACGAGATCAGGTTCATTGCTGATTTTCTCGGAGTTGGTATTCAAATGCTTTCCGGGGGCTTGAAATATCTGGGTTTTAATATCAAACCTTGTGGTTATAAAAGCTCGGATTGGCTCTGGCTGTTAGAGCGTTTCAGATGTAAGATCAACAAATGGACCCACAGATGGCTCTCCATAGGCGGTAGATATATCATGGTGCAGGCAATGTTATCACAACTTCTGGTCTATTGGGGTCACTTATTTTATTTGCCCGCAAATATTGTGGCTGATATCAACAAAATAATAGCTCGTTTCCTATGGAACGGATCGGCTAACACTAACAAATTCCACCTTGTCAGACTCGAACTCTTGTGCAGACCCAAGGAGCACAATGGTTGGGGCATCATGGATACCAGGATATTTAACATGGCTCTGCTTATCAAGTCATTCTGGCGAGCTTTAACTGGTTCAGGAATCTGGTCTGACATTATTAAACACAAATATTTGGAAGATGATACCCTTCATAATCTGCTTTGCAACATTTTCTATAATCCAGCGAGATCCTCCTTTATTTGGGGAAGTTTTAAGAAAATTCTGAGTCAAATAGCAGATAGACTGACTTGGCAGTTCCGAGACGGAGGCAGAATTCCATTGGGGGACTTAAAAATACAAGGTTTCGATAGGCACAGTCAAATATCTGCCCGTCTCATCCACAGGTTGGCGCATAGAGGTTTCCTATTCCTATCTCAAACTATAAATTCTTGGTCTTATGGCGATCCCATTTTTAAAAGTGCATCATAGCTGAACATAGACGGCGAGGATGCCGTTGAATGGGAACATACGGCACAAGCACTGAGGGCTTCTGGACTATGTCATGCAGCAAGTGGTGACATCATCGTTTGGGACGGTCCGATGGTGGGGCATATGCCTCTTGTTTACGATATATACCTCAAATTAAACTCCCAGGTATATGATGAACATTACTCTCGTGTATTTGCCCAATTTTGGAAGCGGAACCTACCCACAAAGATTGTCCTTTTTGGGTGGCTCGTTTGGAGGGACAGAATTCTATCCTGGAACAATCTACAGAAGAAAGGTTTGTTGGGACCTAGTAGATGCGCTCTTTGTGGATGCGCCGAGGAATCTACTTCACATCTTTTCATTTCATGTCCAGTGGTCAAACAAATTTGGAACTTTTTCTCTGCACATAGCCACAACACGTCATGGATTTCTCAAGATTTTATATCCATCGCTCGTGAATGGGACTTGTTGAACAACAGATATCGTTCTCTGCCTTTCATTTTAATATGGGAAGCATGGAATGCTAGAAATCGGCTTATTTTTTAGGACCGCCCTATTAATTTATCTCACATCTATTGTGCCATTGGGCGCCGGATTGATGATCTACCCATCACACAAATCAAAACTATGGATGGCTCAAGAAGAATCCGACCTTATGAGGTTGGATTACCAGCGGTTTATTTCGATGGAGCTAGCAAAGATGGGACTATGGGTTGTGGAGCCTGGATAAAAATCTCCGACAGAGAACGAATTCAGTTACACTGGAATGGTGGCATGGGAACTAACGACAAGGCTGAATTGATGGCACTATGGGGCGGGCTATATACAGCAGCTAATATGGAATTAACAGATATTCATATTTATGGAGACTCGGCACTGGTCATTCACTGTATCAGGGGCACTCTACACATTCAATCTCCTGACCTACAGGGTTGGATTAACAAAATTCAGCGTATTTGGGAGATACTTGGCTCTCCTCCATTAACCCACATCTACAGAGATCTGAATATGAGAGCTGATAGCCCGTCAAAAATGGGTTTAGACGCTGAATATGGGGCCATACAGATGGCTCTTTTCAGGGATGGGATCTGTACAAGGGAATCATCTATACCTATCCCTTGACTGTCGGTTTTTAAGTCTTCTATTGGTTTTTTGTTTCTACTAATCCTCTTTTTTTATTGACTCTTAATCCATCGTCATTCTTCCTACACCGTTCAAGCGAGCCTGATTAACATCTCATCAAGCGAGCCAGATGGTCTATTATATTCCACACTGTAATCGGGATCTTCTATTATTGTCCTCAGCTCTGTTGTATTTGGCTGTAGATTTAGATGAATTCGGGTCGGTTATCCCCAAATTCCCGTCTCTTTGCCGGGCTACAGTCGCCCTGCAAACAACAGTTCACGTTGTCAAGTGAGCCAGATCGTATATCAAGTGCACAACTGCTCTTACAAGCGAGCCTGATTTTCATTCACCTATCCATGTTGATTTCTGGGTGTCGATTCTAGTCACTCCTGCCATTTCTCAGTTTCTAAGGATTGGCCTTTCAGAAGAATATAATTATCCAAACAATTACTGAACAATCAAGCGAGCCAGTTTAGACAGATATCCAATGTGCCGGTACTTCTTGGTTTATACTGGCTGCCAGGTTAAAGATTCAATTTAAAGCGTGAGCAAGCGAGCCTGACCTTTTTTCATCATCGGTAGCCGACTTACATTGTGGGATTGAATTGACTTTTTTCACAGATTATGGCGATGGAATACATAGGTTCCGGATTACTAGTCTTTATGCATACAGTTACTACTAACTATCTTAGTCAACATTTTTGCAGTGGTCATCTTTTTTCACAGGGCTATAAACTTTTTATACAAGCGAGCCAGAGATTGCTCCTCGTCCCCTATCTTATTCCTGATGTATTGGTAGAGTCCAGCAACGGTCAGTCTTATTTCCTTTGTAAGGTCATTAGATGTCTCCTGTGCTGGTCTTCGATATTTGTTATGGGTGAGTTATACCCAGTAATGTTTTGGTCAAAACTTATCCTCTGTCTTTGACACCTTCTTTCTTAGAAGATGTGCATGGGACGAATTGTTTTCTGACCAGGTTTTAACCCATCAGACTTGATGGATTGTAATTTTGTTCTATACACTGTTTTCAGCGTTTTTTTCTTTCTGAAAAAAAAAAATTAATGAATATTATCAACTGAATTTTTAAAATAAAAATAAAGATATACATTACATTCTGAGTCTGATTGAAATTTGAAAATGAAATAAAACGTTTTGATGTTGAATTAACATTTTCAATAAAGAATTTACGACGAGGGGCACAATTTGTCAAAATGTTTTGATCACACTATTATTCACTCCTAACATTTTTCAACGATATCGCTAACAGACGAGCTGTCAAATTTCATTTTCAACTTTTTAATTGTAACTCTTTTCAACGATATCGCTAACAGACGAGCTGTCAAATTTCATTTTCAACTTTTTAATTGTAACTCTTCCAGTGATTCTTCAATTTCATGATCAGATTCACCCCTTTTCTGTGCCACGTCATCACTTCGGTCAACGTCCAAAAATGTAATAATTCAGAAATGTTGTAGTTTAGCACGTTTTACGTTTTGTTGCCCTTTTATATGAATTTGGTAATAAATTTCATTTATGTAATTGTGGTTTTTTTTCATTTTAATGTTGAATTTAAATAATTTTAATATTTATTTTAATTATTTTAATTTTAAAAAGAAACACAATCACTAAGAATTATAGAGATTTTATAATTAAAAATAAAATTATAATTTTTTTTTTATAAAATTATGTAAAAGATTTTTAATTTTGTTTAATATTTTAGGCGAATACATTTTAATTTTATACAAAAATTTTAGAGATAAAAAATTGAATGATCACAAATGAATCTTATATATTCTTTAATAAAAAAAATAAATAAATAAATAATTAAAAATAATATTAAAATAATAAAAATAATTATTAAAAATAATAATATAATTTTAAAAAAAAATCAAAAGAAGAAGAGTTAAGTCACTTACGAGCACTAAATATATAAAATAATTAGTTTTTAAGAGAAAGGGACATAATTAATTAAAAGGAAATTGAGAAATATATTATAAAGAAATTAAAGCGATAAGGAAAAGGAAATAAATAATTAATAAAAGAGAACTTAATTAATTAATTCAACTATGCTTATAATTTTATACCTGAAGGGAAAAATAAAAAATAAAAGTGTAAAATGTGAAAATATCTATACAATTATAAGGTTATTATAATATGAAAAAATATATGGGATAATAAACGAATATCTATAAATTAATTATATGAATGAATTAACTTTAATTAAAATTATTAAATATGATAAGTAAAGAAAGAGAGAAACCAGTGGATGTTAAAATTGGCTTAATTTATAGTCATCTTTTCTGATAAAATTTCTGTTGGTGTTTTTGTATATCAAGAGAATTTTTAATGATTTTGAAGTTGTAAAATGGAACGTCTAATTGTTTTATGTATTTAGTTTTTTTTAAGAACCTTTTTATTTTTATTAGTGTGCATTAATAGCTATTATAGCTTCCTTCTGTTACATGATTCATCACGTTAGTTTGTGATCATTTAATTCTAATGTTTTGGATGAGTGGAAGTTGGACATGATTTAAAATCTCCCACACAATTTTATTTTAAAATTTCTCTCAATATGAATAATTATAGAAATATACACCTTTTCAAATTTTATAAATAAATAAAATTTAATATTTAAAAATAATTCAATAATTACAACTATACAACTTTTATAAATCAAACATCAATGTTTTTTTCTAGTTTGGGTAGAAAATATGTTTAAAAAATTATAACTTATAATGTTCAAAATTATTAGACTATTTTCTCTTTTTCATGAGAATTTATGTAACATTTACCATAGTCATAATATTTTTTGTTTTAAAATTTACTATATTATACCTTAGCTCTATGATATTATTGCAATCACACATTGTAAAACTAACTTTCGAGCTCATATAATTAAAATGAAGCAAACTTTATAAAGACTTGCTAATACTCCATAACCTAAGATGGACACCTTGTCTCTATATGTGCACCACTTGAAAACTTAATCGGAATATCTGTGTATTATTAATACTAATAACATACTCATAACTCATATTATTAATGTTGGGAGGATGATGTGATTATGGAAAATCTTTATATTGCTTGATTGAATTAATCCATGGTGTATTAAGTCACGTCGGAGATTATGTGTCATAAATTTGAATTGATGTGTTGTACCTACATCTGCAACTTCATATCTCATGAAGACATATGTCTAGTTATACACTGTTGGATTTTGAAGAGTTGGATCTACAGTGGAGGCTAATGCGGTACTTTTTTAGGATATCGAACACCCAAACCCTAAATAATTCTTTCATTTCGTTGTTGAGTTTCATCGCATTGCTACTCTGCAACTCTGCCGCGGCCCGAACCCTGCTGACTGGCATGCCTTTGCTCCAGTTCCGCTCGGCTAATGATGGCACAAACATGAACAAGCATACTCGATACCTTCATATGGTTTTGACTTATATTTTTTCGTTATGTTGGTGTTTGTCGTTCTGTTACATATGCCCTTCATGTTATTGTTTTCGCAGGGCTGCCAGTGGCTCTGCGCCATTGACCATATGCTCAAATTTTGCAAGAGTTTATGGTTTTTAAAACGAGTTTTCGAATTTTTCTCTAGGTTGTGGAAACTCACTTCATTACTACGTGTGCTCCAGCTCTCCTGCCAAGTTCCCTCTCATTGTAGCAAGTAAGCCGAGGTTTTTGCTCAAGTTTTATGCTAATTCACTAGCTAATTTATAAACCCTCATCCAGTTGCGTAAACTTATTCTTCCATGGCTTTTTCGTAGAGTTTCATTCAAACCCGCGGAAGATGTTTTACACAGGTAATGCGAGCTTAATCTGTCTTTTTTTTAATGTTTTCCTTTGCTCCGCTAGCTTAGAAGGTAGGGTCTATTACTGATGTTTTCTTGTCTTGGTTTTTTAGCAGGTAACTGCATTTGTTCAACTGTCAAGTATTTACCCATTGAGATTTTGTTTCATTTAACAATTTCTTGATTCTGTCATTTGCCCCAACATGTACCAATTTTCACCTTAGGGTTTCTAAAACTTGTCGAAGAGAAAATCAGTTCTAACTTCGAGGGTGCTCAAGGCATCATGAGCTCTAGATTTGGTTTTATGGCATCTTTCCATTGTGTTAATTCCGTTTAATCTCGAGGGATCTCCCCTGCTTGTAACTGTTGCCTGCATTTGGAACACTGTTATGAACTATATATTATTCCTGGCTATCACTACATTCTCGGTCCGATCTTAAGAGGGGAAATCCCTTTAAACTCATTGTTTTTTTGTATTATAATTTTCTTTTTGCCGGAAGGGTAATTTGCATCTACGCTTATGAGCAATCGTTTGAGTTTTCTGCATCTACAAATGTTAGTTCATTCATCTCTATGATATAGTTTCTTCCCTTTGGATTTTAGAAATGGAAGAAACGTTTTTCGGTTTCTCTTGTTTGAATAGAGTCTAAGTTCCTATTTTCTATCTTAGCTCGGCACAGAGATTACTTTCAATGTAATTTGTATCTACGATGGCAGTTTCAGTTTTGGGTATATATTATGCATGCTATCTCTGATATTTTATTTATATATATATATATATATATATATATATATATATTGTTTTGTAGACATATTTTTCATTCTTTTATCTTGTAATAGAAACTGAACTATTTCTTTCAATTTAATGGAGATTTCTGGACCATCTAGATTTTATGTTTGTGTATAACATAGGTTTACAGTTAATGACCATTTCGGGGTTCGTAGTTCGACTCTGAACCCAAAATTAATGATTTTCTGGTTACACTCCCTGTAGAGGGTTTTCTAATTAACTTCACATGTTTCTGTAACCACCATTTGTTTTCTTGAAAATACAATCCCAAAACTTGCATAAATGTAATTTCTCACATAATCTAAAAAATTAATGGTATGCCTATGTCTTATGGTTACTCAAAGAAACACAGATAATCACATATCTACTACTTTCATTGTGTAGAGATCTTCATTTCATATTTTAAAGAACATTAATTTTATTAAAGAAATATCTCTGTCTAGACAACATATCTAGTACTTAATATTTTTGTAGTTTGTTTACTTATCTGGTTTGAGATTTAGCTAATGATGTCCACCCTACCATGAGAGAGGTGATTACGTCCTCATCTCCCCCCGTGCTCCACACCTAAGATGAGTAGGTTGACAGAAATTCCTAAAGAGACCTCGGGACCCCAAGTCCAGTACTCTTCTTTCCAGGATTTAGGAATGCTGAGTGTTTCCATTGGTCACCACCATCTCAAGAATCATCACTCTCTTCCTACCTCTCCTTTTCCACAGAACAAAACCCATTTTCCTCACCGGGATGTACTTTTATCCATAGAGGAAAGGTAACTATCTTTTCCTGTTTTTTGTTCAACCACTCTCAGTTCTTGGAATAATTTTATCATCAGTCTTTTAACTTTTTTATGGAACCATTATTCCATAATTAAATTTTATTTCAACAAAACATTATTAATTTATGCTCATCATGTAATCCTTTTCTCAAAAGAAATAAATGTTTAGTCTCTTTAAAAATAAATAACATAACAACTATTTTTCACTTAAGCCAGCTGTCACAACTCCCACCTTTGGAACTGAACACCATCCTCGGTGTTTTATTCCAACTCAACAAACGATTCTGGATAAGCCTCACGAACAAATCCTTCATCTTCCCAGGTAGCCTCATCCGAGCTGAAGTGCTTCCACTGCACTTTAACTTGGGTGATGGCTCACATCGGAAGCATGATTTCTCTCCGATCGAGTATACGCTGAGGTTCGACCAGAAATTCGTCATCCAGTTTGACCTGAATTCAACAAATCTTTGAATTAAAATTTCATAAAACTTGGTATTTTAAGATAGGATTCTTTAATCTTCCCTACTTTAATACTTTTCCAGTGGATTACATGTGTTGGTTAGTACATGTATCGTTTTAGTAAAGACACATGAAACACATTGGAACTCGAATATGGCTGGGTAAAGCCAACCGATAAGCCACAGGCCCCACTCTTTCCAATATTTGGAAAGGTCCACAGAACCTGGGAGCCAACTTGGCACAGGAGGTCCACCTTAGTGTGCTCTTTTTTGGTTTAATCCGTACATACACATGATCGCCCACTTCAAATTCTCGATAAGTTTTCTTCTTATCTACATATACATTCTTCTGATATTGAGCTACTTTCAAATTTTGTCTAATATTCCTCACTTCTGATTCCATCTCAACCAACATCTCCGGTCCAAGCATCAATCAACTTGGTTTCAGGGCTTCTCCAATTGATGGGAGTACGACATTGTCGCCCATACAAAGCTTCAAAGGGGTTCATCTTAAGAGAAACTTGGTAACCATTATTGTATGCAAATTCTACCAAGTTTATATATTCTTTCCATTTTGTTGGCTACTGCATCACGTACATGCGTAGCATATCTTCCAATATTTGGTTCACCTGCTCAGTTTTTCCATCCGTTTAGGGATGATAAGTGGTGCTGAAATTTATTTGGGTTCTCAAACCTCTAAATAGGGTCTTCCATAATGCTGAAGTAAACTTCACATCCCTATCTAATATAACAGTCTTTGGAATGCCATGCAGTCTAAAAATATCTCTCATAAAGATATCTTCTATTTGCACAGTTTTGTAAGTAGATTGTACGGGCATGAAATGTGATGCCTTACTCAATCTATCAAACACCACCATAATGGAGTCATTGTGCCTTTTTGACCTTGGTAAACCAGTAATAAAATCTAGGGATATAACTTTCCATTTCCATTCAGGCACTAGTATAGGCTGCAACAATCCGATTGGGTGTTGATGCTCCACCTTAACCTGTTGACACTCCAAGCTTTTGTTTAATTATTCCGCAATATTTCTTCGCATACCATGCCAGAAATAGACTTTTCTCATTGCTGTTAGCATTTTCTGGTATCCTGGGAGTCCTCAGTAATTACTGCGGTGATACTCATCCATGATCAGTTCTTTTAAACTTATATAACTTTCCTTTGAAAGTTAACATTTGATCTTTATTAATTCCATAGTTAGAAGGTTTTTCTTGTCTTCTGGCTTCCTCCGCTTGCTGCCATAAAAATTGGTATTCAGGATCCTTCTCGACTTCCTCTTTTATCTGATCTAAAAATTTACACTCAATTTGATTATAGAAAATTTCGCAGACACAATGTAGTTTTCTACTTAAGGAATCCACCACATGATTTTCTTTGCCTTTTACATGTTGTATATCAAAATAAAATTTCCTTAAGAAAGCATTCCACCTTGCCTGGCAGGGGTTTAAATCAGCTTGCTTAAAGTAGTTGGTTAAGCTGTTGTGATCGGTTTTCAACACAAATATTTTTCCTAACAAGTAGTGCCTCCATACTTGGAGTGCATGCACTACTACTGTCAGTTCTAAGTCATAGGCTGAATATCCCTCTTCAGTCTCCTTTAGTTTTCTTGATTCATAGGCAACCAATCTTCCTTCTTGCGATAAAATTTCCCCGACACCTTCCTTACAAGCATCGGTATAAACCTCAAATTCCTTATTGGGATTAGCTACCCTCAACACCGGGGTCGTGGTCAGCAAATGTTTCAACTTCTCGAAACTATTCTGACACTCACTAGTCCATTTAAATATTTTTCCCTTTCTTTGTAAAGATGTAATTGGCAATCTTTTCGAAAGCTTCAATGAACTATCAATAGTATCCAACCAACCCCATAAAGGAACAGATATCCACCACGTTTTAGGGTACTCTCCATTCCATAATAGTCTTAATTTTCTCTGGATTGACCGTTATTCCTTCAACGAAGATGACATGACCTAGATATTGTATATGTTCTTTGAAAAAGTCACATTTTCTAAATTTGGTGTACAAATGATGTCTTCTTAGCATCTCCAACACTATCCTTAAGTGCTCCTTGTGTTATTCCATGATTTTTGAATAAATTAAAATATCATCAATGAATATCAAAACGAATCTGTCCAAAAAGGGGTGGAATATGCCATGCATCAACCTCATAAATGTTACTGGTGCATTAGTTAAACTAAATGGTAATACCACAAACTCATAATTCTCATATCGGGTATAGAAAGCAGTCTTATAGATATCCTCATCTTTGATTCAAATCTGGTAATATCTAGATCTTAAGTCTATCTTCCAGAATATAATTTCCCGTTTCACTTGATCAAACAAGTCATCAATCCATGGCAATGGATTCTTATTTTTTACTGTCAATTTATTGATTTGCCTATAGTCCATGCACATATGCATGGTTCCATCCTTTTTCTTTACAAAAAACACTGATTTTTCCCAAGGAGACACACTCGGTCGAATGTACCCTTTGTCCAACAACTCTTGCAGTTTCATTTTCAATTCAGTTAGCCCCGGTACACATTCGATATGGTGCCCTTGAAATTGGTGATGCTCCTGGCATCAATTCAATAGTAAAATCGATGTCCCTTCTTGGAGGTAAACCTGGTACATCTTCTGGAAACACGTCCGTGAAATCTTGTACTACTAGTATGCTTTCTAGCATAGGGGTCTTCTCCTTAGAATTAGCAAAACCAACCCGAATGGCATATATCTGACATCCTTTTCTAATACACTTACTCATTTGAGAGGTTGTAATAGGACGTAACAATAAGGGTTTCTTGATTCCTTGTATTTATTGAAGAGTTCCATCTTGCATTCTGTAATATATAATATTCTCTTTACATTCTACCAGTGTCCATTGTCTCTGCAACCAATTCATGCCCAATAATACATCACAGGATCCCAAACGCAATACATTCAAATCCACATTTAATTACTGGTTTCCAATTTCTAGTGTACAGCTTGGAATTTTGGCACAAAATTTTATTTTTGCCCCAATGGCTAGCTGTATGAGCCATGGATTTTTGAATTTCTAACTTTGTAATTTACAGATTTCTACTATTCTAAGGTTTATATAACTTAAACTGGCACCTGGGTCAACCAAAATAGAAACAGGTTGTGAAAGTAACTTACCTTCCATTTATATCATCGTTGGTTGATAATCTACTTATCGATCCTCCAAAGCTGCATTAATTCGGGGTATATCCGGGGTACATCTCCCACCGTAGAGGCTTCTTGTTGGATAGCCATTGTTTCACTTCTTCCTCGCCGTGGGAAATTTTTATAGTAATGAGCCTCGCAACACCCCCAACACTATAGAGGTGTTTATGGTTTTTCCCTTGTTCAGGTTTGTTAGAAGCCTATGTAAACCTTTCTTCTGTAGGCCACTGCATTCTTTGATGGTTTCTTCTAAACTGTTTGCTCACTGAATTCCTTGCATAATTCTTAAATTTATTGGTCCTAACACTTTTTAAATTGGAACTGCTTTTCTGCCCTTTCCTTGGCTGCCAAATTTTTCCGATTTCTCCTTTTGCCTTGGACTGCTGGTAACACATTTTCACTTTTTGAATTGCCTCATCCATGGTCCTTGGATTCATGAACTCAATTTTTTCTTTCATGTGGGTCGGTAAACTACTCAAGAATCGTTGAACCTTAACCTTTTCATCCCTTAAATAAGGAAATTATCTTAATAAGGAAGTGAACTTTGTTATATATTAATCTATTGTCATTTGACACAACCTCAAATCATGGAATTCTCTGGAATTTTCGTCATAGAAATGTTCTGTTAGATATTTGTCTTTAAAGTATTCCTGAAAATCTTCCCATGTCACGTCGTGGTCTTCAATGCTGCGGACATTCTTTACTTCCTCCCACCACAGGTTGGCCTTCCCTCTCAACTGGTAGATGGCCAGCCTAGCTTTAAAATTGATGTTGTACTCATAAACTTGAAATTATTTGTTCATATTAATCAACCAAGCTTCAACCACTTCCTCTGATTCTCCATCAAAATTAGGTGGTTTAATCTTTCAAAACTCACCTTGTAATTCCACTTTCTGTTTCTTAATTTCTTGTTGTTCTGATAAATTACCAGACTCACCCTCATTATAGTTTCTATTCTTTTTACTTTGTTGTGAATGGCTTCTTTCCATTTTGTCATTGGTTTGGTCCTTAGCTTAGTTTATCTGTCAGGACTAGGTTGTAACACTACTTGATTCTATTTATCAGAAAGGCTCTTAAATATCATTTCCTTCTCTTGCATCAGGCACACATTGTCACTCCTAACTCGAACCATTTCTTCATGTAACTTCTACACAGTGCTTAGCAGTATACTGGTTTGGTGATTTTGTTCCTCCAACAGTCTACTAGTCTGCTGGTGTTGATCTACACTCAGCTGAATCCACATTTCAGGATTCATTTCTGGTTGGGATTGGGGTGTAGGTTCCCCTACATTCCGGGGTGTTTGTTGTGTCGATCCCCTCCTCATATCGTCTTCTACTATGTTATTTCTTTTTTGTGCATCATTTACACACACAAATTATCATGTTAGGTGACCCCTAAGGTCCCAGCATGTGAACGCTACTCTGATACCACTTGTAACATTTACCAAGGTCATAATATTTTTTTTTAACATTTACTATATTAAACCTTAGTTCTATGATATTATTGCAATCATACATTGTAAAACTAACTTTCGAGCTCATATAGATAAAATGAAACAAACTTTATAAATACTGGCTAATACTCCATAACCTAAGTTGGACACCTTGTCTCTATGTGCGTGACACTTGGCAACTTAATCAGAATATTTGTATATTATTAATACTCATAACATTCTCATAACTCATATTATTAATGCTTAAAGATGATGTGATTATGGAAAATCTTTATATCTCTTGATTGAATTAATCCATGGTGTATTAAGTCATGTCGAAGGTTATGTGTTATAAATTCAAATTGATGTATTGTACCTACATATGCAACTTCATATCTCATGAGGACATCTGTCTGGTTATACACCGTTGGATTTTGAAGAGTTGGATCTACGATGGAAGCTAATGCGGTACCTGTTTAGGGTATCGACCACCCAAACGCTAACTAATTCTTTCATTTCGTTGTTGATTTCTGCCGCATTGCTACTCTACAACTCTGCCGCGGCCCGAACCCTTCCAACTGGCATGTCTTTGCTCTAGTTCCATCCGGCTAATCATGGCGCAAACATGAACAGGTATACTTGATACCTTCATCATGCTTTTACTTATTTTTTTTCGTTATGTTGGTGTTTTTCATTCTGTTACATATCCCCTTCATGTTATTATTTTCGCAGGGCTGCCAGTGGCTTTGTGCCATTGACCATACGCTCAGATTTTGTAAGAGTTTATGGTTTTTAAAATGCATTTTTGAATTTTCCACCAGGTTGTGGAAACTCACTTCATTACTAAGCATACTCCAGCTCTCCTGCCTAGTTCCCTCTCATTGTCGCAGGTAAGCCGACGTTTTTGCTCAAGTTTTATGCTAATGCACTAGCTAATTTATAAACCCTCATCCGGTTGCGTAAACTTATTCTTCCGTGGCTTTTTTGCAGAGTTGCATTTAAGATTGCGGAAGATGTTTTACATAGGTAATGCAAGCTTACTCTGTATATTTTTTAATGTTTTCCTTTGCTCTGATAGCTTAGAAGGTAGGGTATATTACTGATGTTTTCTTGTCTTGGGTTTTGAGCAGGTAACCGCACTTGTTTGACTCTCAAGGATTTACCCATTGAGATCCCACTTCGTTTAACAATTTCCTAATTTTGTCTTTTGCCCCAACAGGTACCAATTTTCACCTTAGGGTTTCTAAAACTTGTCGAAGAGAAACTCAATTCCAGCTTCGAGGGTGGTCACGACATTGTGAGCTCTAGATTTGGTTTTATGGCAGCTTGTCGTTGTGTTAAGTCTGTTTAATCTCGAGGGCTCTACCCTGCTTGTGACTATTACTTTCATTTGGAACACTGTTATGAACTATATATTATTCATTGCTATCATTGCATTCTCGGTCCGATCTTAAGAGGGGAAATCCATTTAAACCCAGTATTTTTTTGTATTATAATTTGATTTTTTCTCAAAGGGTAATTTGCAACTACACTTATGAGCAATCATTTGAGTTTTCTACATCCGCAAATGCTAGTTCATTCAAATATCTGATATAGTTTGTTCCCTTTGGATTTTAGAAATGACAGAAACATTTTTCGGTTTCTCTTGTTTAAATAGAGTCTAAGTTCTTGTTTTCTATCTTAACTCGGCATAGAGATTAATTTCAATGTAATTTGTATTTACAATCGCAGTTTTAGTTCTGGGTATATATATTATGCATGTTATCTCTAATATATATATATATATATATATAGATTGTTTTGCAGATGAAGTTTTCATTCTTTTATCTAGTAATAGAAACTGAACTATTTCTTTCAATTTAATGGAGATGTTTGGACCATCTAGATTTTATGTTTGTGTATAACATAGGTTTTAAATTAACGACCAATTCGGGGTTCAGAGTTTAGACTCTGAACTCTAAATTAACGGTTTTCTAGTTCACTCCCTGTAGAGGGTTTTCTAATTAACTTCACCTGCTTTTGTAACCACCATTTGTTTTCTTGAAAATACAATCCCAGAACTTGCATAAATGTAATTTCTCATAGAGTCTAAATAATTAATGGTATGTCTGTTTCTTCTGGTTACTTAAAGAAATATAGATAATCACATATCTAAAACTTTCACTATGTAGAGATCTTCATTTCATATTTTAAAGAACATTAATTGTATTAAATAAATATCTTTGTCTAGACAACATATCCAATACTTAATATTTCTATAGTTTGTTTACTTATTTGGTTTCAGATTTAGTTGATGATGTCCACCCTACCATGAGAGAGGCAATTATGTCCTCATCTCCCCTCATGCTCCACACCTAAAATGAGTAGGTTGACATAAATTCCTGAAGAGACCTCGGGACTACTCTTCTTTCCAGGATTTAGGAACGCTGAGTGTTTTCGCGGGTCAACACCAGCTCAGGAACCATCACTCTTTTCCTACCTCTCCTTTGCCACAGAACATACCCCCTTCTCCTCACAGGGATGTACTTTTATCCCCAGAGGGAAGGTAAGTGTCTTTAACTGTTTTTTGTTCAACCACTCTTAGTTCTTGGAATACTTTAACTTTTTTATAGAACCATTATTCTATAATTAAATTTCATTGCAACAAAACATAATTAATTTATGTTCATCATGTAATCATTTTCTCAAAAAAAAAAAATCTAATTAGACAAATTCTAATGTGATTGTGAATTTTAATTATTTAAAACTTATTATACTATTTTATAATTTTTATTGAAATCCAACTAGACAAGTTCTAGTGTGACTGTGAATTTTTATTATTTAAAAAAAAAAAATTTAAAAGTATTGGCATTATTTAATTATTATTTTTTATGTTTCTTCTAATCTGATTGTAAATTTTAATTATTTGAAATTTATTAAACTATTTTATCATTTTTATTGGAATCCAACTAGACAAATTCAAGTGTGATTGTGAATTTTAATTATTTAAAAAACATTGTATTTTAATCTGTACATACACATGATTGCCCACTTCAAATTCTCGATATGTTCCCTTCTTATCTTCATATACCTTCTTCCAATCTTGAGCCGCTTTCAGATTTTGTCTAATCTTCCTTACTTCTGATTCCATCTCAACCAACATCTCCAGTCCAAGCATCAACTTGGTTTCAAGGCTGCTCCAATTGATGGGAGTACGGCATTGTCACCCATACAAAGCTTTAAAGGGGCTCATCTTAAGAGACTCTTGGTAACCATTATTGTATGAAAATTCTACCAAGTGTAGATATTCTTCCCATTTCGTTGGCTATTGCATCACGTACATGCGCAACATATATTCCAAGATTTGGTTCACCCACTCAATTTTTCCATCCGTCTAAGGATGATAAGCAGTGCTGAAATTTATTTGCGTTCTCAAACCTGTAAATAGGGTCTTCCATAATGCTAAAGTAAACTTCACATCCCTATTTGATATAACATTCTTTGGAATGTTAGGCAATCTAAAAATATCTCTCATAAAGATATCTACTATTTGCACAGTTTTGTAAGTAGATTGTACGGGTATAAAATGTGTTGCCTTACTCAATATATCAACCACCACCATAATGGAGTCATTGTGTCTTTTTTACCTTGGTAAAACAGTAGTAAAATCTAGGGATATAACTTCCCATTTCCATTCAGGCACTGGTTTAGGCTGCAACAATCCAGTTGTGTGTTGATGCTCCACCTTAACCTGTTGACACTCTAGGAATTTGTTTAATTATTCCACAATATTTCTTCGCATACCATGCCAAAAATAGACTTTTCTCATTGTTGTTAGCATTTTCTGGTATCCTGGGTGTCCTGAGTAATTACTGCGATGATACTCATCCATGATCAGTTCTTTTAAACTTTTCCAATTTGGAATATATAACTTTCCTTTGAAAGTTAACATTTGATCCTTCTTAATTCCATAGTCAAAAGGTTTTTCTTGTCTTATGGCTTCCTCCACTTGTTGCCATAAAAATCAGTATTCAAGATCCTTCTTGGCTTCCTCTTTTATCTGATCTAAAAATTTACACTCGATTGATTATAGCAAAGTTTGTAGACACAATGCAGTTTTCTGCTTAAGGCATCCGCCACACGATTTTCTTTGCCTTTTACATGTTGTATATGAAAATAAAATTTGCTTAATAAATCATTCCACCTTGCCTGGCGGTTGTTTAAATAATATTGCTTAAAGTAGCTGGTTAAGCTGTTGTGATTGGTTTTCAACACAATTATTTTTCCTAACAAGTAGTGCCTCCATACTCGGAGTGCATGCACTATTGTTGTCAGTTCTAAGTCATAGGCTGAATATCCCTGTACATGCTCTTTTAGTTTTCTTGATTCTGAGGCAACCAATCTTCCTTCTTGCTATAAAATTGCCCTGACACCTTCCTTACAAACATCGGTACAGACCTCAAATTCCTTATTGGGATCAAATACCCTCAACACCGAGGTCGTGGTCAGCAAATGCTTCAACTTCTCGAAACTATTCTGACACTCACTAGTACATTTAAATATTTTTCCCTTTCTTTGTAAAGATGTAATTTGAAAAGCAATCTTTGAGAATCCTTCAATGAACCATCGATAGTATCCAACCAACCCCATAAAGGAACGGATATCCACCACGTTTTGGGGTACTCGCCATTCCATAATAGTCTGCATTTTCTCTGGATCGACCATTATTCCTTCAACGGAGATGACATGACCTAGATACTGTATATGTTCTTTGAAAAAGTCACATTTTCTAAACTTGTCGTACAACTGATGTCTTCTTAGCATCTCCAACACTATCCTTAAGTGCTCCTTGTGTTCTTCCATGCTTTTTGAATAAATTAAAATATCATCAATGAATATCAAAACGAATCTGTCCAAAAAGGGGTGGAATATGCCATGCATCAACCTCATAAATGTTACTAGTGCATTAGTTAAACCAAATGGTAATACCAAAAACTCATAATTCCCATATCGGGTACGGAAAGCAGTCTTGTAGATATCCTTATCTTTGATTCGGATTTGGTGATATCCAGATCTTAAGTCTATCTTCAAGAATACAATTTCCCCTTTCACCTGATCAAATAGATCATCAATCTGTGGCAATGGATACTTATTTCTTACTATCAATTTATTGGGTTGTTTATAGTCCATGCACATACAGATGGTTCCATCATTTTTCTTTACAAACAACACAGATGCTCCCCAAGGAGACACACTCGATCGAATGTACCCTTTATCCAACAACTCTTGCAGTTACATTTTCAATTCAGTTAGCTCTGGTACACTCATTTGATATGGTGCCCTTGAAATTGGTGATGCTCCTGGCATCAATTCAATAGTAAAATCGATGTCCCTTCTTGGAGGTAAACCTGGTACATCTTCTGGAATCACGTCCGAAAAATCTTGTACTACTCGTATGCTTTTCAACATAGGGGTCTTCTCCTTAGAATTAGCAAAACAAACCTGAATGGAATATATCTGACATCCTTTCCTAATACACTTACTCATTTGGAAGGTTGTAATAGGACGTAACTGTAAAGGTTTCTTGATTCCTTGCATTTCTTAACGAGTTCCATCTTGCATTCTGTAATATATAATCGTCTCTTTACAGTCTACCAATGTCAACTATCTCTCCAACCAATCCATGCCCAATAATACATCATAGAATCCCAAAGGCAGTACATTCAAATTGACATTTAATTGTTGGTTTCCAATTTCCAGTGTATAGTTTGGAATTTTGGCACAAAATTTTATTTTTGCCCCAGTGGCTAGTTGTACGAGCCAGGGATTTTTGAATTTCTGACTATGTAATTTATAGATTTATACTATTATGAGGTTTACATAACTTAAACTGGCACCTGGGTCAACCAAAATAGAAACAGGTTGTGAAAGTAACTTACCTTCCAGTTCTATCATCGTTGGTTGATAATCTACCTGTCGATCCTCCAAAGCTGCATTAATTCGAGGTATATCCGGGCTACATCTCCCACTGTAGAGGCTTCTTATAGGTTAGCTATTGTTTCACTTCTTCCTCGCCGTGGGAAATTTTTATAGTAATGAACCTCGCCACACCCCTAACACTGTAGAGGTGGTTTCTGGTTTTTTCCTTGTTCAGGTTTGCTAGAAGCCTCTATAGGCCTTTTCTCCGTAGGCCACCAAGTTCTTTGATGGTTTCTTCCAAGCTAATTGCTCACTGAATTCCTTGCATAATTATTAAATTTATTGGTCCTAGCATTTTTGAAATTGGAACTCCTTTTCTGCTCTTTCCTTGGCTACCAACTTTTTCCTATTTCTCCTTTTGCCTTGGACCACCGGTAACACATTCTCGCTTTTCAAATTTCCTCGTCCATGGTCCTTGGATTCACGAACTCAATTTGTTATTTCATGTGGGTTGGTAAATTACTCAAGAATCATTGAACCTTAGCCTTTTCGTCCCTCAAATAAGGAAAGTATCTTAATAAGGAAGTGAACTTGGTTATGTATTCATCCATTGTCATTTGACCCAACCTCAAATCATGGAATTCTCTGGACTTTTCGTCATAGAAACGTTATGTTAGATATTTTTCTTTAAAGTATTGTTGAAAGTCATCCCATGTCACGTCGCGGTCTTCAATGCTATAGAAATTCTTGACTTCCTCCCACCATAGGGTGGCCTTCTCTCTCAACTGGTAGATAGAAACCCTAGCTTTAAGATTGATGTTGTACTCGTAAACTTGAAAGTATTTTTTCATATTAATCAACCAAGCTTCAGACACCTCCTCCACTTCTCCATCAAATGTAGGTGGTTTAATCTTTCAGAACTCACCTTGTAATTCCAATTTCTGTTTCTGATACATTACCAGACTCAGCCTCATTATAGTTTCTATTCTTGTTACTTCGTTGTGAATGGCTTCTTTCCATTTTGTCATTGGTTTGGTCCTTAGATTGTCGTTCATTTTCTTTTCATGTTTCTCTATCAGGACTGGGTTGTAACACTCCTTGAGTCTATTTATCAAAAAGGCTCTTAAGTATCCTTTCCTACTCTTGCATCAGGCGCTCATTGTCACTCCTAACCCGGACCATTTCTTCCTATAACTTCTGCACAGTGTTTAGCAGTATACTGGTTTGGTGTTGTTGTTCCTCCAGCAGTATACTAGTCTGTTGGTGCTGGTGTTGATCTACACTCAGTTGAATCCACATTTCAGGATTCATTTCTGGTTGGGATTGGGGTGTAGGTTCTCTAAATTCTGGGGTGTTTGTTGTGTCGATCCCCTCCTCATATCGTCTTTTGCTATGTTATTTCTTTTTTTTGCATCATTTACAGACACAATTTATCATGTTAGGTGATCCCTAGGGTCCCAGCATGTGAATGTTAATCTGATACCACTTGTAACATTTACCAAGGTCATTTTTTTTTTTTTAACATTTACTATATTATACGTTAGCTCTATGATATTATTGCAATCATACATTGTAAAACTAACTTTTGAGCTCATATAATTAAAATGAAACAAACTTTATAAATAATGGCTAATACTCCATAACCTAAGATGGACACCTTGTCTCTATGTGCGCGACACTTGGCAACTTAATCAGAATATCTGTGTATTATTAATACTCATAACATTCTCATAACTCATATTATTAATGCTTGGAGGACGATGTGATTATGGAAAATCTTTATATTGCTTGATTGAATTAATCCATGGTGTATTAAGTCATGTCAGAGGTTATGTGTTATAAATTTGAATTGGTGTATTGTACCTACATCTGCAACTTCATATCTCATGAGGACATCTGTCTGGTTATACACCGTTGGATTTTGAAGAGTTGGATCTACAGTGTAAGCTAATGCGGTACCCGTTTAGGGTATCGACCACCCAAACCCTAACTAATTCTTTCATTTCGCTGTTGAGTTGCACCGCATTGCTACTCTGCAACTCCGTCACGGCCTGAACCCTTCCAACTGGCATGTCTTTGCTATAGTTTCGTCCAGCTAATCATGGCGCAAACATAATCAGGTATACTCGATACCTTCATCAAGTCTTGACTTAGCTTTTTTCATTATGTTGGTGTTTTTCGTTCTGCTACATATGCCCTTCGTGTTATTACTTTTGCAGGGCTGCCAATGGCTCTGCGCCATTGACCATACACTCATATTTTGTAAGAGTTTATGGTTTTTAAAACGCATTTTCGAATTTTCCTCCAGGTTGTGGAAACTCACTTCATTACTAAGGATACTCTATCTCTCCTGCCGAGTTCCCTCTCACTATAGCAGGTAAGTCAAGGTTTTTGCTCAAGTTTTGTGCTAATGCACTAGCTAATTTATAAACCCTCATCTGGTTGCGTAAACTTATTCTTCTGTGGCTTTTTCGGAGAGTTGCATTCAAGCCTGCGAAGGATGTTTTCCACAGGTAATGCGAGCTTACTATGTCTTTTTTTTAATGTTTTCCTTTCCTCCACTAGCTTAGAAGGTAGGGTCTACTACTGATGTTTTCTTGTCTTGGTTTTTGAGTAGGTCACCGCACTTGTTCGAATCTCAAGGATTTACCCATTGAGATTCTGCTTCGTTTAACAATTCCCTGATTTTGTCGTTTGCCCCAACAGGTACCAATTTTCACCTTAGGGTTTCTAAAACTTGTCGAAGAGAAACTCAGTTCCAACTTCGAGGTGGTCTGAGCTCTAGATTTGGTTTTAAAAAATAGCGGCTTGTCGTTGTGTTCCATTTAATCTCGGGTCTCGCCTTGTGTTGGTTGCATTAACTGATGAGCTTCTCTGTATTCATGGCTATCACAGCATTCTCAGTCCGATCTTAAGAGGGGAAATCCCTTTAAACTTAGTATTTTTTTGTAAATTATAATTTTTTTTCTGCCAAAAGGGTAATTTGCATCTACACTTATGAGCAATCATTTGAGTTTTTTGCATATGCAAATGCTACTTCATTCAGCTCTGTGATATAGTTTGTTCCCTTTGGATTTTAGAAATGGTAGAAACTTTTTTCAGTTTCTCTTGTTTAAATAGAGTCTAAGTTCCTATTTTCTATCTTAGCTCGACACAAAGATTACTTTCAATGTAATTTGTTTTTACAATGGCAGTTTCAGTTTTGGGTATATATTATGCTTGTTATCTCTGATATTTTATTTATATATATATATATATATATATATATATATATATATATATATATATATATATTGTTTTGCAGATGAAGTTTTCATTCTTTTATCTAGTAATAGAAACTGAACTATTTCTTTCAATTTAATGGAGATGTCCAGACCATCTAGATTTTATGTCCGTGTATAACATAGGTTTACAGTTAACGACCAATTCAGGGTTCTGAGTTTCGACTCTGAATCCAAAATTCACAGTTTTCTAGTTCACTCCCTGTAGAGGGCTTTCTAATTAAATTCACCTGTTTCTATAACCACCATTTGTTTTCTTGAAAATACAATCCCAAAACTCGCATAAATGTAATTTCTCATAGAGTCTAAATAATTAATGGTATGTCTGTGTCTTCTGGTTACTCAAAGAAATACAGATAATCACATATCTAAAACTTTCACTGTGTAGAGATCTTCATTTCATATTTTAAAGAACATTAATTGTATTAATGAAACATCTCTGTTTAGACAACATATCCAATACTTGATATTTCTGTAGTTTGTTTACTTATCTGGTTTCAGATTTAGTTGATGATGCCCACCCTACCATGAGAGAGGCGATTACATCTTCATCTTCCCCTGTGCTCCACACCTAAAATGAGTAGGTTGACAGAAATTCCTGAAGAGACCTCGGGACTAATCTTCTTTCCAGGATTCAAGAACACTGAGTGTTTCCACTGGTCACCACCAGCTCGGGAATCATCACTCTTTTCCTACCTCTCCTTTGCCACGAACATAACCCATTTTCCTCACATGGATGTACTTTTATCCCCAAAGGAAAGATAACTGTCTTTAACTGTTTTTTGTTCAACCACTCTCCGTTCTAAGAATACTTTTATCGTTAGTCTTTTAACTTTTTTATGGAACCATTATTCCATAATTCAATAATCATTTTCTCAAAAGAAATAAATCTAATTAAACAAATTCTAATGTGATTGTGAATTTTAATTATTTAAAACTTGTTAAACTATTTTATAATTTTTATTGGAATCTAACTAAACAAGTTCTAGTGTGATTGTGAATTTTAATTATTTAAAAAACAATTTTTAAAAGTATTGACATTATTTAATTATTAATTTTTTTATGTTTCTTCTAATGTGATTGTAAATTTTTAATATTATTAAACTATTTTATCATTTTTATTGGAATCCAACTAGACAAATTCAAGTGTGATTGTGAATTTTAATTATTTAAAAAACATTGTATATTAATATTGGCGTTATTTAATTATTATTATTATTTTTGGTTTCTTTCATGCCAAACTAGAACTTAAAAAGCATTTCGATATATATATATATATATATATATATATATTCCACTAAAAAAAATCCATGAGTCATTAATAAAAATTCGAAAAGCACACTCAACGCTTCCGAGTGCGTGTGCTAAATATGTGGGTGTGCTAACTTTAAAGTACCTTGTAGGTAGTTGTGCGTAGCCTCACACCAGTCACAGGTGAACCGTTCCATCACCTCTTAGTCAATGAGAGAATATCCTCCACCATACACCGGAATGTTTATACCCGTTGAAGCGATTAGGATCACTTGAATCTACTAAATGACGAGGGGCATCTATCCTCTCCTGTTTTATATGGCGTTACGTTGAATCTTAGCAATTGCTTGCTGAATTATTTTTGAAGATTCTGATGGCTTCATATTCCATGGATGGTTTACAGTCAATCGGCGTGTTATTTCTCTTGTGGGCAGTACTCACTGCTGCAAATCCAGAGGCTAATCTTCTGAACTCGGGATGTAGTACGATCAAGAGTACCAACGTTACCCTTTTCAATAACAACTTGAATGCAGTGCTTGAAAGACTACGTGCGAGGATTGTTCCTTCTGGTTTTGCTACCGCGGAGCAAGTAATAGGTGCAGACCCAGTGTATGGCCTGGCGCAGTGCAGAAAGGATAAAAGCCCCTCTGATTGCCTCATATGTATTACCGTCGCAGAAAAGAAAATTCGCAACTGCTCCGCTGTATCTGGCGGCAGAGTCATCTACGATGGCTGTTTCTTGCGATACGAGAGCAACAATTTCTACGCTCAAGCCACGGGGCTGGTAACACCCCGGTCTGCGGCCCCACAAAGGCTAGCGGCGACACCAATCAGTTTTCGGGACCGGCCGAAGGTTTGATTAGCGATCTGATAACAGCAGCCCCGAAAACCAAGTGGCTTTTCGCTGCGCAAAGCAGAGAATTAGGATGCTCTTGCTTCGTGCTTGCGGTCTATTAATGAATCGGGGTGCAGTGAATGCCTGGGTATAGCAGAGGGCAATATCAGAAATTGTGTTCCTCAGGCAGAGGGACGAGCCGTTGACGTTGGGTGCTATCTGCGATATGCCACGTATCGCTTTTTCCCGAGCAACGCCACTACGGATCTCACTGCCCTCTTATCTTCAGGTTCTCAAAATTTCCAATCCCTTTACTATCTTCCTTATAGTCGTCTGTTAGGACAAGCTTTTATATTTGCCCGTTTCGGTTTCGAGTATGGAAATTACAATACGATGGGTAGTAAGCTGCGATTTTCTATTTTGAATTAAGAGGATCTATTATTTTATTGATTATATGTATATTCAAAATATTATGGAGCAATTATGTAGTCGTGTCATTTCTTTAAAATCAAAAAAGAAATCTTTATATTCCTTAGGCCATGCATGGGAGTATTCTTTTAAAGTTTGTTTTTTAAATGTTATTATGTGAGATATATTTATTTAATATTTTATATTATAAAAGTATTTTATATATATGTAGAAGTAAATAATTTAATATTAGTTGAAATTTATTCTTATTTTAAATATATAATGGGTTCCGATCAGAATTTATTAACATGCAAAGATGGTTTCAAATGTTTATAATTTAAAAAAAATTGGTATTTTAATAAATTGGAAGGTTTTTATATTAATTTATAAATAAATATTTTATAAAAGATTATATATATATATATATATATATATATATATATATATATATATATATATGAGAATGGTTTTTAATTTGATTTTTTGAAAAGTTTTTTTATTTATTTTTTGAATTTAATTTGTTTAGAAATTCATTAAAATTATAAGTTTGATGGGTAAACTCTGCACAATCCAAGAGCCTTAAAAGTTTTTTAAAGTGTTGAATTCATATATGCAGTGAAATAACCAATTTAAATAATGCAAATTAAAATTTCATCTCAAAACTCTAAAAATTTCATTAAAAACAACTAGTATTAAATTTGATTTTAATACCTATTACCTTAATTATATAATTAAATGATTAATAAATATCAATTCATAAATTAAAAAAAAAAATATTAAAAAAAAATAATAATAATAATAAATAGATAAATTCAATTTTTTATCAAAAGTTTTAATATTATGAGTATAACAAATCTGAACCCTACAAACCATTTTTAATATTTAAAGAATTAATTCTTGCAAGCAAAACACTATTCTCAAATAGGATGCCTTTGGGCATTAAAATATATATAACCAATTTAGATTTATTTTAATTTGATTTTAGGAACCATTCATTTGCAAATTCAAAATCGAATTTTCGAAAAGTTTGATAAATATGCCAACAACTAGAATCCACCAATTATAATCGAATTCTTGAAAAATTTCGATAAAAATATGACAAAATAAGGACAGAGCTTAGCCGCTCTTTGGATAATATTTGTATGACTTCAATCCTTTTTCATATTTTTTGATGACGCATAATAACTTTATATGAAAGCAAGATAGATAAAATCGAATTTTGTTTCAGGACACAAAAACAAATCTAGAACATGGATAATCATTGTTGGGGTCGTCGGAGGAGCAGCTGTGATTTTAATTATGACATTAATCGCCAGACGTTATTTTTTCAGATTATACACTAGCCCCTCACATCAAAGACAAGGTATGCTGTATTTTGTAGCTTTGACTGCATTTTTTGAGAATATTAGGGACTATCGAATGCACTCAGAAGTTCTATGGCATTGTAACTCTCTTTCGTTTTATCCATGGAAGAAGTTTGTTTTTTTCTCCCTGAAAAAGCTATGCTCTATGTAGTATGCGGTATGCTTTCACATTTTTGGTTGCGAACTTTACATCTGACTGTTGTTAATTGTACAACAGTCGACACTCTAACTGCAACGGAACTCCGAGGACCTGTAGACTTTGATTTCAAAATATTAAGAGATGCTACCAATAAATTTGACACTGCAAATAAGTTGGGACAAGGAGGGTTTGGTGAAGTTTTCAAGGTGAGTTACAAACATGATTGTGATTTTATTATAGATTTTAGAAATATTATAAAATTTAAATTATTGATTTCACTTTCTTCAATTAAATATATTATTTATATATTAAATTTGAAAATATTCTAAAAATTTTCAATGAAGTTAAATTCAATATACCTGAGTTTCTTCCTTACATTCTTTATATATATATATATATATATATGACGCTGAAGTTCGACTTGATGCAGGGTATGCTGAAGAATGGGAAGGTGATAGCAGTAAAGAAACTATCTTTAGGGCAATCTGCCCGTGCCATATCGGAATTTGAGGGCGAAGTGAAGCTCATATCAAATGTTCACCACCGAAACCTGCTACGCTTATTGGGATGCTGCAATCAAGGTCCAGAAAGACTGCTGGTTTACGAGTACATGCCAAACAGTAGCCTCGACAGAGTATTATTCGGTTGGCCAACCCCTCATACTTACTCCCTCTGGATCTTCGTTTTTTTTTCGCCCAAGAGTTGTTCTCTAGTAGCTGAGATATAACTGTAATGCTTGTGGCAACAGGAGAAGGCAGGCAGAGTTTGAGTTGGGAAACGCGTTTTGGCATCATATTGGGCACTGCTCGCGGCCTTGCATATCTACACGAAGATTTCCATGTTCGCATCATTCATCGCGATATCAAATCCAGCAATATATTGCTCGATGAAGATTTTTGTCCAAAAATTGCAGATTTTGGATTGGCCAGGCTTCTTCCTGAAGATCGGAGTCACCTCAGTACTAGAGTTGCGGGAACCCCGTAATAAAAATAATAGGCTTTATACCACTGTTCTGATTATATTTGCATTTAGGTTGTTTTGATTATATTTTCAGTTAGGGTTGACTAGAGTTGCGGTAACCCTGTAAGAAAAATAATCTTTTATACGACTATTCTGACTATATTTGCATTTAGGTTGTTTAGATTGTATTGACTATATTTGCATTTAGGTTGTTTAGATTATATTTGCAGTTAGAGTTGAACATAATTAAAATGAAGTAGTTTTTTTGGGTCAGAGGATATACAGCTCCAGAATATGCCGTTCATGGGCAATTGACTGAGAAAGCGGATACCTACAGTTATGGCGTTGTAGTTCTTGAGATTGTAAGCGGCAGGAAAAGCATTGACATGAAGAAACTACCGCATATGCAATATCTTCTAGAATGGGTATCTTCTCCGACCCATTCTCTGTAATACAAAATATATTAATTTTTCTCGCTCCAATTTTTGAAAACTTGGGCACTCTTTAGGTAAGCTAATTTGTTTAAATCCTCCAATCTTGTAAATACAGTTTACTTTTGTGGTTATAATTAATTTTTATTCGTTTCCTAGTTTATATGAGTTTTGATTAATTTTTATTCGTTTCCTAGTTTATATATGAGTTTTGAAATAGTTGATATGATTAAAATGTGAAATTTAAATTATCAAAATCATTTTAGCCTCTCACTTGGCCGGCACCAGCTCTTAGTGTAGCTGGATTTTTACTAAAAAAAATTCCAACAAATAATCTTTATACCTTAGAATACTTTAAAACAACACCCTGTCATGAATCTACTCTGCACCCTGTGAAGAACTACAACCATCTAATATAAATTAACCCAGCCACTCTTGCGCAAATATTTTCAAAGTGTAAAATACATTTTAGGGAAGATCTAAATATGTCTACCATCGCAGTTGCAGATACTAGAAAATATGATTCTAGCACCTGTGGGATGTTATGGGAAATTGATCAATTGGGTTACGAATGTTGCAGGTCTGGAAACTATACGAAACGAACGAGGTTTTAGAGATCGTGGACGAAAGCATGGGAGATGAGTACGATAAGGAGGAAGTGTTGAGAATGATACAGCTCGGTCTGCTATGCACCCAAGCTTCTGTTGCACAAAGGCCGTCCATGTCTGAGATAGTGGCGATGCTGGTAAGCAAGAGGGACATTAATAATTTGCAGACAACAACAGTACCCATGCAGCCTGCTCTAGGATATACAGTGCGGACTACCAATGCTGAATCCGGCACGTCTTCATCGGCTTCTAATGCAACGGTGTCAACGTCCCTCACTGCTCGTTAAATACAATTACAGATAAACACCACTAATGGCTTCCCACACTACTCTTTTCATCCATTTTAGACATTTCGCAATGTAGAGACTGTGCAGTCATAGAATACAGTACCCATGAAGCGTGCTTTAGGATAAAGAGTGCGGACTACCAAATGTGAATCCGGCACGTCTTCATCAGCTTCGGATGCAACGGTGTCAACGTTCCTCACCGCTCGTCAAATACAATCACATATAAACACCAGTAATAGTTTCGTACCGAACCATTTTCGTGCATTTTATACATTCCGTATTGTAAAGACTTTATAATCATACAATTCACATCTTGTAAATTTCAGTTGTGTAAAATGTTTTTTTAATAAATAGATAGATAAATTTCGCATTTTTAAAATTACAGTAATATTTTAGAAATTAATATTTAAAAAAATTATATCAATTTTAACAAAAATTAATTATAAAATTATATTAGTTTTTTTGGCTTTAATTTAGTAAAATAAAATTCAAAAATTTAGGTAGTTGGAGTGTTTGAATTGCATCTTTGATAGTGGAAATGAATTCAGCACTATCAAAAATAGTTAGAACATCTAAAATACTGAAATTTAACAACTGTAAACAAGATTCTGATAAATCTTTAACTAAAATTTTCAAATCTTACTAGAATTTCTAAATTATCTATAAGTTTTTTAGACTAAGACAAAACCTATTTAAACTACATTAAATCTTTTCTTTTTCTTTTTTTTTTTTTGAGTATTTTAGTTTTTCTGTTAGATTTGTATTAACCAAAAACCAATACATAAAATTTAAGTATAAATCAAAATGTGCAAAATCCCAAAATAATAATGAGTCTAAATCCAGCCATCTAAGCAGAAACAGAAACTGAAACGACTGTATCAATCTGTTAAGCCTAAAAGGAAATAGCAGGTGGAACTAGTTAACTTCGGACCATCTCACCCTCCTCCACTATTAGTTATTATCCGCTTGATGCACGAAATCACATATGGATATGATTCCGTCCGATTAAACGATCACAACTTTATTTAAATAAAGGATATTAACTTTATCATAAATTTATTTTTTAAAAGGATATTTATTAATGTTATAAATTATAAATATATAAATCCTTTGGATCAGATGAGTGCAATAGCAAGGATAAGAGCATATTCGAAGCAAGCAGAGAGGAGCGCGAAGAAGCCGGGAAGGTGTGCTTTGAAATAAATAATATTCTATTCTAATATTCGATGGGCAGCTTTTGATTTTATGGTTTTATGTGATGAAAAGCGTCTAATTGTTGATAGATTTTAATTAAATTTGAAATTAAAAATCAATATAATATAAATTATATAACTTTATTAAAAATCAAGATAATAGAAATTATATAATTTTGTTAAAAAAAATTAATAATAATTATAAAAATATTAATAATTTTATTTTTTTAAATATTATTTAAAGTAAAATTAATTTCTAATAATTTTTTATTTTTTTATATATTAATTTTTTCAAATTCAAGTAAAGAAGTGATTCCAATAACCCAAAAAAATTTAAATTTTGCTGTAGAGATACTTATTTCAAATGGTTATTAAATGAATATTGGTTGATGGTAATTTCCTTTTATGTTTCTATATACTTTTGGTTATTTTTAAAATAATATGCATTTCTATTGTTATTACGACCAATCTAATAACGTGTAATTCTTTTCTTGCTCAACATAAAGTATATATATATATAATTTTAATTTTATATCTAGATCACACAATTTCATATCGTTTTTTAATAAATAGAGAGATAAAATAATTGAAAATAAAAATTTCTTATATTTATATTTTAGAAATTGAAAAAAATATATAATGCTAATTATAAATATTCTTTTTCAAGGTTCACATTAAATAACATAATTTCACATCAATCTTTTACATATAGGAAAATTAATAAATTAATAAAAAAATCATAATTTATTGTTTGACTATTATTTTCCTTATTTTCTTTTTTATATGAGTAAATTAATTGCTTTACTATAAATTAAGGTCAATGTTCACATTAAATAACATAGTTTCACATCAATCTTTTACATAAAAAAAACATTAATAAAAAATCATAATTTATTATCTAACTATTATTTTCCTTTTTATATGAGCAGATTAATTGCTTTACTATGAATTGTGAACTCCTTCCTTGTTAAAAAATTGAGAGATAATTATGTTAAAAAATTTAGAGATTAGAATCTCACATTAAAAAAATGTTATAAATATTTTATACTTATTACTATGATTTTTCTTAAATATATGATAAAAATAACACTGTTAAATTCATGTATAATTTGGAAAAAATATATCTTATTTAATTTCCATTTTAGATATCAAATATAAATTAATAATTATAAACCAAAAACATAAAGTTATGATCAACTTATCGAAAACAACATTAAAATTTAAGAGAATACTTCTTAAACAAAAAACTATATAAAAATGTTGTTTGCTAATACAAAATATCATGAAAATCTCATTCCAAACTTTTCTATCCAATAATAAAGTTTACTTTAAAATAAAATAGAAGCACGAGATACATCATTTAAAGTTTAAGGTTTTAAATTCAAGAAGTTTATAAATGTGTAGAATTCCTAGGATTAAGATTATAAAAAAATATATCAAAATTTATTAGCAAGTCATTAAAATTATAATTTTTATAATTTTATATTAAAAAATAAATTTTATATATATATATGATTATATTTAAAAATATTAAATTTATATTAAATTATTAACATTTAAATTAAAGAAATTTGATTTTTTTAAAAATAAATTTAGATATAATAATTTTATTTGTTTTTAAGTATTGAGGGGTTTCTGCAATACATTATATTAGATATCATTTTTTTTGGAATTCAACTATGTTAAGAAAGTTATTTAACTCTAGATTTCCAGAGGTAGTCATTTAACTACTTAATTATTTCATGAGAGATAGTCTTGAATCAATTAATTTCTCAAGATTTTTGAATCCCAAAAATGATATCTAATATAATGTACACCACTTAAACCCCCAATACTTAAATACAAAAGAGAGTAAAGGGAGTTGTCCCCGAATGGTTCATGAGGCACAATTACTTGCTAAGGTTTTACAAATGGGTAGCAAGCTATGGTTTGATTGGTGGGAGAAAACCCACTCATGAAGCGACTTTGAGCCGCCCCAACTCCTGGGGATGTGACCACTCGTGAAGTCCCTGTTACCAGTGAAAGCCCCAAAGTGATGATCGATTTATGCGATTCATTTCACTAGTTTCAATCCCACTTATTCACTCCCTATGACATCACCCGATGCAATGAGCGCTATGACTTATTCAAAATCATGAGAAATAAGTGAATAAAGATATATCAATCGCATGCACAACCACATTATTTAATGTGGCTGATATATGCCGATAGGCATCAATGGATATGGATTTAATATTAATATTAATAAATATATAAATATAATAACAATACAATAATAATAGTTATACTATAAAATATTATTATCATTATATTATAAATACGATAATAATCATAACAATTATAATGACAATATAGAATAATTATTATTATATTATAATAATATGATAATATTATTGATATTATAATCAAAGGGATTATTAATATTATAAAATCCAATGCATTATAATTCAACTAGTCAATATTAAAAACAAAGGATTAATATTATAAACCCAAGAGCTTAATATTAAAGACCCGCGTGGATTATTACTGAGAACCCAAGAGATTAATTTATTATGAACTCTTTGATTAATATTATAAATGTAATATTATTAATATTATAAGCCCAAGGGATTAATAAATGCAAGGAATTTGTATTATAAAATCAATGGATTTTAAACCCAAGGGATTTATATTAAACCTTAGGATTAATATTATAAACCCTATGAATAATATTATACCCTAGGAATATGTACCCTTAGATTAGTAAACCCAAGAGATTGATATTATAAACTCAAAGGAATAATAAACCCAAGGAATTAATACTAAAACCCCAAGGGATTATGAACCTAGGGGAATAATATTAAATCCAAGGTATTAATATTATAAACCCAAGGTATATAAATGCTAAGAAAAATATTATAAACCCTAAAATAAACATTGCTCACCATGGTTGTCCATGGTTTATTTTCATATTGAGTCAATCCTTGTCACAATGCGAAGTTGGACCATGGTTGACCATGCTCGACCATGATTGATTTTCATATCGATACAATATTTGTCCCAATGTGACGTTGGACCATGGTTGACCATGGTTGATTTTCATATTGATACAATCTTTGTCACAATGAGACATTAGACCATTCTTGACCATGGTTGACTATCACTGATTTTATAAAACATGGCTGACCATGACTGATATTATAAACCCAAGGGAATAATAAACCTTAGGGATTAATACTAAAACCCAAGGTAATAATATTAAACCCAACAAAGGGCCAAGAAGCCAGGATCCTCAACATGTTAAACTTAATGTCGCAGATGTTAACGTCGTGTTCTTGGAAAATTCAATCCCACCCTTCACCTTCACCTTTGAAGTTTATAAATCCACCTGTTGAATTCATAAAAATTAATTTTGACGATGCTTTTAATGGAAACCAATGAGAAACGAGATATGGAGTAATTTTCAAAGATTGTCAGGGCAGGGTGCTCCGAGTGTTCACATCAGATTGTCGTATTGCAAGTAATAATGAGGTGAAATTCAATGTTTTGAAACATGGAATGATCATTACACAACGAGAGCGAATCCAAAAATTAGTGGTGGAAGGGGATTCAAATTTGGTGATAGAAACAATTAAAAATCTTCATCAAGGAACCCAATGGGAAAAGATAAGTAAAATCTGGAGAACGACGAGGCTCACCCAGGAAGTAAGGGAACTAATTCCAGGAATGGAATACATCATTCCAAATCATGTTCGTTAATCCATAAATGCATCAGTTGACTTCCTAGCAAACTAGGGATGTAACAATCCAGGCAAGGAACTAGACATTGATGGAGACAGAGTTGACTAGGAGGAAGGGCTGGCAGAACTACAGGATATCATGAAAAGGGACACAGAAGGGAATGAGAATCAGAACCCCTAATCGGGGTGCAAGGGTGGAAGATGGCCTGCACGCAAAGCAAGAGAATGTGAGTGAGGCAGTAGGGAAAGGGGGGTGGGCAGGCTACCCAATCCCACTGCACACCACGAACACTTATTGTTGGGTCAGGCCATGAGTGGGCTAGATGGGACGACACGAGGGAATGTACTCACAGTCGTTATATGGGATGGGGCATGCTTTGCATGCAAAAACATTTATGTATTAGCGGGAGACTAAGGCAGCAAGCGAGGAGGGTGCACGAGCTATGTGACCAACGCCATTAGCAGCATAGCAAAGTCGAAAGCACCAGGTTGACGACAACGCGAAGGTCTTGGTATGTAGTGCAGGCCCTCTTTTTTCTTGAAATTGAGGTCATGGGGCACATAACTATGAGAAATTGGTTGTATCCTTGGGTGCTAATACATGGGGTTATGGGATTAGGAATGGGGAAGTTGTGAGTCCTCCTATTCTTGCTTCCACCAGTCTGTTTCATGCACCATTCGCAGGGGTGCATTGGGTATCCCGACAAGTTGGTATTTCCAACCTCTAAGCTTCTGCCTTCTGAGAAATTCTGTAATTGGGGGGTTTAGGTGGGAGAGTCTGGGGATTGCCTACAGGGAGGCATTGGGTCTCTTGGAAAGATGACAACATCAACCATGGAGCTTCTTGCCGATATTTGGGTTTTTATTCTTATCTAACTAATTAACCTCCATTAATGTTTCTACCGTTTGTTCAACAATAAACACCCACCGAAACCTGCAGAACTCTACAAAGGCTATCTTACGAGACAAGACGAACATACCCGACAAGACTGACAGACGAACATACCGACAGATTTTAACCAAATAATGCAAGCAGAAGAGCGAGCTGAGCGGGGACTGACAAAGCCGAATCGCCAGAGCTGGCAGAAGAGCGCTGACGGACTCGACCAGATGAACACCAAATAAACAATGAAATCAGAATGGGAAATTATCAAATAAATAAACTTGGTAAACCATATGACTGCTGGGATTTATTTGAGAAAATAAATCGTCGAACTATTTTTAAGTAGTGTCTTCTAATAACTTTGTTGCTCGGTTTTCCAATCTCCGCAAAATTCTTTTTTCTCAGTCAGTCCGTGTGCCGTCGCCCCAACGAATCAAGAGTTCACCTTAACTTTCTAAGAAATTTCTACGAACTTTATAAAATGTTCGTCGAACTATTGCCGAAAAATTTCTACCCCGATTCTCACAAAAAGTGTAACCCAATAATGCTTTCCGCCTCCTTCAAGAATAAGTTATTTACAAAAATTACTTTAGTAAATATTGAAATAAACACAACTGTAGTTATCACAAATAAGATGATGATAAAAACATAAGGTAATATAAGCACATCAATGACACAATTATTTTTGGATAATTGTCCTCGGAAAAACCCAATGTGGTAAAACCGATGCAACAGATGAGGGTTTTATTTATTCTTCAACAAAAATCTCTTGTACAAAAAATTACCAACATAGAAGAAATAAAATGATATGAGGAATTTACAATTGAGTTCCTCACTTGCTTCCCAGTGATTTTCCAATCCTGGAGAGCCTCTGCGTCCCTCTACATCTCACTGTGTCAGAACCTGCATAGTGGTTATGCAGTTCTAGCGTCACAACCCCTACGATGTCACTGCTACTACATCACTGCCTCTACACAATCCTACCTCTGTGTTGCTTCTCTATGTCAAGCTTTGTATCCTCATGCCTATTGATCCCTCTCTCTCTCCACCCTAAAACTCTCCCTCTGAATTGATTTCTCATGCTAAACTTCAGCTAGTGAGAAAATTTCTCTTCTTGGGCAACTGCGTATCTGCCTTGGTGTGTATTCCAAATGGCCCTCAAGCCTTCCTTTATAGTCTTCTCGTTGACAATTAAATGGCCCAGATTAGATGTATAATCGATGGCTAAGATTAAAACATGACTTGATATTTGTTCTCTAGAAGATTCACACTTTATTTTATTAATACCCATTAATTATTTAATTTCCCTAAGTTTAGACTTAGAAAAACATGAACTGAGTGGAATTTCCACAAATAGTTTCTCGGTTCTTTGGAATACGAGTGTCTAAGCCTCTCCACCAAATTTGAGACTTAGATCACATTCTAATGCTACAAAAAATAAACACTCCCTCTTAGCGAGGAAAGTGTTCTAGCAATTATACCTGATGCATACTGCTACTGATGTTGTCCACCAAAACTGTGCTACTGTTGCCAATGTACTGCTTCCCATGACACAGTTACTGCCACTGCTGAATCTATGCTAAAGCTCCCTCTAAAGTGATGCATCTGTGGTTGAGATACCACATGTTTCTATTACTGAAATAGATTCTCCATCATTCCCATCTGCTCTCTGAATTGAACAAACTTGGCCCTTCCTAGAGCTTTGGTGAGAATGTATGCTACTTGATTCACAATGGGAACGTATTGTAACTATATTACTCCTCTCTGAACTAGTCTCTGATAAATTGACACCTGATGTAAATATTTTTAGATTGATCATGAAACAATGGATTCTTAGAGATTTTGATGCAAATCTGATTATCATAGTAGATACTGGTCACTTCCATCTTCTTCCTGAACATATTCATTAACAATTTTCTGAGACATATGACCTTGCAAGTACTTTTTCTTGCTGCCATGTATTCTGCCTCATTTGAGCCCAGTGCTATGAATTTCTGCTTCCTACTACGCTAGGAGGTTATCCCTGATCCGATGTTGAAGCAATACCTAGAGGTACTCCTCCAATCTATGGAATTTCCTACCCAATCTGTGTCTGTGAACCCACTCAACTTGACATCATCTCTGTGAGTATATTTCAACCCGTATCTGACTGTTCCTTACACATATTTGAGAATGTGCCTAGATGCTACCTAATGCACCCTCTTTGGTTCCACCACGAATTGACTGAGGGTGTTGACAACGAAGCATATGTTTGGTCTAGTGTTAACCAGATACATAAGTGACCCAATGACCTACATGTACAACATGGGGTCTATTTCCTTGTCTCCTAATGCATTAATGTTATTCTAGTTGGTAATCATGGGTGTTTCCATAGGCCCGCAATTTAGCATCTTGAATCTCTTTAAAATTTCTGAGGCATATCTTCCTTGTCCTAGGAATATTTCTCCATTCTCCTACCAAACCTCCAACCCTATAAAGTAATGCATCAACCCCAATTCCTTCATGTCGAATTAAAATTCTAAGTTCCTCTTGTAGTCCTTTATGAGCCTAGATGATCCTATAAGGAATAGATCATACACATACAATACTAAAATAAGTGGCTCATTTTCTACCATCAAATAGTAGAAATTGGGATCATCATCACTCTTGAAAAATCTCAACTGCTGCAAATAAATGTCAAACCGACCGTACCATGCTCTTGGTGCTTGCTTGAGCCCATAGAGGGATTTCTTTAGCTTGCATACACGAGACTCCTTCTAGTGAGTCTCAAATTCTTCAGGCTTCACAATGGACACCTCTTCTTCAATCACCCCATTCAATAATTGTCTTAACATCCATTTTATGAATTTCCCATCCCATCTGCACATCTAAGGATACAACAGATTTGATGGAGGTGCATCTGATAGTAGGGGCAAATGTATCCTCATAACCAATCCCTTCATTTTGGGCATACCCTTTAACTAAGAACCTGGTCTTGTACTTCTCTATGATGCCATCTGCAACATACTTGATCTTGTAGATCCATCTCGAACCTACAACTGATCGGTTAGCTGCTATAGTCACAAATTTGCAGACAACTCTTCTACCATGGCATCCACTCAGACCTAATGCTACACGGTCTCCTGAAAGCTAGAGGGTTCTTCAACCTTTGCTACCGAGGCTTGGTATCTATATGGTTTCCTACACTACCTCTTCTCGATTCTCAGAGCTCCTATAAATTCCTCTGTGTCCCTCAGCATTTTTTGTGCCTCTCTACTAATTCTTCCACTCGAGGTGGGTGGTTTAGCTAGCTCTTCGTCCGATTTTCTTACCTGCTGCGAATCGTCTGAATCTCCCCCACCTACAGAAATACTAGTGTTGGTAATGGTGCTTGATCCATATGTTTGCCCACTTGATGGTTATCCCCCCTATTGTTGTTGTACAAGAGGAACATCTTATGACCTCTCTCCAGGAGGTATCTCTAGGTATTTCATGAAAGCTCTGTCTTCCATGAACTTTGCATCCCTTTTGACTACAATCTTCCTACTCCCATGAATGTAGATCCTGTATGCCTTCGATGTATTATTTTATCCTACAATGTACCCCTTATCTATAGTCTAATCTAGATTGATCCTTTTTTCATATGGAATGTGAAAATATGCCATACTTTCAAATATCTGGAAATGACTCACTTTTGGATTCTTCCCCGTGAAGACACTCTCAGGAGTAGTCTTGCCTAAAGCCTTGTGTGGAGTCCTATTCTAGATATATATAGTTGTGTTACATGCTTCATCCCATAAAAATCTCGGCATATCCTGGTCATAAAAAATGGATTTTTTTGCCCCAACAATGGTTCTGTTCTTTCACTATGAAACCCCATTATGCTCTATGTTATACAGAGTTGTCCATTCTCTCTTGATGCCCTCTCTTGCGTAGAAATCTGTGAATTTATTATCTATTTACTCTCCACCATTATTTGAGTGCAAAAATTTTATTCTCTTCCCTATTAGGTTCTCAACCAGAGCTTTGAATTCTCTAAACTTATCGAAGATCTCATCCTTGGTCTTCAAGAAGTATATCCAAGTCTTCTCGGAGTGATCATCAACGAAGGTGACAAATTATTCTCCACCACTAAGACCTCTGGTAGATATTCATCCATAGATATCTCAGTGTATTATACTTAATGTACTTGGATCCCTCTTATTGCTTCTATAATATGATGTTTTCGCATACTTCCCTAGTGCGCATCCTCTACACACGTCATCATGTGTGGTACTCATGACTGTAACCCTTGAAAGAGTTTCTATGAGTATTCTCAGATCTCCATGTTGAAGATGCCTGATTCGTCTGTGCCAAAGCTCATTTAAATATTTTTCTCCACTGAGATCACTACTTGTTAGTGCCATTGGAGACTTGAGTTGCAACCTGTAAAGCTTGTTTCTTCAAGTTTCAATATGAGTCTTCTTCTTCCATCTTGGATGCTTGGTGTACACTTTTCTTAATGAAGTATACATCATATCCCTTGTCCTATAACTGGGAAATTGGAAGTAGATTCATTCCCAATCATGTCACATGAAACACATTTTTGGCCCAGAGTTTATCTCCTTCGTCTTTTTGAAATACTATGGTCCCTCTTCCTACTGGGGTAGAATTTGTTTTGTTTCCCATAGAAATATGGAAGTTCATCCTTTCTTCTTAATAAATCGAGAAATATTCTCAAAACCTAGACATATGTGCTAAGGCACTACTATCAATGTACCAATCATCATCTGATGCTGAATTAGATAAGAAAGTAAATTCCTCTTCCAACCTGGAAGATAATTATGAGATGTCATGATCTTCCATCATGATTCTTCCTTCACTGGAAGCCTTGCAGAAAAATGCGTCACCCTTCTGCGATTCAATTTCATGTTTAAGATACAGCACCATGACTTCTCTTCAACGCATATTATTTTGTGCCTTTGTCCGATCTAGCTTGGATACCATGTGAAAATTTCTAAAACGAAATTCTATTGCAGTATCTGATATTACTTCTCCTACTTATTATTCAGGAACAAGGTATTTACATAAATTACTTCAGTAAATATTGAAATAAATACAACTCCAGTTATCACAAATAAGATGTTGAGAAAAACATAAGTTAATACAAGCACATCAATGACACAATTATTTTTTGACAATTGTCCCCGGAAAAACCCAATGTGGGAAAATCGGTTCAACACATGAGGGTTTTATTTATTCTTCAACAAAAAAACTCTTGTACAAAAAATGACTAGCAGAGAAGAAAGAAAATGATATGAGTAATTTACAACTGAGTTCCTCACCTACTTCCCAGTGATTTTCTAACCCCTGAGAGCACCTGTGTAGTGGTTAATTAGTTCCAACATCACAACCCCTGCGCTGTAACTGCTACTACGTCGCTGCCTCTGCGCAGTCCTTCCTCTACGCTTCTTCTCTCTGTCAAGCCTTGTATCCTCAGTCCTGCCTATCCCTCTCTCTATCCACCCTGCAACTCTCCTTCTAAATCGAATTCTCGTGTCAAACTTCAACCAATGAAAAAATCGATCTTCTTGGGAAATTGAGTATCTGCAAATGTATTCCAAATGGCCCTCAAGCCTTCCTTTATAGTCTTCTCATTAAAAATTCAATGGCCCAGATTAGATGAATAATCAATGTCTAAGATTAAAACATGACTTTATCTTTGTTCTCTAGAAGATTCACACTTTTTTTTATTAATACCCATTAATTATTTTATTTCCCTAAGTTTAGAATTAGGGTCCCCATTAAGATAATTAATTATTTTAATAAAACATGAACCGAGTGGAATTTCCACAAACAGTTTCTGGGTTCTTTGGAATACAAGTGTCTAATACAATTTGGAAAATAAAATTTTCCCACTGTTTTTCAAAATGCAAGCTGGAGATTCATGGCCAATGCAGAGCAGCAGTGTGCGCAATGGGTGTAATGAGAGCACTGATGTCAGGGCAGCTCAGAAATAAGGAAATAGCACTGGAGCTTGAGAACCAGAGCACTGAGGAAAGTGAATAATGAAGTTTTTTGGCCGTAATTTTTTTTTTAATTAACCCTATTTCGGTTCGCAGGGTTTTATAAGTGCACCAGTGCAGTTCAATAAAACCGCACAGGGCAGTATCAATTTTGGTGCGTTGTTTATAACGCGTTGAGGTGTTTCCCTAACCGTGAACCAGGATGTTTCAATTTCGGTATGAAAATTTGATGATGCACTGGTATGGCATAATGGTAAAGCACCTGTGCATAATAGTCGCAAAGCACTAGTTTTTTGGCCTTAATTTGTTTTTTATATAACGATATTCCAGTGCGTGCGGTTTATGGCACACCAGTTCTCTTAGAGAAGAACGCACCAGCTCATTTCTATTTTGGCGCGGTGTTTTATGATGCACCAGCGCGGAAGAGTATTGACGCCTCGGTGTGTTACAGTAATTGGATGCCCCGGCGGTGTGTGTACTTCACACACATTGTCTGGTGTGCCAATGTTTAGTGCGCACCAGTGCGTTCTATGGTATCATGTGCATTGGTAATTGATAGCTCAGAAGCACTGGAAAACTGAAAAATCCGGGTTTTTTGTCGTTAATATTTTTTTTTTAATTTAACCCTTTACCAGTGCGCGTTTTTTATAGGTGCACCGACATTGTTTTCTACAAATTCACCGGTAAGTTTGTGTTTTGGCGCGTTTTTTATGATGCACTGGTGTGGTTTCTGTCTACTTCACCGGGTGGTTTTGGTGTTGGCCTTGTGTTATGTAATGCATCGACGCGAACGAGTTGTGAGGCACCGATGCTCTATTATATTATGACGCACCAAGCGGGTGTCTACTGAGTGCATGGTGTTCGGTGTGCCAATGATTTTGTTCACACCGGTGCTTTATTTTTTTGAGAGCACCAGGGCGAGTTTTAACGATAAGAGCACCGATAGGAAAACATCCGCAAAACCCTCTGCCTGCCAACATCCTCTAGTAATCTCTGCTAGAAACAGATGTATGGGGTATTTTTCTTTGTGGTTCCTCAAAAACATCCGCTAGAGGGTCTTTTCCTTGTAGTGGGTGGAGAAAAAGAATTAAACCAACACCGAAATCAATATAAGCCTGTACCTACACAAACACAGTTCCATACAGGAGTTAGATCTCTTAGTTAAAAGGATTGGGAATGACAAACACAGTGAGAAATTGTGGAATTGAAAACGAAGGGCTTGACGTACCAAGGTAAAGTCGACTCCGAAAGAAATGGGGGTTCTTTGCGGAGTAGACAGAAGAAAGTATTGGTATCCAAACTCTGAGATTAGGAGGAAATATTAACCAAAAAAAAGAAAACATAAAAAAAGGGAAATAATGGTGAAAACTTACCAGCTACGAAAAAAATTCCGACGGAGGAGGCATAACGCAAAGAAAACCCCAAAGTCACCTGTTGAGCGACGCTTAAGAAAGAAACAAGATAAATTCTATAAAAGAACCGGAAACAAATGAGCTATAGGGAAGCCTATGCTTTTAAAAAAGGTTTTGAACATGGATAAAAACCAAAACCACAAGTAGTGGTATTACTGCAAGTCACACAGTGGTTCTTTAAACAAAGGTCTAAGAAAACTTGTAAGTCTCACCTTCACCAATGCCTTAAGAGACAGAAAGCATGGTCGGAGATCGAAATCTGCAACTGGGTTTCAGAGCAGCAACACCGCGGCAAACCTCCACGCAAATGAGCCAAAACAGTTAGGGTTTGGAAGGGTTGATCACCATAATCCGTCAAGCTCCTCTGTTAACTGTAGATCTCTCCGGTGAATCCGATGGTGAGAAATTAAAACAGGTTTCTCAACCATAAATTCAATTCGATGAGGTGGTAAAACTAATATGCATGAATAGCATTATTTTAAACCAAAACCTGGGGGAGCCCACACCCCAACCACAGACGGAAATGAATCCTGAAATGTGGATTCAACTGAGTGTAGACCAACACCAACAAACCAGCAGGCTGCTAGAGGAACAACAACATGAGACCAGTATTTTGTTAAGCACAGTGCAAAAGCTACTAGAGGAGATGGTCCGGGTCAGAACAGACAACGAGTGCTTAACGCAATAGAAATAAAGGATACTTAAGAGTATTTCAGACAAACAGAATCAGGGGATGATGCAACCCAGTCCTGATAGAGACATGAAGGAGGAAAATGAACGATAAACAAGATCTCAAACCACTGATAGAATGGAAAAAAGCCATTCCCAGCGAAGTAACAAAAATAGAAACTACAATAAGGCTGAGTCAGGTAATGTGTCAGAACAGCAAGAAATTAAGAAACATAAAATGGAACTGCAAGGTGAGTTCCGGAAGATAGAACCACCCATGTTTGATGGAGAGGCGGAAGAGGTGACTGAAGCATGGCTGATAAATATGAATACGTAATTTCAAGTTTACAAATATAACAACAATATTAAGGCTAGGCTAGCCATCTATCAGTTGAGAGAAAAGGGAACTCTGTGGTGGGAGGAAGTTAAGAATTTCCATAGCATAGAAGATTAGGACATGACATGGGATGTATTTCATCAATATTTCAAGGAAAATTACGTAATTGAACGCTTTTATGATGAGAAGTCTAGAGAATTTCATGATTTGAAATTGGTCCATATGACGATGGATGAATACATAACCAAGTTCACTTCCTTACTCAAATATGTTCCTTACTTGAGGTACGAAAAAACTAAGGATCAACGTTTCCTAAGTAGTTTTCTCACTCATATGAAAGAACGAATTGAATTCATGAATCCAAGAACCATGGATGAGGCAATCTAAAAAGCCAGAATGTGTTACTAGCAAGCTAAAGAAAAAAGAGAACTGGGAAAAATTTGGCCGCCCAAGAAAGGGCAGAAGAGCAGTTTAGGTTTTAAAAATGCTAGAACCAGCAATTTCAAGACTTCTGTAAGAAGTTCAGTGAATAAATAGTTTGGAAGAAACCACCAAAGAACTTGATGGCCTGCAGAAGATAAGCCCACAGAAGCTTCCAGCAAGCCTAAGCAAGGACAAAATTTGAAATCACCCCTACAGTGTTGGGGGTGTGGCGAGGCGCACTATTATAGAAACTGTCAGCAGTGGGGAAGAAGTGAAAAATTCGCTAATATACAGGAATCTTCCACTGTGGGACATGTAGCCTAAAGCATACCCAGAAATAATGCAGCATTAGAAGATCACCAGGCAGATTACCAACCAAAAATGATTGAGTTGGAAGGTAAGCTACTTTCGCAACCTATTTATGTTTTGGTTGACCCAGGTGAAAGTTTAAGTTATGTGAATCCCAAATTAGTAGAAATATGTAAATTACAAAGCCAAAAATTCAAAAGTCCATGGCTGGTACAGCTAGCCACAGAGCAAAGAGGAAAGTCTGTGCTAAAATTCCCAACTGTACATTGGAGATTGCGAATAGCAGTTAAACATAGATCTGAATATTTTTCCTTTTGGATCTTACGATGTGCTATTGGGGATGGATTGGTTGGAAATCACTAGACCCTAGTGGATTGTAAAGAGAAGATTATATATTACAGAATGCATGATGGAACATGTAAGGATATACAAGGAATCAAGAAGCCTTTACAATTGTGTCCCATTGCAGCCTCTTAGATGAGTAAGTGTATGAGGAAGGGATTTCAGTTATATTCCATTCAAGTAGGCTTCACTAATTCTAAGGAAAATACTCCAATTATGGAAAACATAAATATAGTGCAAGATTTCATGGATGTATTTCCAGAAGATGTACTAGGTTTACCACCAAGAAGGGACATTGATTTTACTATTGAATTGGTGCCAGGAGCATCACCAATTTCAAGGGCACCTTACAGAATGAGTGTACCAAAATTGATTGAGCTAAAGATGCAGTTACAAGAATTGTTGGATAAGGGGTATATTCGACCAAGTGTGCCCCCTTGGGGAGCACCCGTGCTTTTTGTGAAGAAAAAAGACGGGAACATGCGAATGTGCATGGACTATCGACAACTCAATAAATTGACCATAAAAAAATAACCATTACCTCGGATTGATGACCTGTTCGAACAGGTCCACTGTATTTTCAAAGATAGACTTGAGATCCAGTTATCACCAGATCTAGATAAAGGATGAAGATATCCACAAAAATACTTTCCGTACCAGGTACGGGCATTATGAATTTGTGGTATTACCATTTGGGTTGACTAATGCACCAACAACGTTTATGAGGCTAATGCATGGTATATTTCAGCCTTTTTTGGAAATTTTCGTGCTAATATTTATTGACGATATCCTAATATACTCGAAGAATGTATAAGAGCATAAGGAAAAATTGAGAATAGTGCTAGAGATGTTACGGAAACATCAGTTGTATGGTAAATTCAAAAAATGTGACTTTTTCAAAGAGGAGATCTAGATTCTAGGCCATGCTATTTTTGCTGAGGGAATAGCAGTTGATCCAGAGAAAATCAAAACAATTATGGAATGGCGGGTACCCCAAAATGTGGCAGACATCCGATATTTTATGGGATTAGCCAGTTATTACCGACGTTTCATTGAAGGATTCTCAAAGATTTCTTTTCCAATTACCTCCTTACAGAGGAAGGGAAAAGTATTTAGGTGGACTAATGAATGTCAAACCAATTTTGAAAGTTTAAAACTCTTTTTGACTAATGCTCCGGTGTTGAGAGTAGTTGATCCCAACAAAGAATTTGAAGTCTGTACGGATGCATGTAAAGAAGGAGTTGGGGCAATCATGTCCCAATAAGGAAGAGTGGTTGCTTATGAATCGTGGAAGTTAAAAGAACATGAACATTGATACTCAACTTACAATATGGAGCTAACATCGATAGTGCATGCACTCCGAGTGTGTAGGCATTATTTGCTGGGAAAGAGGTTTGTGTTAAAAACCGATCATAGTAGCCTAACTAGCTACTTCAAGCAAGCTGATCTCAATTCTCGCCAAGCAAGATGGAATGCTTTTCTAAGCGAGTTTTACATTAATATGAAACATGTGAAAGGTAAGGAAAACAAGGTGGAAGATGCCTTAAGTAGGAATTTGCATGGATTTTATGAACTTTACTACAGCCAGATTGAAAGAAAATTTTTGGATCAAATAAAAACAGAAGCTAAGAAGGATCCTGAATACCAATTTATATGGAAGCAAGCAGAGGAGGCCAAAAGGCAAGGAAACTCTTTCGATTATGGAATTAGTGAGGGTCAAATATTAACCTTCAAGGAAAGGATATATGTTCCAAATCGAATGGATTTAAAAGAGTTGATTTTGAACGAATACCACCGAAGTAATTATTCAGGACATCCAGGATATCAAAAAATGATAACAACAATGAAAAAGAATTATTTATGGTCCGGTATGTGAAAGGACATTGTAGAATATTTGAACAAGTGTCTGGAGTGTTAGCAGGTTATTGTGGAACGTCAACATCCAGCGGGATTGTTGCAACCCATACCAATACCAAAATGGAAGTGGGAGGTCATATCTCTAGACTTCATCGTGGGTTTTCCAAAATAAAAAAACATAATGATTCCATTATGGTGGTGGTCAATCGATTGACCAAGGCAGCACATTTTATACTAGTACATTCCACCAATAAAACAGTGCAGATCACAGACATCTTTATGAGAGAAATATTTCAACTACATTGAATTCCAAATATTTTCATATTTGACAGAGATGTGAAGTTTACTTCAACACTCTGGAAAACCTTGTTTACAAGTCTGGGAACCCAAATTAATTTCAGTACCACTTATCATCCCCAAATGGATGGACAAACGGAGTGGGTGAATCAAATCTTGGAGGATACGTTATGTATGTACGTAATGCAAAAACCAACAAGATGGGAAGAATATTTACATTTGGTGGAATTTTATTACAACAACGGTTACCAGGAATCTCTGAAAATGAGTCCCTTCAAAGCCTTGTATGGTTGACAATGTCATACACCTATCAATTAGAGTAGTCCCGAAACCAAGCTAATGATAGGACTGGAAATTTTAGCTAAGATGGAATCGGAAGTAAGAAAAATCAGGCAAAATTTGAAGGCAGCTCAAGATTGGCAGAAAATATATACAGATAAGAAAATAACTTATTGTGAATTTGGAGTAGGAGACCATGTGTATGTATGAATAAAACCAAAAAGGAGCACGCTACGATGGACCTCTTGTGCCAAGCTGGCCCCTAGGTTCTGTGGGCCCTTCCAGATATTGGAAAGGGTGGGACCAGTAGCATACTGATTGGCCTTACCTAGCCATATTCGGGTGCACAATGTGTTCCATGTATCTCTATTAAAGCGATATGTACATGAATCGAAGCATGTAATCCATTGGCAAAGTATTCAGGTAGGTTAAGATTAAAATCCTAACTAGAATTACTAAATTATGTGAGAAATTAACTCAGACTTTTGCTGACTGTAGGTTGGGCCGGACGGCTAGCTTCTAGTCAAAACTTAGTGTATACACGATTGGAGAGAAATCATGCTCTGGAGGCAAGCCATCACCCAGGTTAAAGTGCAATGGAAGCACTTCAGCTCGGATGAGGCTACATGGGAAGATGAACGGTTTGTCCGGGAGGCATACCCAGAGCTGTTTACTGAGCTGGAGCGAAACACCGTGGACGGTGTTCACTTCCAGGGGGAAGTTGTGATAGCTGGTTTAAATGCCAAATTGTTTGTTATGTAATTTTTTTTAAAGAAAATTGAGACATTTATTTCTTTATTAGAAATTAGTTAACAAACATAAATTAATTGTGTTTTGGATTTAAGGTAAATGAAAATTTAGTTATGGAAGAGATTCCATAAAGTGAAAAATACTGATGGTAAGAAGTATTCCAACTGAGAAGTGGTTGAATAGAAATAGTTCAGTTAGTTACCCTTCCTCTCTGGATAAAGCAACATCCCTGTGAGGAAGAGGGGTTCTGATCTGTTAGAGGCTAAGTGAAGGAAAAGAGGAGAGAGCATGAATTTCCCGAGCAGGTAGAGACCAGTGGAAATACTCTTACCAATCATGAATTCTTCCAGAAAGTAGATTGGACTGGAGTTCCGAGATCTCTTCCGAGATCTGTATCAACCTACTTGACTCAGGTGTGGAGCACAGGGGTGGGGTGGGGGTGAGGACGTAATTGCCTCATCCACGGTAGGGGGACAACATCAATCGATTTTAGATAAGTAAATCCACTGATTTTTGCTAATTTTTACAGAAGGGCATGTTGGTACTATTAACCTAGGGTATTTTGAGAAACTATTAATTTGAATATCTTTGTTGAGATTAATATTTCTCTGAAGATCCCTGTTTATTGTGAAGTTTCAAATCTATTGAATAAATGTTATTATTCATGAAAGAAAAACTACTGTGTTAACTTCGAATACTAGTTATCCTGAAATTTAAGATTGTCTCTGTAGTTAGGTTACCTTAATTTAATGAATTGATGAGCATAGATGAATATGCATGGAAAGACAACTTCTCTTCTTTATGCAGTATAATTTTCTTCATAAGGAATATTTTCTTTCATTACACAGAGTATTTTCTTTTCACAGTAAAATCTCTTTATACAACAAGTGAACTTTATACAGTAGAAAAGATAGCTGGAAACGAAAAGATGAAGGATAACATTTGGAGAGTAAAATCCCGAATGATATAGAAGCCAAAAAAAAAAATTACATAAATAATATGAAACGAGGAATTTGGTAAAGGGTAGGATGGGAAATCTTTAACCCAGAACCAGAGTGAGAAAAACTCTGAAATCTGGGATGATTGTTCCCTAATAAAAGAGACTATACACGGACAGGATTAGGTTGATCCGGTCAACCCCTATCTTGATATAATTTATAGTAAAAATTAAGCACAATTGTCACCATACTGTGGAAATAAGTAACATAATCGAAGAGCTGAAAATCAAGATTCATTCATAAATATAATGCATACCAATGGAAGAAACATTTCATATCATTTACTGGAAAACAGAGGTTACAACATCTCTCAGATATTAAAACACAGAATCAGAGGCCAAATGTTCAGTGCAACCTTACGAATGATAGTATAAAATTTAATAGAAACCCTAGAAATATAGCTGGGCTGTCAAGAGTACAGTTATTAGGAATTCGTCGTTCAAATAAACCGAGTCAAAAATCAAAACATAAACTTTATAGAATATATTTTCAATAAGAGACGTAGCCAGTTCGAGCCATTAAACCCTTAATCAAAATTACAAGAGAAGCCTCTTAAACTCTAGAACATATCTGCACTTAGAATGTAAGGACTAACAAAACACATGACGCTGCACTAACTTTAGAGAAGTTATGGAGAATACCCAGTACCTGAGAGAGGAGATACAAATGCAGGTGAGACCCTTGCCTTGGTTACAAGGTGGAGACAGATTATTGAACCAACACTGAAATCAACAGAAGCCTGTACCTGCACAAACACAATTCCATACGAGATTTAGATCTCTTAGTTAAAAGGATTGGGAATGACAAAAACAGTGAGCAACTGTGGAACTAAAAACTAAGGGCTTGACATACCTGGGTAAAGTCGACTCTGAACGAAATCAGGGTTCTCTGCGGAGTAGACAGAAGAAAGGATTAGTATCCAAAATCTGAGATTAGGAGGAAATATTAACCAAAAGAAATAAAACATAAAAAAAAGGGAAATAATGGTGAAAACTTACCAGCTGTGACAGAAATTCTGACGGAGGAGGCATAACACAGAGCAAACCTCGAAGTCACCTGTTGAGCGACGCGTAAGAAAGAAACAAGATAACTTCTGGAAAAGAACCAGAAACAACTGAGCTATAGGGAAGCCTATGATTTTAAATGAGCTTTTGAACATGGATAAAAACCAAAACCACAAGCAGTGGTATGATTGCAAGTCACCATAGTGGTTTCGTAAACAAAGGTCCAAGAAAACCTGTAAGTCTCACCTTCACCAATGCCTTAGAGATGGAAAGCATGGCCGGAGGTCGAAAGCTACAACTGGGTTGCAAAGAAACAACGCCACGGCAAACCTCCACGCAAATGAGCCAAAACGGTTAGGTTTTGGTAGGGTTGATCACCCTAATCCATCAAGCTCCTCTATCAACTTTAGATCTCTCCGGTGAATCTAACAGTGAGAAAGAAAAACATGTGTCTCAACCATAAATTCAATTCGATGAGGTGGTACAACCAATCTGCACGAATTGCATTATTTTAAACCAAAATTCAAATCAAAGTATGTGAGAAATGAGAGATTCCAGATACACATAAAATCATCGAATTCCTCGGGAGGGCCAAAACATATAATCCTGTGCGCAATGATGAAGGGAAATCAATAGGAAGAACTATATGTATATGTTACCCATAGTTGTGTTTACATAACGACTATAATCTTAAACTAATAAAAAATATGTTATGTCAAGCAGATTTAAAGTATATAGTATAGTTTGAGGAGCGAGTAGATTTAATATTTACCATGGAAATCATAATTAAATAAATTTTTTTTATGAGGTGATTGGTTAGATGTTACAAGTAGCATTCAAACTGCCTATAGAAGAATCAAAGGTCTCCCACTTGGTGATGATAGCTACAGTGTTACTGCATAATGGATTTTCATTTCGGATCTTTAAAGAATCCATCATCTCAACATAGTTATGTACCCTTCCAACCTAAGTTTCATAAAATGACCAAATATCATTGGTAAATTAAGAAGCTAAGCAGAATTGAATTTTGAAAATATTTTTTCATGGTAACCTAGAATTTTTAGAAATTGTTGAGGGATAGAAACACTAGTAAGACTTAATAAATCTTCTAGCAAGAATTGGAGCTTCATTTAAGAGGTTTGCAAGATCAACACCATCAAGTATAACCTATTTGTAATTTATTTACGAGGGTATTCAATGCTATATGGAAACTAGTGATATCAAGGGGAACATAGATCCTGTCTATAATTCTTGAGGTGAGAATGGTGGTTTCAATTCAATTGCGGTTCAAGAGTCTTTATCATGGTAAAATTTCTCAAGAGCCATCTTTGCTCACAGGTTTTGAATGTGATGCTTCAACATTATGAAAATTGGCTCCCGAATAGTTTTTCTCTATTGAATCTTTAAAGATATATTAGGGATTCATTATTCTTTTTGTGGGTATTATCTATAGGATGTTAGTGTCTATCTAATGATAATTGAAGGGTGTTATGGTCGGATCTTTTCCCACCTGATTCGATTTTACAATGGGTCATGAAACATTTGGTCCTTCCTTACAACCATATTGACTTTAAGTTGAAGAAAAGGTATCTATAATTTGAATTGAAGCAAAATGATTACGAGCTCGACGAATGAGGTTGGTTATATGATAAGATGTATAGAAGGTTCTCTTCTTAGTATGAGAAGTGGCTCTCATTTTGGGTAGGTTGAATTTACTAAATGGTTTCATAGAATCGATCTTAATGTGTCAATCATGTCTAGCTCAAATTGTTCTGAGGAGTGTTATCCTCTCCACCCATGTTCAATTTCCACAAGTAGCATGTTGAGTTATTAATCACTATATTGCTGTAATATCCTTGAGCCTTGTGTTGAAAAAACTTCAATCTTTTGAAAATTTTATCTTACCTTATATAGCATCTTTCGAATGAGGAAAATTGCAAGGAAGAATCGCCTAGGGTTTTATTTCATGAAAGAAGAATCCATTATATTTTACAGATGGCCAATCACATATTCAAACACTAATACCTAACAAAATTAGGAAAATATTTTTTCAATTTATTTGGATAGTAAAATGATAGAGAATATCCAAATCAAATATTCATTTGTTCTTAGATTGCATAAAAATATGTAAGTTTTGAAAATTAGCGCACTAGCCTATAATATTCCAAACTTACATATTTTCCATAATCATAATTGAATGAGTTATATCACTTCTTAGGTTACATAAAAAAAATATGTAAGTTTTGAAAATTAGGGCACTAGCCTATATTCCAAACTTACATATTTTCCATAATCATAATTGAATGAGTTAGATCCCTAAAAGGGAGACAAGTAAGGAGCACAATATTCAAAACAAGAAATTTTCAAACTCAAGAGAAGACTTAATGAAACCATAGCTTTGATCTTAAGTAAGTTTTTGGAGAAATTTTTAAGGGACATAAATTCGTCATCTTTATTTCTAATTTACCATAATAATAATTGAATGAGTTAGATCCCTAAAAGAGAGACAAGTATGGAGCAGAATATTCAAAACCATTTAATTTTTTCAAACTCAAGATAAGACTTAATGAAACCATAACTTTGATCTTCAGTAAGTTTTTGGAGAAATTTGGAAGGTACATAAATTCATCATCTTTATTTATAATTTAAAAATAAAGAAACCCATCTTCCTAAGAAAATTTCGCCTAATTTCTCACCTAATTTTTCTACAGTTGTTGAAACCATCTAAGGAGCACTTTATCATGTGGAAAATTAATGAAAATATGTGTGAAAAATATACTCATAGATTGTGTGGTATATGTACATGTGAATATGAAACCACGATTTTTTTCTATCGCATATTATTTTATTCCCATACCATGCAGGAATGATGTTGATGAGTTAAATGCTTGGTCTCCTTCCAACCCATCACATATTATCGTGTATATTTATCATAATTGACTTTCGTAATCCCTATGTAGAAGTGGTTCGGAAAGAAAAGAGCATAGCAACTCTATATAGAGGTAGAAATAAGTATGTAAAAATGTGTTCAAAGAGATGTATAATACAATATAGCTTTCCATAAATTCTTATAATTTGTGATTTTCAAAAACTTCACTGAGATGTGACTCCATTACATGACATGATCATTACATTAAAAGCAAGCAATAAAGCCCGTTGCCCCACAATCCACAAATGGCACATATTACATCATTTAGGGGCGACAGACTACTTCAATGATATCGGATGGCCTCTCATTCACAAAATGTCTTGATGATGGATCCCGTTGGGATTCGGGAAATGTGACCCTCGTTCTCTAACATGGATAATCCATAAAGCTCCTTAAAAAAAGACATCCAATGTATAGAGGGTGAGGAAAAGTAGATGAGGAAAGTGGGTATCGAAAATAAGAGAACCCGAAAATATCGTACGCTGGACTCCTTATCCACCCCAGAAATGGTGGCTCGTGCACACGAAGTGGCCGCTCTGTGCTTGAAAGGCCACTCGGCTTTTCTCAATTTCCCGGAAATTTTCCATCATCTTCCTCACCCAACATATAATGTAGCGAGAGATATATAGGAAGCTGTAGTGGCTGTAGCCTTAGTTAATCCACCCATTCCTTCTCCTCCTTCTAAAACTTATCTTCAGTCTGTGGATCTACAAGAGAAGGCAGAGGTTATTGAGACATATACTAAGCAAAGAGAGGATTTTTACAAGGTCGGCTTGACAACATTTCTTACAAACATGGACGAAGGATTTGTTTTTTCACCTGTACCTTATCATATTCTTGAGGGCCAATTCTTCAATTCAGATGAAATCAACGAAGATGATAACAGAGATGGTGAATTATTTCTCTGGCAATTTTCTCAGTGAACAATATTGTAATGTAATTTCCTGTCAACATGGGAGATTGTATCAGGCTTCTAACCCATACTTTGGTAGGAATTTGGAAAGAATATGTCCTAGCTTGGTGCTCTAGGAGATTCCTTAATTGTTTTGTACATGTTGATTTCTGTCTTTCCGAAGTGGTGAACAAAACATCCCTTTCAGGAGCTATGGTAATCTTGAAATCTCTTCATTTTCCATAGACTATCACGTCTTAAATATCAACAATGATATTGGAATTTCCAGAAATATCGTAGAATGATAATATAAAAACATTAATAACTTTGAAAGGAAAAAATATCCATAAATGAGTAGATGACCTGGCAGAAAAATCGCGGGCAAAGTATACACACGGGAGAAGCTTGAAGAGTGTTTGGTTCTTTACTTCATAGGTTAACCAGAATACACTAAATCAGCTTATAAAAAATGAGGTAAATGAACTGTGAATATCTTACTTCAAGGGAACAAAGGATAGGACCTCAAGATCATTACTAATAGCCAAATTGAGTCATACAATGTAGAAAATTCCAACATTCAATATCCTCATATTTGTAGAGAATACCAAGGGTTAATGAGCAACGTGAAAGTCAAAATAAATTACTGATTATGTATACAACGCATCGACAGTGTAACCCCAAAACATCCAAGAACTCCAGGGTTATCAAAAGGAAGAACCAACCTAGTAGTGAGATAATTTACAGGAGAAAATGCCAAATAGAATTTTGGAAGTGGATGCCAGACAGAAACTGAGAAGGTGTAGACTTTACCTATGTAGTTCACAAGGAAGTCACAGTATTATTAAATGACGCAAATAAATTGATAATGGCAGAAATCTTAGGTATAGATGCAAGTTAAGAAAGGAAAATTACTTGTGCGAACCACTTCGGCGAGGAAGAATTCTTGCAACGCAAGAAGTTGGTACTCACACCCAGATTCAGATGAAGTAGGGGAACCTAGATTTAATCCATGAAACAAAGATATTAATGAACCCATAGATGCAAAAAAAAAAAATTCATGCAAGTGAATGGTGAAGGAATAACGCTAATAACGCTAAGAACGAAATGATCCCTGGACGTATAGGGTTGATGCTGGGTGAGGAAGGTAGTGCATATAGGGATAATCATCTTTGTTCTGGTTTCCAAATATAATAATGTTTCTTGTAGAGGAGAATGACTGTAGTCATATTCCCTATTACTCAATGATAGAAACCGAAATTTAATCTTAGTAAAAAAATTTCTAACCAAAATTTGTAAAACGCATGGTAAAATGATAGAGGAAACCTCGCTAAGAAGTATTGGGGATTTGGTACTTGAATTTCCATAAAGAAAACCAACGGGTTCTAATAATAACCTGATTCACCCCATACAGCATAAGAAAATATCAATCTAATAAGTAACAAATAAAATTCAATATAAAACGTACATTGAACTCTAAGATAATATGTGAAACTACAAAGCTACAAGTTGTTGGTGGAGGCTACCTTGGTGGAGAAATCTTCCACAAGGTCGATAAGGATTTAGCTTCAAATAATCCGATGGAAGTTCGGGCCAAATTCTAGATTCACCGTAGATCTGTGATGAGGTGACCACGATATTTCGGTTTTGTTCAATGCAGTTATGTCATTTATGATTTAAATTTCTTTAACCGTTTCAACATGACAATAGAGGATGGTTTAATCATCTAACATTTGATTGGACATGGCAGACAAGTCCACGGTGGCAATTGGGCATGTTGTTTTCAAATAGAAACGTCTTACGTCGTAATAAAAATAAATTTAACTTTTACTATGTTAAAACCTAACTCTATGATATTATTGCAATCATACATTTGTAGAACTAACTTTCAATCTCATATAATTAAAATGACACAAACTTTATAAAGACTGGCTATTACTGCATAACCCAAGATGGGCACCTTGTCTCTACATGTGCGACACTTGGCAACTTAATCGGAATATCTGAGTATCATTAATACTCATAATGTACTCATAATTAATATTATTAATGTTGGGAAATGTTGGGAGGACGATGTGATTATGGAAAATCTTTATATTTCTTGATTGAATTAATGCATGGTATATTAGGTTACGTCGGAGGTATATGTCATAAATTTGAATTGTTGTATTGTATGCGCATCTGCAATTTTATATCTCATGAAGACATATGTCTGGATTATACACTATTGGATCCTAAAGAGTTGGATCTACGGTGGAGGCTAATGGGGTACCCGTTTAGGGTATTGACCTCCCAAACCCTAACTATCTTTTTTTCATTTCGCTATCGAGTTCTAACGCGGCCCGAACCCTGTCGACTGGCATGCCTTTGCTCCAGTTTCATCCGGCTAATCATGGTGTAAAGCATGAACATGTATACTCGATACCTTCATCTAGTTTTTACTTAGCCTTTTTTGTTAGGTTGGTGTTTGTCATTTTGTTACATATGCCCTTCATGTTATTGTTTTCGTAGGGTTGTTAGTGGCTCTATGCCATTGACCACACGCTCAGATTTTTCAAGAGTTTATGGTTCTTAATACGGGTTTCGAATTTTCCCCTAGGTTGTGGAAATTTACTTCATTGCTAAGCGTGCTCCAGCTCCCCTACCGAGTCCCCTCTCACTGTAGCAAGTGAGCCGAGGTTTTTGTTTAAGTTTTATGCTAATACACTAGCTAATTTATAAACCCTCATCCGGTTGCGTGAACTTATTCTTCCATGGCCTTTCCAAAGAGTTGCACTCGAGCTTGTGGAAGATTTTTTACATAGGTAATGCGAGTTCACTCTGTCTTTTTGGTTTAATGATATCCTTTTCTTCGCTAGCTTAGATGGCAGGGTCTATTACTAATGTTTTCTTGCCTTGTTTTTTTTAAACAGGTAACCGCATTTGCTTGACTATCAAGAATTGACCCTTTGAGATTCCACTTTGTTTAACAATTTCCTGATTCTGCCACTTTCCCCAACAGGTACCAATTTTCACCTTACGGTTTCTAAAAACTTGGTCGAAGAGAACCTCAGTTCCAACTTCGAGGGTGCTCACAACATCGTGAGCTCTAGATTTGGTTTTATGGAAGCTTTTCGTTGTGTTAATTCCGTTTAATATCGAGGGCTTCACCCTGCTCGTGACTATTGCCTACATTTGTAACACTGTTATGAACTATAATGTATTCCTGGATTTCACTGCATTTTCGGTCCGATCTTAAGAGGGAATAACCCTTTAAACTCAGTAATTTTGTATTATAATTTTATTTTGTTGCTGGAAGGTAATTTTCATCTATGCTTATGAGCTATCGTTTGGCTTTTTCTGCATCCATAAGTGTTATTTCATTCAGCTCTATGATATAGTTTGCTCCCTTTGGATTTTAGAAATGGCAGAAAAGTTTCTGGTTTCCCTTGTATATGTATAATTTGCGGTTCTAGTTTTCTTCATGAGATCCTACGCTTCTTTTTCGATTTAGACTAGCTTAACTCTTATTTGAACAAAGTCTAAATTTCCTGTTCTCTATCTTAGCTCGGCACAAAGATTACTTTCAATGTAATTTGTATTTACAATGCTGGTTTCAGTTCTGGTGCATATTACACATGTAATCTCTGATATTTTCTTTATATCTATATATTTTTTTGCAAACAGAGTTTTCATTATTTTATCTAGTGATAGAAATTGAATTTATTTCTTTCAATTTAATGGAGATGTCTGGACCATCCAAATTTTCTGTCCGTGTATATCACAGGTTTATATTTAACGACCAATTCGGGGTTTGGAGTTTCGACTCTGAACCTTGAGTTAACGATTTTTTGATTTACATTCCCTTTAGTGGTTTTTCTAATTAACTTCACTTGTTTATGTAAACACCATTTATTTCCTTGAAATACTATTCCAAAACTTGCATAAATGTAATTTCCTCACACAGTCTAAATAATTAATGGTATATCTATGTCTTCTGGTTACTCAAAGAAACACAAATAATCACATATCTAAAACTTTCACTGTGTAGAGGTCTTCATTTCATATTTAAAGAACATTAGCTGTATTAAAGAAATATCTTTGACTATACAACATATCCAATACTAAGTATTTCTATAGTTTGTTTACTTATCTAGTTTCAAAATTAGCTGATTGTGTCCACCCTACCATGAGAGAGGCGATTACGTCCTCATCTTCCCCCGTGCTCCACACCTGAGATGATTAGGTTGACAGCAATTCCTGAAGAGACCTCGGGACCCCAAGTCTAGTACTCTTCTTTTTCCAGGATTCAGGAATGATGATTATTTCCACTAGTCACCACCAGCTCAGGAATCATCACTCTCTTCCTACCACTCCTTAGCCACAGAACAAAACCCCTTTTCCTCACTGGGATGTACTTTTATCCCCAAAGGAAAGGTAATTGTCTTTAACTATTTTCTGTTCAACCACTCTCAGATCTTGGAATACTTTTATCATCAGTCTTTTAGCTTTTTATGGAACCACTATTCCATAATTAAATTTTATTTGAACAACATAACATAATTAATTTATATTCATCATGTAATCCTTTTTTCAAAAGAAATAAATGTTTTAGTCTCTTTTAAAAAAATAACATAACAACTAGTTAGCACTTAAACCAGCTGTCACACACACACACACATATATTTTATTATCAATTCAACATCAAGAGTTCAACATGTTTTTAGATATCTCATTGGTAATTCAACATCCTTGAGGTATCTCCATCACTTTTGGATCAATATTATGTGGATGTTGATTAGACATTGGACATCCAAAAATTCTACAATAATGTGTGAGTATTGTGGATTTTGAAAAGTTTTAAATGTCCAATAATTAAGAATTTAAATTTAAATTTTATTTTAAATGTTAAAAATTATATATGTATATATAAAAAAAAAAGTTTTAATATTTTAAATTATATATATATTTTTAAATACTAAAAATTATATTTAACACTTATAAGAAACAAAAGATTAATTTAATTAATAAAACTTAAAAAAAAAATGCTTCAAGGAGGACCAACTATCTTACTCTATAATTCTAATTAAGATAAAAACGATTTTTAACATAAATAGTTATCAGAACCATCCCAAGGACCAACTATCTTACTCTATAATTCTAATTAAGATAAAAAATATATTTAACATAAATGTTTATCACAACCATCCAAATAAACAAAGTGAAAAAATTTCTGGATTACTCAATTTTTTTATAGTGGCTATTAAATTTTTCCAAAATAAAGTGAAAGTTTTACAATTTCAAATTAGTCTTGGAAAATCCATTTATATTCAACTCTCTAAATATATGTTAAAAAGTAATGCCCTCACCATTTTTCTTTAAAATAATAATAACATGAAAATTTTCCTTAAACTTCTTTTTAGTTATACAACCACATAAATGAGAGAATTTTTGCCCACTTGAATAGCTTCATTCATCAGAGAAAATTAACATGAAAGTAAACTTCAATGACGAAATACTTACCAAAATTATTTGTTTCCTATAGTTTTACTTATCTGGATGGGCATAAGGTCAAATTTTGACATTCCATGCTAGTTTTAAATCCAAAATCGAGTTAGTTCAACCGTTTTTGCCATTTTCGGAAGTATTTTAAAGTAAAATATGAGTGAGGTAATATTTTTTTTCTTTCCAAAATATTTTTGAAATCTAAAATTAAGTCATGTTCAACCCCGATGTTAAGAAATAATACTTTGATAAAAATATCAACCAGAAGAAAAAAAAAGGAAAAACAACCATATAAGTCGTGGTAAGGAATACTTTTACAGAAAGATGGGAAAACAGAGTAGACATACATGGGTTACAGTATTTTCGTTGGGCTGAAGCCTCACATCACAAGAGAAACAACACTGCCCGGGGATGATTATTGTTATGTCTAAAATTATCTCCAACCAATTCTGAAAAGAATTTTGAAAAAGAAAATTAAAAGAACAGTTGACTTTAAAGTTGATAATTTACACAAGAAACTCTTAATTATTTTAGTGATCCATCAAGTTGTATCTCTTTTCTTTTGGCTTCTACTGGGTGAGTTCATAGGTAGAAGGAAATATTAGACTACGGAATGTGTATTAGAGTTAACTATTATATAATAGTTGAAGACAAATAGTAATTTTACTGGATTAAAAGACTTGAAACTCTGTTATAGATAAAAAAATAAATTATTTGATAAATCATTAGAAATAGGAAGTTAGTTAATGAAAAGAAGAAAAAAATGTATTGACTGTTGGTAAAAGTTTCTAAGACATGGGAGGTGGTTGGGAACGAGTTGGAAAAAGCAGTTACCCTCTCCTGCGGGGATGATTGGATTCGAAGGGAGAGAGGTTCTATGAATACTGAGAATAGGGTGATATTTTCTTCGGGCGGGAAGATGACCGATTGAAAACTAAAACTACTGAAAACCTGTGAGAAGCTGATTGGCGGGTGGTTATTGGATTGACCATCTAAGGTCACAGTGGAGAGACAATCAGCTGTTGCAGCTGTTTGGCTCCGGTTGCCACACGGGCCTGAGGAAAGTGGAGGAAGCGTATTAGCCTCCATTAGAGGTGGGTGGACAACGACTTAGGTTAAATGGATCGATGGTAGCTGCTATGGGTTTTTAAGCAGGCTTGTTATTTTAAGTTGGAAATGAATGAATTTAAGTAATATGTTACTAAGTTTTGAATGAAGAAAGAATCACGGTGTGGCGGAGTGGAAGGTACACGGTTGTTCCTTTACAAATATAATTTTTCTTAGCTGTTTGCATAACGGACAAGAGAATTTGTTGTTATGGGGTTAATATGTCTCTTGTAGTATGCAATTGGAAAAAGCTAAAAAATTCATTTTCATGAATTCTGTTTAATGCTATTATGTTACGAGATAGATTTGTCAAATTCTAGTGTCAACATCTTGAGAAAACAAGATAGTTAGTATAAATGAGAACAAAAATTTTCAGTAATGATGAAAACTACTTTTAAAATAAACAGGTACAAAACCAGGCGTGGTGTGCCTGTAATAATGCAACTTTCGAGGAGATAGAAGAAGCTTCACTTTGAAAAGGACCCAGATAAGCCTGGTAAAAATGTGGGAGGCTCACATTCACCGCAGTCTCCAAGACGGTGTGAGAAATGCCGGGGCGGCTCACATCCCGGAAGGAATGGGAGAACGAGGCGGTCCCCGCAGCGGTGTGCGGGCGAGATGCTGGTGTGAGGTAATTGAATTGACAGATGGGTTACGGAGAGCGAAATGCGTGATGGAGCCACTTTCAAATCCCAAGGATAGAAAAATGATCAACGTAAATCCTGGTTAAGAGGTCACCACAGGTATGTTCCTCTACAGATCTTTTTTCTAGTGAAATTCTATCATAATTAAATACGAATTAATGCCACATCGAAAATAATTACACATACCGGGGATTGGGCGAACCATGTAATGTTTGCATAACATTTATACCTTTATTCGAGTTCCGAAATAATTAAACCACAGTAGAAGGTACACATAGTGCATGTTGATTTAATCTCGGGATTATGATATTTATGGTTATAAAATGAGTGTCTAAGCAAGGCAGTAAACATAAATTATAATGCATTGAGTTAAATGGGTTCGATGAATTTCTTTTGAATTATTATGTTATAGTATATAAAGAATATTATTATTAATACATTGTATTTGTATAGCGGTAATTCTTGTTTTGATGTATAGTGACAAGTGGTATCGGGCCGGATGTGCGGGGATATAAGGGTCTACTAACGGTGAAGGGCACAATAATAATATTTAATTAACGAGAAGGAAAGCGAGAGAGAAATGCGGGAGATTACGACATCCGGTCACAACGAGAGAAACTCAAGTCCCAACGATTGTCGAATCTCCGAAATGGGTTCAACTATGATGGAACAACATCAAAAAACCGATCGATTATGGAGGAACAACGTAATTGCATTTTTGTTCAACAATTACCAACCGCTATGAAGAAATTACTGTAAGAATCGAAAGAAATGATGGAGGAATTGTTACAAGATCGAAAAAATATTCAAAAATTTATTAAGTATTAAAATCGGGGAAATGAAAGTCAATGCGGAGAAAAGAGTTGTCCACGAAAAAAAAGAAGAACGAGAAAACTAGAAACAACACTACTAGAAAATGAAAAGAGTCCTCCCAAAAGGTAAATAGAAAGAAATTATAGCGGGGCGGAATGCGACCGTCTGTCAAACCCGGCCGAATCTTGAAGACGAAGAAGTGGGAATTACAAAGGGAATTAAGTAAGAATTAAGCCACCAACATATGATGGTGAGCGGAAGGAGTGGTTGAGGGCACAGTTTAATCAATATGAAAAAGTACTTTTAGGTATGAATACGATGTGATACGAAGGCCGGATTGGCTATATACCGATTAGGAGAGGCACTGTGGTGGGAGGAGATGAAAAAAATGTCATCGCATTAGTGGTGAGATACTACTGAGAACTATTTTGACAATAACACAGGACTAAATATTTAACAAAAAGATTTTATGATGATAAAGCTAAGGGTTCCATGATCTTCGGTAAGGACGGACTATATTCCTGCGTGGTATGTTACGTTACTTCCTGTTACGTTACGTTCTCTATCTTACGAGAAGGGAAAAAAGCTAAAGTCACAAGAGGTTCTTAAGTATTTCTTTCTTCCATATGAGGAGCGGATAAAATTTGTTAACCCACGGACTCCTGGATAGGAGGCTATGCGTAAACGCGGATGTCTTGTAAACAGGCTCAAGGCAAGGCGGGAAAAGGAGGAAGGGTTGGCATCCAGGGAAAAGTCGGAAACATAAGTCCACCTTCCAAAAAAGTAGCGCAAAATTCTATCAGCAAACGGTTTTGGTAAAAATGACTAAAGAATTAGTGGCACGGTGGAGGAGAAAACCCACGAGCTTTCTGATCGTAGGATGGAGAATGAGTTTCAAACCTCCCCTAAATGCGGGGCTGTGGGGAGGCTCATTGTAAAAGGTGTCTACAACGGAGTAAAAATGAGCTGTGTAGGTTACAAGAGGCATCTACAATGAGGGACGTGGCGAATATACCTTGCATAAATACGACCTTGGAGGATCGCGGGATGATTTTCAGCCTCTGATGGTTGAGTCTGGAATGTCTTCCTTTAACTAACTTTATTTGATTTCAGCAGTCCGAGAACAGTCTAAGTGTATAGTCCTAAAACAGTCAGATATGCAAATTAAAGAGCAGAAGTTTAAAGAACTCCCTGTTAGTTCAGTGTGCCAGGAGGCAAAAGCGAGGTAATTTGCAAAATTCCTAATATTGTCTTTAGGGTACGTGAGGAACAACGATTTACGATGATAAATATTTTACCATTTGGGGTCTTATGGTTTATTTATTGGAATGGTGGTAAAATACCAGAGCCCTAGTGGACTGAAAAAAAGGTTATTCATATAGAATGCAAGATGGCATGTAAAGGGTCGAGTTAAAAACATGTGATTTACATAATAACAACTGCTTGTCAAAAATAAGACAGTCTGTCAAAAAAAGGGTGTGGTGTACACTATTAAATGGGATATAGTTAAGACAGGCTTCAATAATGAGATATCCTAGTAGTACGAAGATTCTAGAATGTGTTCCAAGGAAAACATTCTTGGATTTGCCACCCAAAGGTACTATTGACTTCACCATTGAATTGCTTCCGGGGAACCTCTCCGGTATTAAGAGCCCTTATAGAATGAGTGTGGAAGTTAACGAAATTTGAAGATACAGTGCAAAGGCTGACTGGAGCAAGGGCTATATCTGCCCAAGTATGTCTCCATCGGGGCACCATTCCTTTTGTTAGGAAAAAGGACGGAACCTTACGCATGTGTGTGGATTATAGGTAGTTTAATAAGGTGGCTTCTTTAAAGACAAATACCCTTACACCCTGGGAATTGATGATTTGTTCGATCAGGTAAGGAAGGAGCTAGTTGTTCTAGAATAAACTTAAGATCCGGATATCATCTGATTTGGATCAAGGATGAGGATATTTGCAAAACAACATTCGCACTCGTGTAGTGAACATAAATTCCTTACAGAACATGCTTCCCTTTGGGTGCTTGCTTTGACAACCTTTATGAGGTTGGTGAATAGCATTTTAAATAATTTGCAGACAATTGCCTTGCTTATTTTCATGAATGACATGTTAGGAAATATGCTGGCTTGGGAAAGACACCGAAACATTTGAGGATGGTGTTGAAGTAGGAAACATCGGCTTTATGCTAAGTTTAGCAAATACGATTCTTTAATTGGGTAATACTTGGGATATGTATGTAACCGCTGAGGATGGCTGTGGACCTGAAAAGATCAAAACATGGAATGGCACATACCCCGAATGTGGCAGACTGATGAATCATTTGTAGATGCAGCTCGTTATTACGAGAAGATTTATAAAGGGGTTTCTAAGAGTACTTTCCTAATACATCCTTGCAAAAGAAAGGCAATCTTTCAAATGGACGAATAGATGTCAAAAACAACTTTGAAATTAAACGACTCCTAACTACAACACACGGTCACGAAGGTGAGCCGGCCCCGAAAAAATACTATAGTATACTTCGGATACGAACGAAAAGAAGGAGTTGGTGCCATTTTAACTCACGAAGGCCAAAGTAATAACACAAATGTAGGAAACTAAAGAAACATGGAAAATATTAACATGCTGACTTAGAGCTTACGAACGATGGTACATACCCCTCTAAGTATGTGGCATTATACATGGGGTAAAATATTTGCCTTAAAACAGGACCATAACGACTTGACTAATTATTTTAGCAAGCGGTTAAATTACAAACGAGCAAGATGGAATACACTTTTGGGTAGTTGATATGGATGCCTGCTTTGTGTTAAGGAAAAGAAAACACGGAAGGTTGTGGAGTAAGTGAAGAAAATTATGGTATTTGCTGATATGTTACGGAGTCAGCAGAAGTCAGCGCTGGACAGTTCGAGAAGAAGCACGGAATGAGCCATGTGTTTTTGTGCTGTTAAATGGAGGATAGAAGAATTGAAACAAGAGCGAACTTGTCAATGGAAAGAAAATGAAGATCAAATCGCGCGGTATTTATTGGAAGAATCTATGTGCTAATCATAAGATGTTGAATAATCTGAATAAATTCACCGGAAGCGATTCGCAGAGCCATCCCGAAGTGCCAAAAGATGCTCAGCACTTTTGCACTAAGAAAGGTATATTGTGGCTAGTATGTAAGAATATTGAAGAGTGAAAATGTTTAGAATGCCGGCGAGTTGGAGGTGAACTTCGACTTATCAGGATTACTCCGTTATACCCGTTAGATGGAAAGTGGGAAGTTATCTTTTGAACATCATAGGTCTACACGAACAAGAAGGCGGAAACCGATTCAATCATGGTGGTGGTAGGCAGATCGTCGTCTGCCATTTCCTTCGCACAATCTCGGTAAATACGGATTACGAGATATGTTTGCGAAAATGCTGGGTTGCATGGCATACCTAAGGCTGACGATTTCAGATCGGGACGTTAATTTTGCTCGGATACACTTTAGTATATCATCCTGGACGGAGTCGGCGGAAAAAACAGGTAAACAAAATCCTGGAAGACATCTTAGCCAGCAGCAGGTCACAACAACCAACCAAAGTGGGAGATTGTTTGCACTGATTTGAGTTTAACTATAACAATGGATATCGGGAATGTACGAGATAAGTCTGTTTTGAGGCGTTATACAATAAGAAAGTATTTGTACATACTATAAAAGTGAGCGATCTGGAACAAAGTTATTGACAGGACACGAAATGTTGGCGGGCTTGCTGGAAGCGAAAGTAAAAAAAATAAGAGTGAAATCCAGGCTGCATCGGATGAGCGAGAAGGTGTACGCGATTAAGAAAAAGGTCTTGCTGTGAATTTTGAGTGGGGGATCACGTACCATGTGAGAATTAAGCCCAAGAAAAGGAACACCATGAGGTGGAATTTCTATGTAGGTGGCTCCCCGGTATTGTGGAACTTAAATATTGGAAAGGGTGGGACACGATGACTTACAGTGCAGCCTTCCCAGGTCATATTCAAGTACACAATGTGTTCCGTATCCTTTGAAGAAATATGTACATAGTAGAAAAACATATAATTACATTATGCAAAAATATTTAGGTAGGAAAGAAATAGGAATCTTAACATGGTTTGCAAATACATTAAAAAATATTGGCTTGGAAAAACTTGGCACTTTGGGAGGTGAGGCAGGAGGAGAGTTTGGAAGGTAGGTCGAGCAACATACTTGACAGAAGGAAATTGAACTCCCATAGCAGGCAATCATCAGGTGAAGGGTATGATGAAACCGCTATAATGAGATGGAAACCATGAGAGGGCAGAAAAATTTATGCGGGAAGCTTTCCAAACTCTTCACGGAAATGCAGGCAAGACACGGGGACGGTGTCTGCTTAAAGGGGGAAGATGTGATAGCCTTTGTGGGGTTAACCCTGATATATATAGTTGAAGACAAGTATTAATTTACTTTTCACAGTTTAAAGACTTAGAAACTCATATTATAGTTATTATTTTGATGAAATTGATGAAATATGGGATTGGTTAATGAAAAGATGTTAGAATATTTTAGTGAGGTGTGGGAAATACGAGAGGTGGTTGGAACGGTTGGAAAAACATTTACCTCTCCTCTTGGGGATAAAGTTGGAACGAAGGAGGAGGGGTTAACGACGAATGCGGAAAGGGTGATATTTTCTTCGAACGGAAGAGGACGATTGAAATAACTAAAAACACATCGTGAAAACGATTAGTACATTGGTATTCGGATTGGCCCATCAAGAGAGTCTGGTAGAGATAAATATTGTTACCATGGCAAAATCTGGAGTTATAAGAGCTAGAAACCGAAGTGGAGAAAATATGCTTATCCCTTAACAGAGTTGGGTGAACCCAACAACTTGAGATTGTTGGATTACGGATAAAAGTACTTTATTGGTTTTTAAATATCTTTATTATTTAAGTTGAAATAGATAATTTAAATGATTTTGTTCTAAGTTTTATGAATGAAAAAAAGATCAAGTGTAGCGGGTGGAAAGTGCCCGTTTCATTCTCTACAAATGTAATTTTCTTTCATATAAACTTTTTTCTTCGAGGACGAGAGGAATTTGTTGTTGTAGGTTAATATCTCCATGGTAACACGAGCGAAAAAGCCTAATTATTTCACTTGTAGATTCTGTTTACAATACTATTTCATGTCTGGACGGTCGTAATTCTAGTGTCATTTTATTAAAGAAACGAGATGATCAATGTAAATAGAAACTAAGAAATTCGTGACCAAGCTGAAAACTACTTCTAGTGAAAGCAGAATACGAAAAATAGAAATAGCGCGGTCTTTTACAACAATAATGTAGCAGGAATGGAAAAGCCACTTTGAAAGGTTGAATAAAGAAATATAAGTAATAACGGAGGGTTCATTTGCATAGTCTTACGAATGATACAGCAGGAAATACCGAAATGACAATGCTATCCGGAAGAATGGAGAACCCGAAAGCAGATCATATTGTTATGCCGAGCGGGGAATCACTGTCTGGGTAGATAAGTTAGTTACACGAAGGATGAGTTCTGAAGTGAAGTGGCTGGGTGGAACATAGATACAAGGATAGAAAAATCAATCACTTTAAAAAATCCCATGAATTAAGAGTCCACAATATATTCCTCTAGGATGTTTTCAAATAGAAAACACATTAAAGACCCAAATACGAATTAATGCCCATCCAAAACAATCACATGAGTTGGCAGGCTTAACATGTTTACATGTGTTTTATACCTTTGCAATTAAAAAATAATAAATTAAATACTGATAAGTACATAGTGCATGGGTTGTGTCCTAAAGGATTGTGATATTGCATAGATTGTCAAATGGGTACATGGCGAAAACATTAAACAACAACAGTGTAATAATTGATTACATAAGTTGAGCAGAGATTTCTTTTTGAATTATTATAGTATAAGTATGTAAAAATGTTGTTTTTACTAGTGGTAAATAAGGTTTGTGGTGTGGTAATAAACCCTACTATCGCCTTCTTTCGGAAGGGTTATAAACTGAGATATCCATTCATATAGCAATCGGGTCCTTTTGGGTGAAGAAATATTGCATAAATATCTTTTTCTTCCAATATTGTTTCATATTTGATGTTCATTTCTTGCAACTTTTCTACCACTGCACATCATTACATCATTATAGTCATCTACAATATCTATAGGAAAAATAATTCTAAGTAATTACTAATGTACTTTCTTTGTGATTTCTCTAGAAAACTATTAGGTGAATGATAAACTTGAATTTAGATGTGATTGTTTCTTGGATTGATTTCAATTTATTGATGCATTTGTCTATACTTGAGATTAAATAAATGAATGCCTATTGGGTAATTAGATAACGTACGGTAGATGTAAAACCAAAATTATGAAAATTACAAACATCTCTTGGGACGGACACTCGATATGGTGGCTACATTTCGAATTCGGAAAGAAGTATCGTTATTTGACGGTATTTTATTGCAAAACTTCTGTAACATGGTACAATAAGTAAATGTTCTTTCGAAGAAAAAACGTTTAACGTATAATAGAAAATATAAACGATTACATAGTTACATAGTCTCCGGCACAAGTAGAACAACGGCGAGTTGCGGTTAATACACGTATAGATGCTCGTAAAGTAAGGGCGGGAATGAATAACGACATCCACAGCAGAGTCGGTCCCTCCCTTAAAAAATACGAGTGCGATGAAAGAGAAGATAGGGCAAAAATTAACGAAGATGAAAGTTTTCAATACGGATCTTTCATAAACGAAAAGATTGCAAGAGGAATAAACGAAATATTAAGTCGATGACGATAATGCGGATACGTACGACAATAGATTGCTCATAATTTGGAATGAAGAACGTGTCAATATCATCGAATATAATGGATAAGAAATATATAAAGTTGAATGAACGAATTTACAATTGTGCTAGGATTATTGAATACGTACGAAACAAAAAAAGACTATAAGCTAGCTGCACTTGGCGAATGAGGTTGTCACGCCTGCTTGAAAACCGGAAGGAGCGTCTTTGTTTGGATGAAGACCATTATATGGGATAAGGAACGACACGCTGACAAAAAAAGAATCACACCACCAAAAAAAGATTATAATGTATGTTCCTTGGAAAACACTGATCACGCTAAACATAGAAAATGATAATAGGGCTAGCTTATAAAAACCCGGTAAACGAAAAAGTGTTTTAAGGATTATGAATGAATCTGCTCCATTATAAATAAAATTATACCAAAAGCTGTACGTAGGTAGTTCATGGAAGAAATTGAAATTAAAAGTACATACCTTAATGTGGCTTAGAAATGAAAATCAAACCAAAACTTTAATTCTGGGTCCTTTTTAGATAAACTATCGCGGGTATTGACCTCACGGAAAATGTGAGACATGAAGTTCATTGCGAAGATTAAGGATTTTAATCAATCCAGCCTATGAAAGTATATTGTTCCAAATTCAATCTATGAGACATCCAACTGACAACAGTGAGAATGTAAATGCCGGCCAACCGAATTTGATAATCAGCAAATGAAGACCTTGTAATTATAATCTCAACTTTATTTATTGTTTGACCAGGCCTGTTCAATAAATGAGATGCGATCCAGTCTGAGAGTCTTCAGTCCAAAAACCACAGCAATGGCCACCATCTGAAGCACATCAAAATATAGGGAGATATTTGTGAGGTGGGCAGTAGGAAGCATCTAGTCAATAATAATGGGAGGAGGGTTGGCAGTCCTTCAAGCTTTAATACGCCCAAAAATGAGCGTTGGATCTGGAAAGAGCCACAGTAGTAGTTTTGTTCTGCAATGATCATTTAAATGGATAAAAAGGGAAGGATACGAAACTATTAAATGATCCCGTGATACTTAATAGAAATAAAATCATTGTACCTCTAGTCTGGTTTCAACATGAAAGAGGTTTGAATAAATTCCACGGGCCCGATGACAAAAAGGGCATGAAAAAATAAATTATCTATGGTCTCGACGAGCGTTGTGACGGAGAGGATGCATCGAAATTTAAGGACCACAGGAAATTGCGCTTTCTCAAATTGTCCCAGAAGTAAGCACTTTGCGTTTCCAAACCGGTAAGCAAATAATATGATTTTTGTAGGGATATTCCTCTTCCAAAAGGGCGAGAAGATATTAGTCGGTTGAAAGATGAAGATCAGATACAATCCCTACGCTGAACGTCCTTCACAATAATCATATTGTTCTTGAGGGGACCATTCCATATAATTTTGTCACCGCGGAAACATAGCACGATCCACCGGAAGCGAAGATGATCTCGTAGCATTACCCACTCATCGGCGACCGAGTCCTCGCATTTCGGTTCCTCGGCCGATTTGAAAATGGGCGCGCAATAAGACCAATGATGAATCACTTGAGAATAAAACATAATGCCATTGCGGGCCAATTCCATGATCGATCGGCAGGAAGGACGATTGAGAATTCAATGGTAGAAATTTTGCGATCCAATTGGAATGTCACATCCATTGAAATGTCTAGCATAAGCATGGCACCATGATGTGCGAATCATCTTAAAACTTCGCCAAATACATGAAATTTTTGTAGGAAAAGTAAAATCGTTATATTTGATCTTTGTCAAAAGCATCCCTACTATAATACTTGGCCTTATTGATGCTGTTCCATATACTGTGCGGTTCATGACCTTCCAAAAAGATTTAACAAGAAGAGTGCGATTGAAGTCCCTGGTACTAAAGAATACCCCAGCCATCTTTGTCCTTAGGAATAGAGTGCGGATAACTTGCAAAGGGAAATTTTGCAAAAGTTTGCACCACCCCAAAGAAATTGTATAATAATTCTATTAATTTTTAGAGATGACGGCGGATGGAATATAAAGCAAGTGGTAGAGAAACAACCATTTGAGATAATACAGATTGAATTATTTAGCAAGACGGCCACCCATAGATAACCAACGTGGGTCCATCGTGAATCTTATCATGAAATGCATCGATGATCCACACCCGATCAGCTTGTTTTTATAACCACGGGGCTTGATAAAATATCCCAAATATTTGAAGCCCTTTGATACGTGATGAATACCAACACCCAAGAAATCTGCAATAAAGTTATTTCTGTATGTCCCCAAATTCAAATAAAAGGACGATTTGGAACCATTCATACCCGGCCAGGTGGCGATTTAAACCTCGGGAACATAATATGTAAATAGAACCGGTGATTTACATTCAGAGATAGCCAAATAATAAAAGGTCATCCACAAAAGTGAGTGCGATGTAGATACGAATTGTGAAAATGCATAGCCCTTGATGTAACCCACAATGCTCGGTAGAATGCATTAGTCTGCTTTGAAGCCCTCCATGACTAAGATAAATATTAGGGGAGATAGGGCGCGGCCACAATGAAGACCACGACCGGCCTTGAAGAAGCGGGAAGGAAATCCATTAACAATCACCGCATATCATTTGAAATGCAAGACATAATCCCGGATGATACGAATGGGTAATCCAACTTTGAGTAAAATGACCTTAATAAAAGGTGATCGAGTGAATCATATGCCTTATGTAGTCCACCTTCAATACCCGGCGCCTCTTTGTTTTAGGGAATGCATTGAATGAACAACCTCTGTGCGATGGCTATGGCATCGTGAATGGACCTGCCCGCAGAAAACCAAGCATTTCACATAGATATGTTAGCGAGATAAAACAACTTTAATCCGATTGGCAATAATCTTAGATGTGACTTTGTAAATCGGATTACAAAGAGTGATGGGTCTAAAATCAGAAAAAAGGCAGGAATTCGGAGACTTTAGGAATAAGAGCAATAAATGAAGAATTTAGATTGGCGGGCATGATGCCCTTCTGCTCGGAATAATTCCATTAACCTCGTGAGTTCGAGACCCCAAGAGATCAAAAAAGAAAATGAAGAACTCTGCCGGCCAACCATCTGGACCGGGGCACTTATCATTTGGAAAGACTTGAGACCGACAATACCTCATTCCCCGAAATGCAACGATCAATAGCGACCCACGGACCTCATCATCGAAAGAATGCGGGGATGTGTTCCTGTCTGAAAAGATTGATTTTCTGCATTGATAGAATGGTCAACCATATAAAACTTTGAGAAATATAAAACGACTTCCTCTTGGATCTCGGAACGGGAAAATGCGACTATCATCCTCTTTTAATGCGCCGGATGGCGTTCGGTTCCGGCGGGGCGTTTGCGGATTTGTGTGAAAAAAACGAGTATTAAAATCCCCCTCCTTGAGCCATAACATGCGGCTCTTCAATCTCCAAGTAACCTCCTCAATCCTGGGGATTTCCTTTTAAAGCTGACCAATTCCTTCATGCGATTAATATACGCTGACAATAGGGGAGAAGAAGCGAACGAAACAAATAGAGCCGCCATAGTAGATGAAATCTCAAAAAATTCTTTACGAAGAGCAGCCTTTTCCTCATCTCCCATTCCTTTGACGCCTTCTTAATCTTACGCAATTTAAAATGAAAGCGCTCCCATTCTACAAGGCAATCATCCGAACTCTCATGACGCCAAATGCCATATATCAAATTAATGTAGTCTTTATCCTCCGGCCAAATGCGATTAAACTTAAAGGGCGCCCTTGAGATTTACATCGCTTGCCATGAAACGAATGGGCATATGATCGGAAAAGTCGGATACAATGATATCGAATGAAGCGGACACCATTTGTCAACTAAGTTATCATGAACGAGGGCCCGATCAAGTCTCTTGGCAATATATTGAGAGTCGATCGCCTGTTCGACCATGTTGGCAAAGAGGAGACGGTCGAATATCGACCAACTGGTGATCCAAAAACATATCACTAAGGAAAGATGAAAGAGATTAGAGATACGGCTGGGGAAATACCCCAAACTTCACATCTGAATGAAGAGTAGCATTAAAATCACCCATGAGAATTAAATTGTGCGGAAGAAGAACACGGAATCCCTCATGCGACGCAAAATGGCTTGTCTATTGCTATATGGAGCATATATATTTATAATGATATGATTCATTTGTACCTGCGGGAAGGCCCAGGATAACAATATCCCCCCCAAAAAACCTAAATGCCCTAAAGAGGCAAAATCCGGATTCCAAATCGCTATAAGTCCCCTGAATGACCCATAGCGTCGACCATGACAACTTCAACACCCTTTGAAAGATAAAAAATAGATTGATAGCTTTATCACGAGCACACATCGTCTCTTGGCCTAAAATAATAAAAGGATTAAGCGAAGAGATCATATCCCTGAGAGCGATGAGCTTTGGAGGCATTTCCCAACCGTGTATTCGGTGAAATGATGTGAATCATGATGAATCCCATTTCAGGGTGGCTAGCTCTAAGTGCTAGAAAATCATCCCTAGTGCTTTGATAAAAATGGGAATGTCGGTAAGATTTTCCTCGTCCTCTCGTAAACAAGGCGACGACTTTACAGATTTTCCTCTTGAATATTTATTGGCCAATGCGGAGCTACGTCTACCGGCTTGTAGAATCCGGAGAGGGAGCAGGAAGATCCCGACACGGACAATGTAGGTGGTCTATCAAAGACCGTGAGGGGTATGAAATCATTATTGGGATTAGCAAGATAGACTCAGGGTAGGCCCCCTTAACGGGGATTTTGGGGGGAGTGGGACAATAGATGGGGTCGCGGAGCTCAGGAAGAAATATCTTCAAGCGAAGCGAGCCAAATTATTTTTTAACGGGAATGAACCGTGGATGTCTATCTTCTTCAACTCTAATGGTCTCTTCTATGGATCTACGGATAAGAGAAATATGATTCAACAATTGAGTTAGAGGGCTCTAATCTGATCTCCCATTCTTAGTAGACTTTACCATTCTCTCGTTGAATCTTAAATTCATAATGTCTTTCCTCAACGTTAACAATGTTTTCCTCACCTAATCTGGAGGTTAAGAGTGTTACGAGAAGTTTATCCAACGTAATATTGTAATCATATCATTAAGTATGAATAGTGTTCCTTAATTTCGGTTAATATGAGGTTTATGTATATATTTTCAAATCTTAATTTTTATAAATCATACTGTTTTAATTTCGGTTAATATAAAGTTTTGGTATATAATTTCAAATCCTAATTTTTATTGATGGTATATGTTTCAATATTTTTGGAAAAAAATAATATTCTTAATTATCACATTTATTTACTAAATATATTAAAAATAATTTAAAATTATAAGATGAACCTCTCTTTTTGACAAAGAATTTTAGCCGTTTAATTTCTTCTTAGTTACTTTCACCCCCAATTTTTTAGGATTATATCATTGTAAATTATATTTATTAAAAGTATTTGTAATTAATAATATAAAATTCAAGTGTCGAATGTTTAATGAAATTGATTATTTTAATTAGAAAAAAGTATTTATTTATTTTTCATTAATTTAATGATAAATTTAATATGTATAAATTAGTATTCACATTTATATATTGAAAGCCAAATTTCTGATAAATTTAATATTTTATTTCTCAAATTTCACAATATATAAATTATATTTAAGAATATAAAAATAAAGATTCTTGTTTTGATAAAAAAAAATTAATATTTTATTTCTTAAATTTCACTATATTAAATTATATTTAACAATATAGAAATAAAGAACTACCATTTTCATTGAAAAAATAAAATTTATTTCATTAACTATTTTGATAAAAATAAATCAATATTTATTTCTTTATCATTAATTTGGATGAAAATTTTAATATTTTATTTTAATATGAAATATATTTTTAATGTTTTATTTTATTTTTATAAATTATATTTTTAAACCAGAAAAATAGATAGAAAATATAAAATTTGAATAAATGAAGTTTTTAAAAATAATTTGTTTTATAAAAAGTTAATTTTATTTATATATTAGTTTAAAAGTTAGATTCTATTTTATATATCTTAAGAAAAATATTTCATTTAAGTAGATGAGTAGCTTAATGTTTTTTAATATTATTTTATTTTTGTTTCCATTCAAATAAAAAATGGAACATTGTTTCATTTAATTTTTATTTAATTTCTTAATTTTCTTTTTATTTCCTAAATTATATATTTAAAGCTGTAAAATTATGAATTATACTTTTTAGAACAAAATATAAAACTGAAAAACTTTTATAATCAAATATCTATTTTAATTGGAAGCTAAATATTTTCCTAAACCTTTTTTTTACTTTAAAAAAATTAAGGATATATAAAATTATTAATTTAAATTTATTTAGATATTTTCAAGATTACAAGATCATAATATTTCATTGCATTGTTGTGTATGTATATATAGAATATGGCCATTTATAATAATATTTGTTATATAAGCCATAGTCTTTATTAATGGAAGATATTTTTCAATTTAATTTATTAACTCATTTCCTTTTATATAAAAATATTGAATGGATTAAAAGTAATTTAAAATTAATAATTTTTAATTTAAATAATATTTTTTTATAGTAATGACAATATTTTATTAATTGCAAAAATTGTGTTCGGATCCCAGTTGTATATCAAGAGTTACATTATGATATCCTTCCATCCTCATATTATTGAACCAAAATGATCCTCTCAAGAGGAATACAACCTATGTTAAGCTTATACAATTTTTTGGAAGTGAATACATTTCAATAGAACCCAAATTTAAACAAAACTTGCACTACATATAACCTAATTCAAAATATAGTCCTCGATTACAACATATTTCCCTAGATCCACTAGATTATTCAAGTTTGAATACTTGATATTAGAGTTGTTGAAACTAACTTAATATTTCATATTTAAGACCAAACTATTTCTTTAGCGTGTTGATAGAGAGGAACTTTGATTTCTTTCTCATGTTTATCCAATTTTCCTTTAGCTTCTAGCTAGAGGTCAATGATTTTGGAGGCATAAGTAGTGTGTTCATCATGTTGTAACCTAAACATCATGAGATCAACCTTGATACTATACAGAGAGTTGTATCATTGTAGACCTACAACTAGAGCCTCCCCCCCAAGAGACAAACAAAGCACTCTCTTCACTAGCTAATTTTTGAATAAAATCCCAATTATGAACGAAAGGATTTGGGAATCCTTCCAAAACCCAAGACTAGAAACATATAGAACCCTCTAAATATGAAATTAATTTGAATGCACATTAAAATATTCCATCACCTACAATGGCTTATATTTTTTTCTCGCCATGTGAGTAATCCCACACTACTCTAAACTCACATTAAGGTACTATTTCATAACTCCCCTATTGACGTCTGTCATAAATATTCTCCTAAGTATGATTTCAGCATAAATATGACATGTATGAAAGGAATGGAGGCACATACAAAAGCTTGAGCATGCATGCATTAACAACGTGGGGGTGCCAAGTTGACTAGCACACCCCCTCAAATTTTTTGTTATTTGAACATAGGATTCATGATTAATCCACTAAAGGGTGGAGGATTGTCTTAATTGGCCATTAACCGTCAACTCTCCAAACTTCAAATTACAACTTGGTTGGCACATTGATCTCCTTCCTAGTTATTATTGGTTATAATTTTCTTCAAACTCATTTTTGGGATATATTTTTATACCTTCTTAATCATAATCATGAGGTATTAAAAACTTTATCCTTTGACCAAACAATGAATTATTAAAAGGGAGTCACCCAACAAAATAGGAGGAGAGGCATGGAATTCTTCACAAAGAATAATTCCTTGGAGTAAACCATAAACTTCTTCTAGATTATTTGTCATGTTCCCTAAGCCCCATGCATAAGCTAAAGCTTTGATTTCTCAAAAGACATAAAAGACTCCTCTCCCTCAAGCCACCCCTCAAATATATTAATAACAAAATTATTATTGTTAAATGGTATAAATCCCATTATATAATTTCAAATAACATTTAAACTTATGACCATAAATAAATCAAATATTATTTCTAAGAACAATTTAACACAAAACATCATTTCATTTTTCATTAATTTACTTCCTAAAGGAACATATTTCATTAAGCTTTACATCTTAAACATCTCACAACCCAAGTCAAAATTTTCGATATCTACCAAGGACACATTGAAACACTATTATAGAGATAGAAATATAAAGAAAATTGCACAAATAAATTGACTAGATAATGTTGCTTTTCATAATATTCAATGGTACAAATATTTAGAAATTTGCAAAAAGAAAAGGAGCCCTGCTCGGGGAACCGAGGGTCATGCGTAAGAATGCGAAGAAGTGTAAGTCATGCCTGGGGGCCCAAGGGTCATAGGTAGGGCTATAGAGTGCCACACCACTTCATAGTCTTACCCACAACCCTTGGGCTATTGGGCATGAATCCTCTCAATAATGTATCTCAGTTCATAGTTGATTGAGCCACGAAGATATATTAAGATATTATTTGTAGAAACCCAATGTATGTGATGAGGCTCAACCATATATTGAATCAAAATATTTACAGCGAAGCATATGTCCAATCGAGAGTTTACCCAGAACATCAACCCCCCACAAGTTGTTAATATTCAGAAGGTTTTTCCAATTCAGGCCCTATAGCACTTCCACATAGCTTGTTTAAGTTGAGTTCCATTGGAGTAAACAAAGACTTGAATTTCACCATCCCACATCTTTCTAAAAACTTCACAATGTATTTTCCTTGAGAAAGGAAAATATCGTCTCACTTTTTCCAGACCTCCAAGACTAGGAAGTAATGCATCAGTCTTAGGTCCTTCATCTCGAATTTAGAAGTTAACTCCCTCTTGCATTGATAAGTGACAAGGTTTGCATCGGTCAGAAAGAGATCATCAACACAAAGGACCAAAATAAGGGGCATGTCCTTTTCAACCCTTGAAGTATAGGTTTGGATTAACATAGCTTCTAGTAAACCCCAACTTCACGAGATAATTGTCAATCCTTTCGTACCAAGCCCTAGGGACTTGCTTCAACCCACAGAGGGCTTTCTTCAACCCTACATGTGTCATTCGATCTAGTATTCAAACCCTTCAGGTTGTTCCAAGTAGAGTTCCTCCTTAAGCGAGCCATGCAAGAAAGTAGTATTGATGTCCATTTGATAAGGCTCCATCCTTGATTTGCAGCAAGAGAAATTGTAGATCAGATAGTGGTGTATCAAGCAATCCGTGCAAATATGTTGCTAGAGTCCACTCCTTCCTTTTGAGAGAAGCCATGAGGAACGAACTCAGCCTTGTATTTTTCAGTGCTTCCATCAACTCCATGTTTAATTTTATAAATCAAATTAGAGGCGACCATGAATTTGTACTTAGATCTAGGCATGATGTCCCAAACACCATGCTTCATGATTAATTCATATTCCTCATTCATTGCATCTTTCCATACTTGGTGCTTTACGACTTATTCGAACGTGAAAGGTTCAACTTGAACAATAATACTCATGCAAGCAAAGTACCCTTGATACCTGTTCGACTTCTTACTTTCATGAAACGTCCCTCTTGGAGCAGTATGCTTTTCAACATCTTCAAGAGTATCTTTGAGTTATAGAGGTCTTGCCTTTAAGGTAGAGGAATCATCAGGAGGTGGATAAATAGGAGCTATTGCACCATTAACATCGATAATATACTCATCCGTCGTAGGTTCACCTTGTTTTTTAGCATCATCATCATCATCATCATCATCCTTCCTTGGGATAGGGAGATCATTAGCTTTATCGAGGGAAGTGTCTTTATCAAAGGTAAAATATCGACTTACTTCCACATCTCTTTGAGTAGGTACATAGATTTTATATGCCTTTGAATTTTCACTATAGCCGATGAATATACCTTTCTTCCCAAAAGATTCCAACGTATTCCTTTTCTCTTTAGGAACATGAAAGTATACCTGACAACCAAACATTCTAAAATGAGAAACATCAAGTTTCTTTCCATTGAATAATTCCTCATGTGTATTGAAATCCAAAGCTTGATGTGGGCTCCAATTAAAGAATATCAATTGTATTGCTTTCACTAGAAGGGAATGGTCCATTTTTATGTTTCCCAACTAGACAACCTAAAAACACCTTCATGGTTCATCTTAAACTTCAGAGCATACCTTGACTGTCTTCCTTACCCCGAGGTAAGGCTTTGTAATGTAAGTGGGAAAATCTCGGTGCCATAATTCACATTGAAGAGAATTATCACTAACTAAATCTCCCAAAGGACTTCCACCAACTTGATAGAGACCATCAATCCTAAATCCAAGGGTAAATGCATCTTTACAGCCTTTCTATGGAAAATACGTACCTTTCTATCAATAAATGCTACGTTGAAGCCTTTATCTTCCATCGGAAAAATATACACCAAGTTCTTCTTCAAATCGAACACATACAACACTTCTTGTAGATGAATGGTTTGACCTTGATTCAAGTGAAGAGTGACAATACCTATCCCTTTCCAAGGGGTAGGTGGAGTTATCTCCAAGTAAAATCTTTAGATAGTTTTATTCTCAACCAAATTCTTGAGAGGGCCTTTGTATTGAAAGTGAAGTGCCTCTGAGGCCCACTATTAGTCAACCAATGATCCAAAGTATCCATCGAGAGGTAGTAGACAGAATATAAAGAGGATGATTCATCTTGTTTTTCTACAACATTACTTCCATCATACCCGGAATTTCGTCCTTTAGAGGTCCAACATCACTGGCAGTTTCCGAACATTTGTCTTTCCTTTGTTGTTGAACATGTTGTTTCTTTGATTTCCATTGTTTTTATAATTTTTGTTGTTGTTATTTTCATCATCCCTTGGAGGATTCTTCTTGTGAGGGAAATCTCTAGAATAGTAATAAAACCTATTACAATTGTAGCATCTTCCTTTTCTTCCTCCTTTGAACTGCTTCTTAGATCCCAGACACTTTCTTCTTGGACCAAGATCATTCTTCCTTTTCAAATGAGCAAAGAAAGAAGTAGGTTCATTTCCATTGGAGGACTTATCTATCTCCATCATCCTCATCTCTTCTTGAGTGCATCTAGCCAATAACTTATTGAAACTAGGTATCCTGTCATTGTTGAGAATGGTGGTGGTAAATATATCCCAAGGTCTTGAAAACCTCTAAGATAAATGAGAGTGAGCTCTGTGTCAGAAATAACTTCTCCAATATATAGCAATTCCTTCTTGATTTGAGTTATTCTCATGAAGTAGATATAAATTATTAAAAAATCAAATAAATAAATAATAGCAAATTATATATAAAAAACTATTATAAACAATAAAAAAATGGTTTCCCACATAGTTGCTTAGAGGATCCATGCCCAAGAGCCAAAGGACTATGGGTAAGACTATGAAGTGGTGCACCCTTGGGCCCTTGGGCATGGCTCACACTGCTTCGCATCCCTGCTAATGGCCTTCGGGGCTCCATTTCTTTGTGCAATTTTATACATATTTGTGTAACCATTGAGTATTATGATAATTTGATTATAATTTTTTTGAGTTTTATATTTTGTTCTCAAAAATTATAATTCATAAATTTACAACTTTAAATATAATTTTGGGAGGTAAAATGAAAATTAAAAAATAAAATAAAAATTAAATGAAACAATGTTCCATTTTTTATTAGAATTGAAATAAAAATAAAATAATATAAAAATATTCAGCTGCTCAAGTGACTCAACTACTTAAATGAGATATTTCTCTTAAAATATATAAAATAAAATCTATTTTTTAAACTAATATATAAATAAAATAAGCTTCTATAAAACAAAATATTTTTAAAAAACTTCTTCATTCAAATTTTATATTTTTCTATTTGAAAATGTAACACACACACACACACACACACATATCAACAAAATCCATATTAAAATTAAAAAATAAAATATTAGAACTAATTTTAGAACTTCTAGAATTCTGTGTAGTTTTTAATTTGGGCAGAATTTGAGTTGTTCAATCATATCATAGAGGATTACTGAAATTTTAAACTACATTAACCCCTTAAGATATTTAAATTTTCATCCATCATAAAGAAATAAATATCATGGAAAATCTTTCGTTAGTAAATCATATCCAAATAAATTTGGTCGACGATTTTAAACCAGCAGTGTGGTTCGCTAGTGTGTTTCATCATCGACTTGATGAAAATCTCATTTGTAAACCCAATTAAATAGATACTAGAAGCTCCAACTAGCCATTGAAAAATAACCTTAGTTTGACTAAATCAAAGTCATGTAATCAAAAAATCAAAAATATATATATAATGATTAAAGATTATAATATTATTAATGATTATAAGATTATTAATGATTAAATAAATATATTTTTTTTAATAAAATAGTTAATCAAATAAAATATTTATTTTTAATCAAAATAGTATATCTTTATTTTTATATTGTTAAGTATAATTTATATAGAGTGAAATTAAAAAAATAAAATATTAAGTCTGTATCAAAATAATAAATATTTATTTTTATGTTAAATATAATTTATATATAAAATAAAATTTAAAAAATACAATATTAAATTTATCATCAAATTAATAAAAAGAAAATAAAATATTATTTTTTAATTAAATTAAAATAATTATTATAATAAAATATTATTTTATAAAACAATTAAGTCGAATGGTATATTTTATATAAATTACAACTACTTTTAATAAATATAATTTACAATGATATAATCCTACAATTTAAAAGTAACTAAAAGGAAGTTAAACGTCTAAAATTCTTTGTCAAAAAGAGATGTTCGATGAGACAATATCTTGCTTTGACATTCATCTTATAATTTGAAAGATAATTTTAATATGTTTAATAAATGGATGTACTAAGAATATTAATTTTTTTCAAAAAAAATAAAACACGTAAAATTTGTAAAAATTATGATTTGAAAAAATATAAAAACTTTTCTTGAAATTAAAACATGTTAATGACTTTCTCACAATATTACACAAGACAAACTTTAGAACATTGTTAACTGGGAGATAGGGTAAGGAAAAAAAGGAGTGTAATCTGATCAAGGGTCGAAATATGATGTCTCAAAAATTTGCAATCCAATCCATGGTAGTCTCAACAATATTATTGGACTCTTCCAACATACCAATGATAGTCCATGATTGGTCAGCTTAGCTCGTTGTTCGTAGAGCATGGAGACTATTTTCTTCACTTCACAACCATCAAGAGAGATTCATAATTGTTGCTTCTGCCTTGAATTTGCATCAATTTCTTGGCGATCCACACTATGAACTTGTCCATCATTTCAGCATTGGATGACTCTCAAAAAACACCACCTTATTCTTCTGCACCTTCTAGTTAGGTTCATAGGCAATGCGGTTATTCAGTCGCGCGGTTGTATTTATTCACCACAGACAAAGTTTGTTCACCTCACTCATCCACAAGATTACCCATTCTGCTATGACATTAAGAACAATAAAATAATGTCAAAAACTAAGGCATGTGGGATGAGAAAGCAACCATCTCTCAATGCACTATGTGTGAAAATAATGATAGGGAAAAGCTCTCACATTCTTTGTCTTCAAAGTCTTCCAAACAGATAAGGAAATTGTTCTAGGCATGTTGGTACTATGTGCTGGCATAGACAACAGTAGGTAGGGCTCTCATCGCCGATTTATCTAAGCCATTACGGTTAGGCACTTCCTATGATATATACCTGAATACCTTAGAGAAATCATCTGATTGCAACAAAGTGCCCATTTAAAAATAAAATTTATACATAGTGCAAATATGAGAGTGCACATTAAAGCTGCGAGGATTACCAATAAATTGGGTTTGAAAGAAAGGGATTATCTTTAAATAAATAGAAAGGTATCAAAGTTGTATTAAGCTCCACGATTCTTCTCTAAGGGTTGTGTACGTGCTCCTATTAGAATTGGGTTTGGAAAATCCATTATCCAAGCACAACATGAGCACCCAAATCCGGAGCACTCCTTGAGAGAAACTTGAAGAATCCAAAGAAGGAGCTCTGATACAATCACATAATGAACACAATAACTTGGCTTTCCATTGACAACGAATGATTTTTATACAAGATGAGGAAGCTTCTGGATTATCTGGAATGTCGGTGGCGATAGCTTCTTGAGGAAGCTAAGAACTCTCTAGAGAGTTTGATACCTTTCCTACATCAAATGCTTTAGTAGGGTTGGTTGGAATGACTGTACATCCAACACTCCCCCTTAATTCCAACCATATGACGGACGCACTATAACACAATACATAAGACACAAACATACCCTTAATTGACATGCCTGCTGGTCTAAGTCTCAGCTAGGCTTACAACAATACATAAACAAAAACAAGGCTTTCATTTTTGTCTTCTTTCTAAAGGGTCCATGCTTGTTCAATGTTTGCTAGTGTAATTTCATCTTCACCTTTCTTGTTTTTCTTATGACCTCCTTAAACTGCTCCTTAAACTACTCTTTGTTTACATATTGAACATCAGTAACCTCTTCAGGATTAGGATGCAAAGCAACGTCCCAAACAATGAAAACAAAGTAATTGAATTCATGCTCTCCCCTCTTTCCATAAGAAAGAGCCTTGTACATTATGCAACCAAGTTGCACAAAATCACCATTGTATTTTGAGTAATACCCAATGATATGATTGTCTTCATCCACCAAAATGCACTGATATTTGAACATGAGTGGCTTTTGAACAACATCCATGGTTGTATCATCCATTGTCGCAACCATCTTAGAAGCGGATCCAATCCAATTTTTATCAATTGGGTTTCAAGAAAAGCAATTTCTGCTCTCAGTGATTGCAGGAACATGTGGAATAGACTCTACCTCCTGATATTCATAGTAATTTGGTTTATCAAATATTTTTTCAGACTCAAAAATATTACCAGGCCCAAAAATACTTTCTAATGGACTGTCTAAAAAAGCATGATAAAAAATATCACTTTCAAACATTATCCCACTCATTTCTCAAAGAAGCTTGGCCTCTTAATACACGTCCACCCGCTGCAATCTTCCTCAGTCACCATGCAAACTAGCCTCTTCACATACAATCCGCAATGACTCTCCTACACCAACATCATGCCAAAATCTGCTCCACGACTACTACAATACAGACTTCATCGTCACATGAACACACTACTCAAACCCAAAGCAAAATCTCCTTTCAACAAATCGACACTCTTCTACACATGCATGAGTCACATGCTACAACACCATGCTCAGCACATCAACTCTATCTTCACGTTGGGTTCTCCATGACAGAAACTTGAAGACTCCAAATAAGGAGCTCCAATATCATCACATAATGAACACAATAACTTGGCTTTCTATTGACAGAGAATGAATTTTATACAAGATGAGGAAGCTTCTGGATTATCTGGAATGTCGGTGGTGTTAGCTTCATGAGGAAGCTAAGAACTCTCTAGAGAGTCTGATACCATTCCTACTCACTGTTTTACATCCTTTCATATGAAATCTCTTTAGTACCTCTTTTGTATATTTTCTTTGTGTGATTAAAGTGCTTCCATTATCTCTCCATACTTCAAGACCTAGACAATAATGCATCTTCCCAAGATCCTTCATCTCAAATTCCTGTGATAACTTCCTTTTTATATCTTTAATCATTTTACCAACACTCCCTGTTATTATTAGATCATCAACATTTATAGAGATTAATGTTATGCTTCCATTTATGTATGTCTTGACATACAAATTAGGATCATTTTTCTTTTGTTAAATCCTTGCTGAAAGAAGAATTTATCTATTTTTTCATACCAAGATCTATGTGTCTGTTTTAGTCCATATGAGGCCTTTTTTAACTTGCATACAAGATGTTTTTGTCGCTTCTTTTCAAATCCTTCTCGTTGAACAAAATAAATATCCTCTTTTAAGTCCCCATTTAGAGGACCCGTCTTCACCTCTAATTGGTATAGATTCCAATCATATTTAGTGGGAAATGCTATCATTATTCTGATTGTGTTCATTTTTGCTACTGGAGCAAAAGTATTTTCATAATCCATACCTTCCTTTTATGAATAACCTTTTTCATCCAATCTTGCCTTATACTTGTCTATGCTACCATCTTCATTAAAACGTCTTGTACAATAGGGACATTATTTTCAGGTAATTTTGTTAATTCCCAAGTTTCATTTTTCATTATAGAGTCATATTCTTCTTTCATAGCTTCCATCCATTCTTTATGATCTTTGGCTTGTTCATAATTTAAAGGATAAAAAACATTCTTTACTTGAGACATTAAAGCATAATCTTTATACCTAATAGGAGTTTGAATTTGTCGTGTTGACCTTCTTAGAGGTTCATTACGTTGTGGAGTACCTTCTCCTCTGTTGAGTGCCTTCATCATTTCTTTGTGGACTTTGACTTCTTGGACTATCTTCTTAAATGTCCATGCTTTCTTGAGCTTCTTGAGCTTGAAATGATTCCACAACTTCATCTTCTTCTTTAAAGTTGTCATAAGTAGGATGCCATACATTATATTCATCCTCCTTCATTTGTTTTTCTGCATATTCATGAAATATGACATCTCTGGTTGCAAAGTTATTTTGAATATTAAAGGCTTTATGCAAAGGTTCAAACCAAGTGAAAAGTAAATTGTGATAGGTGCTGGTAACTAGTATTCACTTAGTAAATTGTTGTAGTTGTTGGTAATCTCCTTTTCTTTTGAAGATTTTAATGTTGAAGTGGAGAAATAAAGTATTGGAGCAACTTCTCAAAGAGTACCGAAAGTATATCGAGAAAGACGCTACATTTGAGCGATGATTCCAGCAAATTTATGTAGTTGAACCTAGTGTGACAAACACTATCACACTATTAGTATTCTTCCTGCTTAAATAGAAAAGTACGAAGGTCATCATGGTGTGAGAATATTGGATAGAGCACTTGTAGTTGTTGCCCGATTATGAAGTAGATATATCATTGGGCGCCATCTTCCAGATAAAGCAATTGATCTGGTAAATGAAGCATGTGCAAATGTAAGAGTTCAACTAGATAGTCAACCTGAAGAAATTGACGCCCTTGAAAGGAAAAAATTCCAGTTATGCAGTGAAAAATGACATAAAACCCACTAATGGCAACAAGGAGACTGCAGAGTAAAGAGCAAAATGAAGGAAAAAGAAGGTAAGAGATTTCAAAATTCAAGCGCGCCCAATTACAAAATTCAAAATGAATGATGTATGGATGATGGTATGGACACCTATGGTATGAGATTGGGTGCCGGCGAGTTCAAACGTCAAGGCCGTGACGGTAGTGCAACAAAGACGTTAAATACCAAGGGACGCAGAGTTATTTATGATGGTTGTTTCTTTGGGTACGAGAGTAATAATTTCTACGTCCAGCCCACGGGCCTGGTAACACGCAACTCTGCGGTGCCACTAAGCCCAGCGGCGACAGTAATCAGTTTTCCGAAATGACCCAAAATTTGATAGGCGACCTGATAACGGCAGCTCCGAAATCCTCTAGGCTTTTCGCTGCGCATACGAGTCAAGGGCCATCAAATAAGACCATATACGCTCTTGCTTCTTGTGTGTGGTCTATGGTCTATTAATGAATCAGGGTGAAGTGAATCCCTGGTAATAGGAGAAGGCAATATCAGAAATTGTGTTCCTCAGGCCAAGGGACTGGCTATGGACATTGGGTGCTATCTGCGATATGCCACGTATCCCTTTTTCCCGAGCAACGCGATGACGGATCTCACTGCCCTCCTATCTTCAGGTTAAGAAAATTTCCAATTCGTTTTGTATCTTCCTTCTAGTCTGTTTGAGTTTATGGAAATTACAATACAATTGGTAGGAAGATGGCAATTTTTTTTTTTTAATTGATTATATGTATAATAATAATAACACTAATAATAATTTAATTTTAAGGTTACGGTTAATTTATAGTTAAGGTTGGTTTTTGGTGTATGATATATCTGCTTTAATTTACATTGCTAAGTCTATGAAGGCATTACACATTTCACCTGGTTTTGAACTTGTAACATCTTAGGAGGAAACACATGCTCTTAACCATATTAAAAAAATCTTTGTATTCTTTAAAATACATTTAACATTGTTATATTAAAATATTATCGTATATAAGTAAAAAAATAAAATTTAATACTAGCTCAAATTTATTCTTAATTTAAATATATCATAAGCCTGGATCAAATTAATATGGGGTAAATTTTTTTAATTTAAAAAAAAATATTATATTTTAATAAATTTGAAAGGTTTTTAGTGTAGTTTAATTTATAGATGAAATAGATTTTTTATAGATAAAATAATTTTAGGAAAATGTGATTTTCTGTTATTTAAAATGCATTTTGAATCCATCAATGGATTCAACACCTAAAAAATAACCTACACACTCAAATTCTACATATTAAACAACTTAAAATCAAGTGTTTTTAAAAATCTTATGGATTGTAGTTAAAATTAACAAAAAAAATGTGATGACAAAATATTTTATCTAAGTTGGGACTAGACATATATTAATTTATGATATAATAATTCTTTTTCTTTTTTAAAAAATAATAATAAATTTATTTTAATTTTAGATATTTCTTTTGTTAAGCGGGGAATGTTTACGGAGATACGAGTATTATGATTGAAGATCCCTTCAATATGGATGTATACAAAAGAAATTAGAGGAATAGAGAGAAGGTCAATGACATATGATTCAAATTTGAATTTAAAATAAGAATTAAAAATTTAAAGATTAAAAATTAAAAATAAAAATTAAAAGAGGTAAAAAATAATATAAATTAATTAAATTAATGATTTTTAATTAATTTAAATAATTAATAATTTGTTAAGGATTTAATGATACTAAGGGAACTAGGAGTTAGGGAAAGAAAGGGGTTTAGGATTGGAAAGAGAGAAATAATTAAAATTAAAAATAAGATAATGAAATATTTATAATGGGAAGATTATAATGGTTGAAGTTAGGCTTAAAGGATGAGGTTATACGAATTTAAAAATTAAATATTAAAGGTAGAATTTTCTTTTCTTTTTTGATTTTTAAAATTAGATTAGAATTTAAATAATAATTATTTATTAAAGATTAGGGTATAAGGGTTTAAAGAAAGGAAGACGATGAAATAAATAACTGAATGATTGAAAATATAAATTAAATCAAATTAAGGAGGGGTTAAAATGGGCAAACCAGAGATAGGAAGTGGAGAGTGGTCTTCCAAGAATGGTTTAATTGGTAACCATTATCACGATTAAAGTTATTAGGATGTTTCTCAATTTCTAAAGGGGCAGGTGATCTTCTCACTTAATTGGTAAGCCTTATCACGATTAAAGAAGTTGTTAAGATGTTTTTCAATTTCTAAGGCTTCTCAAATGATACAATTAGAATGAAAACAACATAAGCTAAGATAGTTAAAGAGATCTTCAATCATAATATTAATACACATGTCTCCCCAGCCAATCAACAACTTGATATTTCTTTTGAAAAAATATTAAAGATAATCTTTATACATAATAGCATACCTATATCATTAAATGGTTAATAGAAATTTAGGTGTAGCAGTTCAAGTGTTTTGAACGCCGAAGGCGACGGCCACGCGTAGACTTACGTAAAACGTGTCCATTAATTTTTTAAACTTCCATACCATTCGTTATTGAAGAGCCCGAGGGGCCCGAGGAATTAAACTTCCATACCATTCGTTATTGAAGAGCCCGAGGAAGAATATTCTGCGTATAATAAATATGAATCACACCAACGATTTTTAATAATTAAAAAGCAACCTTATTTACAAACCATTCATTTACAAATTCTATGCAAACAACTGGAATCTACAAATTATAACTTAATTCTCAATTTCATTTTGTAAAATTACAAATTGATAACCAGAGTAATATGCAGCATTGCTGCTTAGTACTTGTTTCTTCGTTATGTAAAAAATAATTGATAATAGAATAATGTTCGAAACAACTAAAATCTACAAATTATAATTTATTTATTTATTTTAAATTACAAATTAATACTTGCCTTTTATAAAAAATAATAATAATAAAATATTTTTTATAAAATCTAAATCCCACTTTAACTTGGAGAGACTGGTCCCTCGGTCCCCACTGAGACGTTGCCAGCTGACACGTGTGGGGCCGCAACGTTTATGCTTAGACAATATTGTTTAAATGGACAATCTTATGCAAATGATGGATATTGTAATTACTAAGTTTATACATTGCATTACGTGTGGGCTGCCACATATTAAATGCTTTAAAATACGTTCAAAGAAAATATATAATTTGCAGTAGGAAGAAAGTATTTACTTGTTGATTGATACAAGTATTTAATAATTGATTGCTGTCCATACTAATTAATTTTGTAGAGGGTGATATTGTAGTTTTTTTTAAAATAATTTTATTTCCTGAATTATAATTAAAACTCAACATCATAAATTTAGTTATTTTTTTATTCATTGATTAAGAGAAAAAAAAAAAATTTAAATGATTTTTTTATTTTAAAAAATTTATTTAATATAATATTTTTCAAAAACTTTATAAATTATTACAAAAAATTTAAGAAATCAAAAGCTTACTGATTATAATATAAGCTATTTTTAGCAAGTATAAAAATACGATAAATTGAAATAAAGACAAGCTTAAAAATAGAAAGCATAGACGCTCTTTCGATAGTATTTTTAATAACTTCTTCTCATATATTTTGATACAATAAATTTATGACAAGAAGATATATATAATAAAATTTTATTTCAGGGCACAAAAACAAATCTAGAACATGTATAATCATTGTTGCTATCGTCGGAGGCGCAGCTGTACTTTTAATTATGACATTAATCGCCAGACGTTATGTTTTCAGGTCATACACTATCCCCTCATAATGATAGTTGATAAGTCAATGCAACTGTGTCAACATCCCTCACCGCTCGCTAAATACAATTACAAATAATGGAAGAGGGTGAGATGGCCCCAAGTTAACTAGCTACGTCTGTTATTCCCTTTTAGGCTTAACATTTTTTATTTGAGATTCACTATTCTTTTGGGATTTTATGATTGCTTTTTGGATGGAGATGGTAGTTGAGTTTTGCATATTTTGATTATAAAAAACACTCTTAGTGCAATTTTTTTGGTTGTTAAATTGAGATGATTTTTTGAGATTAATTTGTAAAAATTAAATGTTTCCAGTAATTTTTAAAAGGTTAATTTTATTTATTTATTTATTAAAAAGGTATTTTACACTACTCAAATTTATAATATGTTAATTTTATGATTATAAAGTCGTTATATTGAAGAATATATAAAATGCATGAAAATAGTTTGGTAAAAAATTATTGTGGAAGGGATAAAATACATGAAAATACTTTGGTAGGAAATTATTACTGGTGTTTATTTGTAACTGTATTTAGCGAGCGGTGAGGGATGTTGACACGGTTGCATTCTAAGTCGATGAAGACCTGGTGTTTATTTGTAATGGAGTAGCCTATAATGCGACTTTTCAGAGATTCCGATCATCTGTCAACGGAAAAATGTGGCCCGCCTCCGTTCTGCTCCTCGTCATTTCCGTTTCCCCTTCATTACCCATCCACCTCGTCGTCTCCGTTATCCCCACTACCTCGTCGACTGCATGCATTAACTTCGCCAACCCCGCCACACTTCCCCAACCGCGCCGATTGCATTTGAATTTTTTTTAGCTACAAACCTCCATCCCCTATTTTTTTTCCCTTTCCCAAAGCACCGAGCACCAAATAAACACCAGCACAATCCATCTTCAGGAATGGATCAGCTTTTTGCTACCCAAAGGTACGTAGATCTCCCACTGCAAAACTCCATGACATGCACATAATGAACTCTGAATAATTAATAAAATATTTTCATGCTCTACGAACCCATCGATGAGAAAAATGTTTGATGATCATTAGGCACACATTGGAAGATCACAGTAAGTTGTGCACTTCAATGATTAAGTGCGCAAGAAAAAACCCAAGATGATGAGTCTATTCCCATGTTTTCTATTGTCACTTAAAAGAGCAAAGAGATCATACATTGATATGTGTTCATTTTGCTGAACCATCTTAACCAAAGCCCTGATTCTTTATTATGATATAAATTTTGTAGCTTCGTCCAGGATACTCTGAAAAGAAATATAACATAGCACTGGATGCTGGAAACCTGCACCATATCACCCATTTTAATCTATAACATAGCACTTGTTGCTTCATCTCTGCCACCATATCACCCATATTTTATGCTATCGTGTTATTAATTTTTCTAGAATACTATAATTTATAGTTTCAAAATAAACTGATCTTATTTTTAGGGCATTTGCTTCTCTTAAGGACCTAATTCAGTAGAGACAATGGCTCAACCACAGCTAGTAGCCTATTAAAACATATGTGGCTATATTTAGTTTGTACCTTATGCATATTGGAAGTTTGGATTTAAACTTGAGAGTGTATACATCTTCAAAGATTGATAACTAGAAGTTAAAACTAGATGTTGAATTGCATTATTCGATCTGCTATGCTACTAGTTCTTAAGTTGCTGGAAATTTCTCACAGAGGTTCTTTAAATGCATCTCAACATTCATATATTAAAATAGAGGGGATACACTTAGAATATGGGATTAAAACCCTAGAACATTGCAGGGCCATATTGGACTCTAGAAGTGGCGTTTCAGCATTGCAGGGTCATTTCAAGCACTTTTTGTTCGTGTTTTAGGATTTAGCAAATGCATCTAGTGAAAATTTCCCATGTTTCAACCGAAAAATTTGACAAAAAAGAATATGTATTTCCAAAGAACACATATCCATGTACCACCTTTTCATTTTTTAGAGCAATCCCGATAAATATAGGCACAAAGCAATCCCGATAAATATAGTCACAAAACATTCAACTTTTGGGAAATTTACATTTCCACTCCCCCTCCCCCTGTTCTCTACATACGTTTCAGTGCATAGGCTACTACTAGTGCAAAGGATACTTAGGAGTTTCCATCTAAAAACAAGTATTATTGTAGGGTATAATTCTATGGTTTTTGAATATCAAGGCTAGATTTTGAATTTTCTTAACCATATTTGCTACATTTTTGAAATGCTAGTTTCTTGCAAGAAACATCTTTGGCATGTAAGATATAAAGCCTGCAGGATGAGTTAAATGACATAAAAATAATTATAATTTTTCTATTCCAACCAATACATATAAGGCCTTACACTAGCCATATACATTAAACCCTTTAGAGTAAAAATAGTGGGTACGAAACCCATTGTGGTGATATTGTAGAAGGAAGTATTGAGCTGGAAACTTTCTTTGCTCTCCTAGAAATCTTCTCTAGCGTCGTTTGTACAAACAATACAAACAAATCAAGGCTATTGCCTTCTCCTCTTCATCAAGGTCCTCTTCATCTTCAAAAATATTATTTTCCTGATTATCCCAATCACATAATCATTATACATATTGTTATCTCTGAATCTAAAATTAGGATATCAACCAACAAAACATTCAAATATTTTGTCTATTGGTAGAAAGCACGAGGTGTTGTTTTGGTGCCAATATTTCTTGCACAACAAAAGCACTAACAGGGAGATATGTCAATTCTGGTTCCCCACAAAAGGTTTCTAGTTCCAATTTCGTAGAATAATGTGTGTTGTTCTGTCAAAAGTCGCTCAAAAAATACCATTGTAAATTGATTGTTGACCAGGGGTATAATCTAGAGTTGGAATGTTACCAGACCTAATTTTGAGAATGCCTTGGCAAGGCCAAAGAATCCACTCATACTCTAGAAAACCTCAGGAGTTACCTTGGGAAATAAAACCTAAAAAATACAGTAAACTTCATAAAAATAGATATTTTTCATCAATATAATAATTACAATATCCATATGATACAAATTTTTAATAATAACACAATCTAACATTTGTATATTAGTCAATTTAACTACATATTACAAAATTCCATAGATTTTGGACATCTCTAGTGCTTAGGAACATCATTGGGGATGTCCCTGGAATAAATGGGGGCCCCCAGTATTTGAAAGTTGAGAGTACCCTAAGACATCACTTATAGGAGGCACATCTTCATAAGAGCACATAAAACAAAAACAACATAACCTTTTTTCAGCTTCAAAGTTTATAGCATGCTGAGGATCCCACCACCCTCAACTTGCCTTTTATTCTCTTTATAACCCTATCAGACCCTAAGTTTTGATGTTTCTTACCTACAACACACTAGTTTGAATACATTAAGGAGCTTGAAATTGGATTTTTGGGAACAACAAGATTCCTAACATATTCGAGGTCTAACAAGCATTCTTTCAGTGAAAGCATGAAGTGGCATCAATATTTTCTTATTTCTTCAGCTGGAAATGTTAGAGAAATAGTTAGATTTGAACAAGGTGTTGACCATATTCACATTTCCATAGGCGATGTTGATAGTTTTCCATAGCACATAGATGCGGAAGACCCAATAGAGGCTGATTGAGCATGAATAGTGGCTTGAGAATTATTCCCTTTATTTTATTGTTATCTTTTATGCCAATATTCACTCATCGCCATTTAAATTACTATAGATGTAATTATCTGAGATATCATTGTATTAAATTTTGTTTTAGACATTCATTATTTTATATTAAGAAATACAATGATCTTCCTAGTTTGAATACCAATTTCTAAATGACGTAGATACCTGTCAGAGTATCTACCCTTGGCTAAAAGAGTGGCCAAAGGAATATGGTTTGTAGTTTTTGTGTCATTTTTTATGGAATAATCTAACTAAGCGGAGGAATTTCCCAGACTCCGGCCACCAGCAATTCCTTTGCCCTCTTCGAGGTCAATCCGTCATCCAACAGGCCAGGATATAGTCACATCGCACAACCCACCATATAGAACGTATGCATTTAATATAACAGTGGTTTGAATTTGAATTTTAAGTTCAAATTTGAAAACCCGCCCTCAAAATTTAATTTCTATGGTGGAATTTTGGGAAATTCCAAACAATAGAAATGGAGAGAGTAAACTCCTCTCCTCTAAACACAGAGAAATTTAAAACAAAAATTTTCTTCTGGACAGAGATGGCATGAAAATGCTTTCTTCTATTTCATTAACAGAATTTAAAAACTATTACAAAAGTCTTCCTCAATACAGAGGGATTCACAAAATATGAGTAAGACTGCTACAGACGCAGTGCTCCACAAAACAAATCTCTGTCTCTCTCAAAAAAATCTGTCTCATAAAATCAACACTGCTGTGTTTTCTTCTTCTTCACGCACTACTGTGCAAAACAAAACAAATAACATAACATTTTCATTGCCTCTCGGGCCTTTTCTCTTTATATGGCGCAGCGGGAACAAAACCATAAAAACAAAGAAATAAAACAATTACAAAAGAAAATCTTTGCGGAACATAAAATTTAATATAGGCGTGACGTACGAGTGGGGACCACTTTGCAGTCGACCGTTTTGTGATGTGCGATATTGGCGGATCAAACAAAATGCGATGGTGTGATGGTGCGATATTGCGATGGCGCGACGGTGCGGCAATCGCAATAACTGCGATCAACATATATGGTGGAACAATCAACGGCGGTAATATATAACATGCGGTTGTGCGATCATGCGATGGCGCGACGATCGCATATCACAACTTTCAACTAAACTCTGGTATGGGTGGAGGGTGATTTTGTAATATTGTGATGTTGCGATGGTGCGATGATCGCACATCACAAACATCCACATCAACATGACACGTAACACTCCAAAACTACGATCTGCGATTTGCGCTCAAGTGGTGGGGACCACTTGTTCTGCCTTTTCAATATTTGAAGTCCTCCGCCTATTTTAAAGCAATTTCATTCATTTTGGTTGTTGAGGGCTTCAAAGCCCAAAATGACTGTTTTTAATAACTTTTACTCCTCCGTAGACTTGAACTACGAAATTCTTCATTCTTATGCTCAAATGACTTCGCCCATGTCAAAATTTAATTCTTCCTTACATTCTTCCATTCTTCTTTATTGCATGGTGTTGCGCACTCAATCTCTGCTGCTGCTGCTGCTGTTGTACTCTTTCTTCTGCTCAAAGGCATGGCACGTGACTTAAGTATTTCAACACTCCCCCTTAAAGTCAGCTGCTGGGTTATCCATCATACCCAAACATTTTCTTAAAAATTCAAATGTCTTCTGCGCCAATGGCTTTGTTAAAATATCTGCATATTGCTCTTCTATTTTACAATGCTGTAAAACAATTTTTCCATTGTTCACCAATTCTCTGATATAATGAAATTTTGTATCTATGTGCTTCGTTCTCTTATGAAACACTAAATTCTTTAACAATGCAATAGCTGAGCTATTGTCACAATAAATCACTGTCCCTTTTACCTGTTCTTGGCATAAACTTCTCAGCATTCTTCTCATCCAAACTGTTTGACATGTTGCTGCTGTAGCTGCCACATATTCTGCCTCTGCTGTAGATAATGCTACAATCGGCTGTTTCTTAGAAGCCCATGAAATGACTCTTGAACCCATATGAAAAACATAACCGAAAGTGCTCTTCCGGTCATCTACACTTCCAGCCCAATCACTATCAGTGTATCCAACTAATTCTGAATTTTCTGAAGTAGTATATAAAATACCAAATCTTTTAGTTCCTTTCACATACCTCAAAATTCTCTTTGCTGCTTGCCAATGTGCTTCTTTTGGCTTCTCCATAAATCTGGAAATTAAACTAACAACATGCATAATATCTGGCCTAGTTGGAGTCAAATACATTAGGCTGCCAACTATGCTTTTATACAAACTTGGATCAACATCCTTGCTGCTGTCATCTTTACTCAACTTCAATCCCATTACTGTGGGAGTAATTGTAGCTTTGCACTCCTACATATTAAATCTTTCTAAAACTTGATTCACATACTTTGCTTGGGATATAAAAATCTCTTTCTCACCTTGCTCTACTTCTATTCCCAAGAAGTATCTTAATAAGCCCATGTTAGTCATTTCAAACTCATATTTCATGACTGTTTTAAAATTCTCAATGAGGTAATCATCATTACCTGTAAAAATTAAATCATCAACATATAAAACAACAATCAACAGCTTACCATCCTTTTCTTTGATGTAGAGGGTGGGTTCTCCCTCACATTTTTCAAATCCATTATCCAATAGATAGGATTATATTCTGCTGTACCACGCTCTTGGTGCTTGCTTCAGCCCATAAAGAGCTTTCTTCAATTTGAAGACCTTATGCTCTTGGTCTTTCTTCTCATATCCGAGAGGTTGTTCCACATATACCTCTTCCATTAAAACTCCATTTAAAAATGCAGATCTTATATCCATCTGATATACTTTCCATTTTTTTTGTGCTGCTATGGACAACACTGCTCTTACTGTATCCATTCTTGCAACTGGTGCAAAAGTTTCTTCATAATCAATTCCTTGTTTCTGCTTATATCCTTTGACAACAAGTCTGGCCTTGTGTCTTTCTATTTTTCCTTCAGCATTGCTTTTGGTCTTATAGACCCATTTTACACCAATGACTTCTTTACCTTCTGGGAGGTCAACTAACTCCCATGTTTTGTTCTTCTCTATGGCATTGATTTCATCATCCATAGCTTCTATCCATTTTCTATCTTTAATTTCATCTTCAAAATGAATACGATCATCAACTTGACAATACAATGCAAATAAGGAATTCATACCTTCATTCGCTGCTCCCTGCTCATAAATTTCTCTAATGCTTCTGAATCTTGTTCCGCTTTCACTTGGTGTAGTCGTGCTTGATGAAGCACTCAATTCTTCTCCGTGTGGTGTGCTCGGTGATGCACTCCCGCTTCTTCTCAAGGGTGTTCTCGCTACCGCTTGAGGCATCCCTTGTTGTCCTTGTGATGGTGGAGGCTGTGCTACGGATGGGTTATTAATCTCAACCACATCTCCTTCTACTTCATCATGAGATAAACAGTTTTTAACATTGATTGTTTTCTCAATACTTCCATCCCATGCTTCTTCTTCAATGAACTGCACATCTCTGCTTATCACAAACTTCTTTGTGGATGGGTTATACAATCTGTATCCTTTGGAATCCTCACAATATCCAAAGAAAATGCACTTCTTCCCCTTACTGTCCAACTTTTTTCTCAACTTGTCTGGAATGTGTGCATATGCCACACATCCAAAAACTCTCATGTGGGTGACTCCCTGTTTTCTGCCACTCCACACTTCTTCTGGGAATTTTTTCATCCCAGCTTTTGTAGGGCATCTATTTAAAATATACACAACACAGTTTGCTACTTCTGCCCAATATTCATTCGGCAAGTGTTTTTCCTTTAGCATGCTTCTCACCATTTCCATGATGGTTCGATTTTTCCATTCAGCAACTCCATTCTATTGCGGCGTGTACCTTGTGGTAAATTGCTTGTGTATGTCATTCTCTCTACAGAAACGCAGAAATTCATTTGAGATATATTCTCCTCCTCTATCGGTTCTGAGAAATTTAATGTACTGCCCACTCTGTTTCTCTACAAGAGCTTTAAAGTGGCAAAATTTCTGAAAGACTTCACTCTTATATTTCAGAAAATAAACCCACACAAATCATCTATGAAGGTCAGCATGTAAATGCTGCCTAAAACTGACGCTGTTTGCATCGGCCCACACAAATCTGAGTGAATAATTTCTAAGGGTGCTTTCACCCTTATGCTTTTCCCTGATGGAAAATTTTCTCTGTGTTGCTTTCCCAAGATGCAGCCTTCACATAGGCTGTCAGGCTTCTCAATCAATGGCAAACCTTTCACCATTCCTTTTCTGTGCAGAAAATCTAATCCTCCGAAATTTAGATGTCCAAATCTCGGATGCCATAACCAATTTTCATCCTTTGCTTCCTTCTGAAAGGCTTCTTGTGTTACAACTGCAATGTTTTTTCCTTTTCCCTTCAAGTTAGTGTTGAGCTTGAGAGGAAACATTCTATTGCTGGTCATTTGAATTTCAGTAATAATTTTTTTGCTTGGAGGTATATCCTTTATTGTGCACACATCATCTTTAAAATTTACACTGTAACCTTTGTTTATGAGCTGCCCAACGCTCAAAATATTACACTTCAAACTTGGAACATAATACACATCAGAGACAAATTTCTGCTCACCATTTCTTGCTCGAATTGTAACTCTACCTTTCCCTTTGACATAGATCTTAGTAGCAGTCCCTGTGGTTACTTCAGATTTAACATCTTCATCTAGATTGGAAAACATTGCTATGCTCCTAGTCATGTGATTACTACATCCTAAATCTAAGAACCAAACATCATCTTCTCTATCTTGTGCTACATTACATGTTAACAACACATTACTTGGGTTCTTTTCCTCTTTTGCTACATTAGCATTTTGCTTCTTTCTACATTCATTGGCATAGTGCCCATATTTTTTCCAATAATGACATTGGACATTGGATTTTTCATACCTTTTTCCATGAGCATGTTGGTGTTGATGTCCACTTTGTTGGATATTTCTTTGGCCGTGGCTCTGATTTTGATTGTTGCTTCTTCCATGTGAATGTGAAGGGCTATTCCTTCCACCTCTGTTTTGGCTTCTGCCTCTTCCTCTTCCTTTACCTTGACCTCTTCCTCTTCCTGAAGGTATCTGGGTCTTAAAGGCGTGCTCAAGAGATGAATCTTCATCTCTGCTCAATATATGTTCATGAGTCATCAACGAGGCATGAAGTTCATCCACTGTAAACTATGAGAGATCTTTGGTCTCTTCTATGGTGGTAACAATAACATCAAACTTTGAGGGTAAGCTTCTCAAAAGTTTCTCCACAATCCTTCTTTCTTCAAGAGTTTCTCCATGGGATCTTATCTGATTTACAATCCCAATCACATGTGTAAAAAATGTGTTTACATTATCTGACTCTTTCATGCAAAGAGTTTCAAAATCTCTTCTCAGCAATTGAAGTTTTATTGTCTTAACTGTCTCCATACCTTGATAGGCTACTTTCAGAGTTTCCCATGCCTCCTTGGATTTATGGGCTGCTGCTATCCTTGGAAACACACTCTAATTTACTGCTTGATACAAACAGAAGAGAGCTTTAGCATCTTTCTTCCTATTGCTCTTCAATATGTCCTTCTTTGCTTGAGTTAAGGCATTAAAAGGTTGCTCATCAGCTGGTTCAACAAAACCATCTTCTACTAATTCCCATAAGTCTTATGAGACAAACAGGGCTCTCATTGTAATGGCCCAATAATCATAATTATTTCCATTAAATTGTGGAAGCTGCACATTTCCAATGTTCATTCCTGTGCTTGGTCCAGCCATTGCTCTTAAACTGAACTCTATGCTTAAACAAACTGTCTTTACTTTTCTGAAAGAACAAACTCTTTTAAACAAAAACAACAACTCTGTTTTCCTTGAGAAATACCTGAACTTTGACCTTTGTTGGGCTTTCACACTGCTGGAGAAAACGCTGCAACAAGTCTTCTTCTTCTTCAGCTTTTTTGAAACATTCAAAGAGCCCAAACTAGCTCCGATACCATGTTGGAATTTTGGGAATTCCAAACAAGAGAAATGGAGAGAATAAAATCCCCTCTAAAACACAGAGAAGTTAAAAACTAAAATTTTCTTGCAGACAGAGATGGCATGAAAATGATTTCTATTTCATTAACAGAACAAAAAAACTATTACAGAAATGTCTTCCTCAATACAGAGGGATTCACAAATACTATCAAAACTGCTACACACGCAGTGCTCCAAAATAAAACTTCTCTCTGTCTCTCAAGAACGCACAAAACAGTGCTCTGTTCTTCTTATTGTGCTTTTCTTGCCTGCGGGCTCACACAACGATTACAACAACACTACAATACAATTACAATGCAACAATGATACTAACCTCACGGGATTTTTACTTTATATAAGGCGCGGCGGGAACAAAACCCAAAAACAAGGAAATAAATCAAATACGAAGGAAAATCTTTACGGAACATAAAATTTAATGTAGGCGTGACGTACGAGTGGGGACCACTTCGCAGTCAGCCATTTTGCGATGTGCGATATTGGCGGATCAAAAAAAATGCGATGGTGCGATGGTGTGATATTGCGATGGCGCGATGGTGCGGCAATCGCAATAACTGCGATCAACATATATGGCGGAACAATCAACGACGATAATATATAACATGCAGTTGTGCGATCATGCGATGGCGCGACGATCAGATATCACAACTTTCAACTAAACTCTAGTATGGGTGGAGGGTGATTTTGTAATATTGCGATGCTGCGATGGTGCGATGATCGCACATCGCAAACATCCACATCAACAAGACACTTAACACTCCAAAACTGCGATCTACGATTTGCGCTCAAGTGGTGAGGACCACATGTCCTGCCTTTTCAATATTTGAAGTCCTTCGCCTGTTTTAAAGCAATTTCATTCATTTTGGTTGTTGAGGGCTTTAAATACCGAAATGACTGTTTTTAATAACTTCTGCTCCTCCGTAGACTTGAACTACGAAATTCTTCATTCTTCTGCTGAAATGACTTCGCCCATGTCAAAATTTAATTCTTCCTTACATTATTCCATTCTTCTTTATTGCACGGTGCTGCTGCTGTACTCTTTCTTCTGCTCAAAGGCGTGACAGGTGACTTAAGTATTTCAACAAATCCACTGCCAACAACACTATCGAGAAAGATAGCCCTGTTAATAATCCGAGCCTTCACGAATATGACGTGATTGACATAGCGAAATCGAGATTAGAGACCATCTGCCCGAACACCGTTTCTTGTGCAGATATCATAGCATTTGCTGCTAGAGATAGCACAAAGCTGGTAAGAATCTCACAAATTATAAAAAGTTGCAAATCTTGTCAAAGTTGCAAATCTATGACAGAAGCCTCCACAGCCCTTTAAAGTTTTGTTAATTCTGTTAGTGACGGGAGTGATTTAATTGTTTAAATTTTAAATGCAGGCATGTTGAATGAAGAATATTATAAGCTATTTCAATTTTCTTTCCTCAAATGGTTTAAATAATGTTATGAAAAAAAACAAATGACTTTGGAAGTTACTCATTGTATGATACCAAGGTAGGCGACATTGTGTATTCTAATTCAACTCTGAAACATGTTTATTTACCGTTATTGACAAAAAAATGTTGAACAGCCAATAATTATTTTATAATTGATCACAAGCATCGCCATATAAACTTACTCTCGACCGAGATGTTCCGGCTGGACGAAGGGATGGAATTATTTCAGTCGCTTCAGAAGTCGTGACAAATATACCTGCCCCTACCTTCAACGTAAGCCAATTGACACAGAGGTTTGCAGCCAAAGGTCTATCCCAGGAGGACATGGTTATACTCTCAGGTGCATACATTTTTTTCTGAATGTATTGATGTTGCTATATTTATGGTTGTGAAGTAAGTTCTTGCATTACAATAAGATCAGATACACTAGATTAAAACAGTAAACATATATTATAATAAAGATATTTGAATGGATAGTAAAATTATTGCAATTTGAATGTTCATGATTGTAATTTGTAATGTTGATCTAGGATCACACTCAATTATCATCTCTCACTGTTCTTCATTCGTGAGCAGGCTCTACAACTTCAGCAGCACTATTTCGACCGACCCATCTCTTGATCCTAACTATCCTGCTCTACTCAAGGAGAAGTGTCCTCAGGGCAGTCCCAACAACAACATAACGACGGTGTTCATGGATATTGTTACACCTGAAACTCTGGAAAATCTCTACTATGATGGCCTTCAAATGAAATGAGGTTTGTTTACCTCCGATGCAGCACTGCTTACAGATACAAACACTACAACTGTGGTCAACGCAAGTGCTGGGAGCTGTAACTTGCGAACGTGGCAGCAAAACTTTGCTGCTGCCATGGTTAATATGGGAATTATTATCGAACTCATAGGCAACGAGGGAGAAATTCATAGTAAATTCAATGTCATCAATAGCTGATAAGAAAAGGGATGTCTCACGTGTTAAAATAGTTAATTAACTGCAGCCTGAAGAGTTAGAAAATCATCTAGTTGTGTGGTAGATGAAGAATTTCGTAAGTGAGTTAGATAGTGAGTGATGGTTAAGTCGAGTTATGTAAGTATGTGCATATCTATCTAGTCTTTACTCAAAAAAGATAAATATTTTTTATCGAATTCATTGTATTTAGAGAATGATTGACGTTCATATTATTAATATAAGAGAACAGCTCATGTGTGTTTCGTGTGTCAATTATTTGTGCCTTTATTCTTTTGTTTTTCCAACAAATTGGTATCAAAACGAAATTACAAAAAACCAGAGAAAAATCGATATGTAAACAGAAGGGAAAAAAATTCTCACTCATTCAAACACATCTCGTAGTCATGGTCAATTCTATAAAGAAGCACGTTATAGATCGAAAACTTGCAGCAATTTGCATGTACGCCGACAACCTTGTTTATTCGTTGCATTACGAGAATAACATGGAACAGTCACATTGAAGGGAGTGTTAGACGCAGTGCATATCAGCATCAAAAGAATTAGCGCAAACATTATTTTTTAAAAAAGGTTGAAGTCAAAGTTTTTAAAAAACTCTCGTGGACTTCGCTTTTTTCGAAGCTATAATACGTGAGGGTTTATGAGATAAGATAATTCAAATTTTTGGTTTTATAAAGATTTTCATAAAGGTTGATTTGAATATGTGGAGTAGTTTTTTTTTTTTTTAAGTTTAGGAAAAAAAGCAGGTTTTACATATCAAAACTTGATGGCATGAACTTGTTCGAAGGAAACTGTTTATTGGCCATCTTGAAGTGTTAAAAGGCATCTAGTATTGAAACAACTTTAGTCTTCTACTAGCAACAATATCTAGATTTCTTTCTCTAACATACTGAAACTGTAAAAAGTGAATGTTAGCCACAAAATACATATACTAAAACAAAGGAAATACTATGTCATTCATTCAAGGATTCTATTGGAGCTAGATCTTTAACGCTTGACCCGGGCATATCCACCTGCTGCATGTTTTGCAATTGACGATCTATACGTCCAAGACAAATTGATCCATGTTGTTGTGATACCTGGATTTCTTGAATCTCCCTTTTGATGTCCTGCAGAACAGAGGCAACATTTGGGTCACCTCCTCTTTCCTGAATACCCATAAGCACATTAGCCAGAACACATTTTATTGTCCAGTAAGTGTGAATGGACTATTGGAAGAGGGACAATGTTCCTCTAGTATTGTCAGGGTCTTTAATGAACTCCATTTCCTCCTCTTGGATTTATCTTTCCTCTTCAGTGCTGCTATCTCTTTCCCAACTGGAAATTAGATTCTTGACCTGTGGAGGATTACCTAGAGAATATGCATCAAAGAGGGTTTCCATAACCTCCTTTTTTTATTTTTTTCCTCTTTTTTCTGGTCTAACAGTGGACTGAGATTGCTTCTTTTTTCCCTTCCCCTTGTCCTCTTTTCTAGTCGTTTTAACCATATTTATATGCATTGGAACCCAACTGTGTATCCACTGGAAGTGTTGAATCATAATCTTAGCAAGTACTTGAAGAACACATGTACAAACGTTATAGGGGCCTCTGTACGGTAACAAAGAGTCAATACTTGTTTTGAATAAGCAACAATTAAAAGGACCCATAGTAGCGGGTGTTGCCTTCTAGAAATGAATAAAATGAAACTCATCTACAGTCTCCTTGCTTTGGTTAGAGTGCATGTGCATGGCCAAACATCGACACTTAGACTCAGACATGGAGAGGGAAAAGTTGACAAACTTTGACACCCAAAATAGAACCACCCTACGACTTTGCAACCACGATTGCGAACCAGATTGGCTATATCTCAATGAATCTTCCTGTAGAGACTATTATCCAAGCTTGAATTGGTAGAACTATGTTGCAATTGTAGGCTATGCAGAATTACCCCTAGCCCCAACACGAAACCAACATTAAGACTGGGAGATTGGGGGAGAAAAGAGCTGGAAATAGGGTGACGGAAAGCACCGGTGATAGGATTTTCATTGAATGATATACAAGCTAATTCATACCTTTGGGAATAATTTCCTACCATATGGATGGTGTAGGACTGAAATTTAAAACCAAAATTAATAGAGCCTCGAGAGCCAAGACGGACAGAAACCGAAAACAAACTAATCGACAAGAAAGCAATGATAGTTATAACCCTAGGGAAGGCTATGCAGACCATATGACCACAATTCAAGCAAAAAATATCACCACAAATCTCATTCAAGGTATGATTGTTAAATATAAAGCCATGCAAGCCCACACAGAGTTGTAAACCTTCATAAAAAATAGAGTACGGCGCGACATAATTCAAAGGACGAGACAGTATTGTACAGAGAAGCCTTGCATGATAGACCTTAGCATCCATTGTTATGAGAGATATCACATACCAGGTGAATTTTTGTCAACGCGTAGCTCCAAAATTCTTCTTCTGCACTGCCCCTGCACCACTAGCCTGAACATTCAACCATGAAACAATGCCACTTTTCCTTACCTCTCTGTTCATAACCCGCTTCACCCGACGGTGTTATTCCCCATATTTTTCGGACATCATTAGTTGTCCATCACCAAAATCGTTGGTAGTCATAATAGCTAGCGTGGTGTTATACTGCTTCTTTGGCCTACTAATAACTTTATTCTTTGGTGGTGATCATGTGGTGCACGACAGTGCGTGCCACCTCAAAATTCCTTTCCCCCGCATGGCACCCCGATCAGGGATCCCGACACCTCTCCATGTATCTATCTACGATTATTTGGAGGGGTTGTAGATCTAAATTTGGAGACATGGCTTTCTAGTTAATATCTAGTTGGCCTCCCTCATGATTACATTCCCAATTAGCCAAGTAATATATTGCTTCATTCGCTACTCCCCAGACATGAGATGGGATGAGATAACTGACTCCATGGATGATGAGACTAATTTCCTTGATTATTCGGGTCATCCTCCAAATTTGGCTTATATTCTCCCATGGAGTCCCCTCTTGCAACTTCTATAGTACCCCAGTAACCATAGCCGAATCCCTTTCCCCTATGAGTCTGTTGTATCGCTCTCTGAATACTAATTTTAATCCTTGTTTTACCGCTAATAATTATGCTTCATTGTTGGTGGAAAACCCTAATTAAATTACATATATTCTGCAGATTGAGCCCTGTGAATTCTTGAATATGCCACTTGCTCCTGCCTGACCTGGGTTTCCTTTAGAGGCCCCATCGTAGTTTAGTTTCAAAAACCCTGGTTGAGGTGTTTGGAATTTATCCTTTGGGTTTCTCCTTAGTGGTTTCAGTTTACACATAGCCTGGGCCAAAATTTGTGGTTTAAGGTTGATTATGGTAAGGATCCGATCCTCATTATTGTTAGGACCTCACAATGTACCATTTTTACCATACATGTTGACACCACCTTACCCTTTATAACTATATTTAAAAAGGGTTTCATTATCATTTTGATCCATTTTATCCAAAGGTATATGAAATCCTTCTCTTTACTATATATTTAATCTGTTTACATATAATTCCACATTACTCTTATATTTCATCATTAATTGAAGGTAGATTGTTGCTAACACAAGTCTAAAAGATCGCAGATAATTTATGATAAGGAACGTGCTGTGCTGAAACAATCGGCCGTTGCTGAAGAAGTCGACTCCGTTGCTAAAACAGTCAGTGGGCACGTAAATTTCTTCACTACTCATGATTTGCGATCTTGAAAGAGTATTTTAGGAACAATGGAAACAAGATGAAGACAAGCATGGAAGTTTGTTACACGGATTTTTCTGAAGCCAGTACCTTTTTGTATCTGTTGTAACAATATTTTTCAATGGAAGAATAGAAGGACCCTGTTTTAAGATCGAAGAACAGATTTGGATAAATATAGGATTTCTCTGATGTAACTGTAATAGATGTCTCCTCTTTAAAAAGAGGAGACATCATCATTAGAAGGGGAGTTAGAGACTGTAGGAGACACATTATTTTGACAGGACAGGAACAAGACTCCATTGTAATGTATCATTCCTTTTTGACAGATGAATAAAGGTTTCGTTTGAGCACTTCAATTTAACTCTTTCCTCTGGGGAATCTTGTGAGAAGGAAAGGGCCCGCCTTCATCACAAGATTCACCCGATTGCTCCTGTAGTTTGTTAAGTTTCTTTATGTTATTTGTACCTTAATTTAACTCTGTTTACTGAATAATCATTTACAAAGTTCTGTAGTTCTTTAAGCACTCTGTTTTCTTAACACTGCATGAATTCGGTAAAATTTATTCTTAAAGAAGCCAAGAGATCTTTTCTGTTATCTGTTTGAATGTATGATTGATGCCGGGAAACAAGTGCTGAAGATTCCTGTTCAGAGGAATAGGGTCCTGTTCCCCATAGGTTGATTCTCTTCTTCTGCAGTGTGATTAGTATCAGGAGAGAGGTGTTGAAGGTTCCTGTTCATGGGAATAGGGTCCTGCTTTCTTTGGATTGATATTTTTCTACAGTGTGGTTAGTGTCAGGAAACATGTGCTAAAGATTCCTATTTGGAGGAATAGGGTCCTGTTCCCTGTTATGGTTGATTGATTTCCTTTCTTGCAGGGTGACTTCCTTTCATTATATTTTCCTAGGATTCCTTTAATGAAAGACTGCAATAGAGGAATTACTTCTGCTGTAACACAAGTAGGCGTCAGCTTTGTTAAAGCAGGGTGTGAATAGTTAGATTTGTATGATTGATAATTTTCTGACTTCTACTACAACATTATCTTGCTTTTGGAATTGAGCATATCCAGTGCGTGATTGTCTTTGGAATAAACAGACCCTCTCGGGTTGACAATTTATGTGGAGCTTGAATTGTTAAAACAATTAAAGCGACCAACATTTTGGCGCCGTTGTCGGGGAAGGCAATTATAGATTCCAAAAGGAGTGATATTTTCTTTCTAGATGTGCAGATTATATGAGAGGACGCGGAACCCAGAAGAAAACTAATCCTAAAGGTGGCAAGGGAAAAGGAAGGGGAGGAAGAAAGACTTTTATTGATGAAATTGTATCAAAGGCTGAATCATCACAGAGATTAAGTTCTCAAAGACCAAAACTTCAGCGCTCCCCTCAATCAGACTACAAGAAAGAAGAAGTTGTGGGCCCTGAAAACATAGAGGAACCAGTAACGGATATTAAAGAACCAGCAACCAGTGCTGGAGAATAAGAAGAAATTACTATCAAATCAGCAGAGCATGTTGAGGAACTAATAGAGAGTATTGAATGACCAGTGGAAAACATTGAGGAGCCAGTAGAAGATCCTGATGATCAAGCAAGTGCAGTAGGAGAAAATCCAATGGAAGGAAACAACGAAGAACTCTTTGGTGGGGGACGTGTAGATCCTAAAGGAGAAGGAAGGGATGAAAATTCTCTCTCTACCTTGGGATTTCCTATCAGTGATTTCCCTAGAGGAACAAATCCTATGAAGAATATTCCATTGTCAGCTTTACCCAACTTCCATGGTTTATCCTCTAAAGATCTGGATGAATTTATTTTTGAATTTGATATATTATGCAGAAGTTATGATTATGTTACTAATGCTCAGAAGTTGAAACTGTTTCTAGCAACATTAAAAGGAAATGCTTTAAGATGGTTCATGAGCCTCGGAAGTCAGGTAATCACAACATGGGAACAAATGAAATAGAAATTTCTGCTTAAATATCAAGACTATTGTCGGACGAGAGAAAAGAGGGAGGAACTATTCAACATGGCACAAAAGCCGGACGAGAATCTAGGGGACTATGTGGAAAGGCTGCAGTATAATCTGCAGAGATCTGATCATCCGAATGTAAGTAAAGAAATTCGTAAAACAATATTACTTAAAGGATTAAGGGATGATTGTTTAGACATGTTAAAAATGCTTGGCAAGGGAGATATATCTAAAGAATCATATGATGAGATTATTGAACTTTGTAAAAGATGTTCAAGAGGAGCTGCAAGGAACAGAGTAAGTAACAGAGATCCCACCTATTCAAGAGTGCAGAAATTAGCCAGTGGGGGAGTAACAAGAGCTGAAATAGGTAATTTACTTGAAGAGTTTAAAACTGAGATGTTAAGTTCTTTTGCTTCACAAATTGACACCATGCAGGTTAAAAAGAAGCAGGCTGAAGCAGAAGTAGCTCTGGCTGTCTTTTGCCCTAAATGCAAAGACAAACATCCACTAAGGGAATGCCCATTGGACAAGATTCCAATCTGCACTCTTTGTGAGAAAGATCATGAAACACAACAATGTCCCTCTCTACCAGGAATAAAGGCAACATTGCAACCAACGGAAGAAGAAGCTGAAGCAGTTTACCTACTAACACAAAGAAGACAATGGCAACCAAAAGGACAAGGTATGAATTCTAGTATGCCATTTAATCGTTGGAATAATTATTCTTCTTTCAGTCAGAAAAATTACCCTCCCTTTAATCAAATGCAATACCCACCCTTTAATCAGATGAACTTCCCACCCATGCAACAAACAAACCCTCCCTTTGTTGATCCTGCAATATGGAATCCTTGGCCCCCACAACAGCCATCTTCTTTTAACCCATGGAATTCAAATTGAAGAAGCCAACAACTCCCGTATCCAAATCAATTTCCTCAATTTCAACAACCACTTCCTCTACCATAAAATGCTCCACCAAATAATCAAATGAGACCCCAGCTACCTATGCAACCAAATCCTAACCCCAATAATAAAGTTGTGCAAGTCATTGATATTCAGAATCAGCCTACATTTTCTACTATGCAATGTAATGATATTCATTTGAGATCCTGGAAAATAGTAGAACCTATCATTGATGATATAACCTACTCTAATTCTGATAAAGAGGAAACTGAGAAACATAAAAAAGCACAACCACGCTCTCACAAGGGTATTGAAATAACAGAACCACCATTCCCCAAGCGTTTAGTTTTAACTAAGATGCTTGAAACACCTGCTTTTAATCTTTTAGGGGAATTGCAAAACTTGTATGTTAAAATTCCACTTTTACAGGCACTGAGAGATGTACCAATTTATGCTAGAACCATAAGGGACATTTGTGTTAAGAAACCTGGTAGGAAGACTAAGCATCCCCTTACAGTTCATGTGATGGGTGACTTATCTGCATTAATGTCCGGAAAAACCCCTCCTGTGAAATATGGTGACCCCGGCCATCCTACTGTGACAGTTCAAATTGGTAAAATGATAATCCCCCAAGTTCTGTAGATCTAGGTGCTGCAATAAACATTATGTCTCTTGAAACTTCACAGTTGTTACAATTGAATAACACAATTAGAGATACACCAACCATCCTAGAGTTAGTTGACCATTCTATAATCAAACCAGAAGGAGTTGTTGAAGATCTAGTTATCTCGGTTGAATCCTGGAATTACCCGGCTGATTTTGTCGTATTACAAACTAATACAAAGCTGGGGGGACATCCTTTAATTCTAGGGAGGCCATGGCTAGCCACAGCCGATGCCTTTATCAGTTGCAGATCTGGTTCAATGACAATTTCTAATGGTTATGAAACTAAACAGCTTACTCTTTATCCTCATGCTACACCCATAATTAATAATGAAGATTCTGTGTGGATGGATTATGATGATAATGTTATTCAGCCCATTTTAACTATCGGACAAGCCTTAAATCTTAAATAAAATACAGAGGATGAAATAATTAATAATTTTATTTGTGAACCTTCCTCTGTAATTGCTGAAACACACAATCAATTGAATGCAATTTTTGAAACGGATACCCAGGAAAGGATTGAATCTGAATATTTATCTCAGACATTAACCACCATCTCATCTAAAAGCACAACAGTCGAAATCGAACCTGGCAAGACATTAAACATAAATCCTGACCTAAAAGTTGCTGAAACACAGCAGTTAATGAAGTTATTACAAGAAAATAAGGAAGCATTCGCATGGGATTACATGGATATGAAAGGAATCTCTTCTGAATTATGCACTCACCAAATTTATATTAAAGGAGGATGACGACCAGTTTGTCAACACCAAAGACAAATGAACCCTAATTTAAGGTAAATTGTTAAAGAAGAACTTCAGAAATTGCTTAATGCAGGATTTATATACCCCATATCTGACAGTGAATGGGTTTCCCCATTGGTAATAGTCCCTAAGAAAAACGGGAAATGGAGAGTGTGTGTTGATTACAGAGCCTTAAACAAAGCTACCCAGAAGGATCACTTTCCTTTACCTTTCATTGATCAGGTGTTGGATATTCTGTCAGGGAAGAAATTCTTTTCTTTTCTAGATGGATTCAGTGGGTATAACCAAATTAGAATTGCACCCCAAGACCAGGACAAGACCACTTTCACTAGTCCTTGGGGAACTTTTGCTTATAGAGTTCTTCCATTTGGGCTATGTAATGCACCAGCAACTTTTCAGAGGGCTGTTATAGGAATCTTTTCTGATATGCTGAATGGCTCTATGGAAATATTTATGGATGATTTTAATCCTTATGGTGTGTCTTTTGAAGACGCTTTACAAAATCTTGAGAAGGTACTTAAACATTGTATACAAGCTCACCTCTCCCTAAGTACTGAAAAATGTCATATGATGATGAGTGAAGGAGTAGTGCTTGGACATTTTATTTCATCTCAAGGTGTTCAGGTAGACCCATCTAAAATACTGGTCATTCAGAATCTTCCTGTTCCTAAAACACAAACTGACGTGAGAAGTTTTCTAGGACATGCTGAATATTACAGAAGATTTATCAAAGATTTTTCTAAGATAGCCTCTCCATTATTTGTGTTTCTTATGAAAAATGTTGAATTTAAGTGGACTAATTTTTGTCAGAAAGCCTTTGTAGAACTCAAGCATCAATTATCTATCGCTCCTATTTTGAGGGGACCTGATTGGGCCCTCCCCTTTCATATATTTTCTGATGCTTCAGAAATTGCAATTGGAGCTGTCTTGGGACAAGAGGAAAATCATCTTCCTTATGCTATCTATTTTATCAGTAAGAACACGACCCCTGCTGAGCTTAATTATACAGTTACCGAAAAAGAGTTTCTTGCAGTAATCTATGCCATTAATAAATTTTGACATTATATCACTGGTTATTCTACTTTTGTCCACACTCATCACTCGGCTATTAAGTATTTAATGAACAAATCTGTCACAAATGCTCGAGTTACCAGATGGTTATTGTTACTACCGGAGTTTGATATTACAATTGTAGATCGGCCTGGTAAAGAAAATGTTGTGGCTGATTTCGTTTCACGGTTAAAAACTGATAATAATATTCCAGTAGATGATTCCTTGCCTGATGAGTATTTATTTGCAGTCTCTACTCACTCTCCGTGGTATGCAGATATTGCCAATTATTTGGTTGCAAGAAAATTACCATCACACCTATCATACAGGGAAAAGAGAAGAATTGTTCAACAAAGTGCCAAGTATAGCTGGATAAGTGGGTCTCTTTTCTACACAGGGCTTGATCAGGAAATCCGAAGATGCATTAGGGGGGATGAAGTGTACGACATACTAAAAGCTTGTCACGATGGCCCTTGCAGAGGGCATTTTGCTGATAAAAGAACAACACACAAAATTTTGAGGATGGGTTACTATTGGCCCTCATTATTTAAGGATGCAAAGAAATATGTGAGGGCTCGTGACAGCTGTCAGCGAATGGGTCAACCCAATCATAGAGATCAAATTCCATTAAACCCCCAGGTACTATCCGAACCATTTGAAAGATGGGCCTTGGATTTCATAGCACCCATAAATCCTCCATCCAATCAAAGAACTTATATATTAGTCTCTACAGACTATATGACTAAATGGGTGGAGGCCAAAGCACTTATTAGAGCCAATGAAGAAGTTGTCCTAGCTTTCTTATCTGAAGAGATCTTCACTAGATTTGGAATTCCTAGAGAGCTAGTTACAGATGGAGGACCTCCATTCAATTCTCATGGTTTTAAATCTACCCTTCAGAAATATCATATTCAGCATAGAATGACTACACCATACCACCCCCAGGCCAATGGGCAGGTGGAAAGCACAAATAAAGTATTAGAAGCCATTCTAACTAAAACAGTGAAGGATAACCGGAAGGATTGGTCTCAAAGGATCCCTGAAGCACTACGGGCTTATAGAACTACCTAGAGAAATATTACAGGATTTTCTCCCTATGAATTGGTTTATGGTAAAAATGTTGTTTTTCCTATGGAATTTGAAATTAAAACTTTAAGAACTGCTTTAGCTGTTAACCTTGATTTGACTGATGTGCAGAAAACTAGGTTGCAACAGCTTTTTGAATTGGATGAAAAGAGATTAGATGCCATTCACCAAACAACCATGATTCAACAACAAAGAATGAAGTGGCATGATAAAATCATCAAACAGAAGCAGTTCCAAAAAGGTAATTGGGCCTTATTGTATGACTCTCAGTTTGAAAAATTTCAGGGTAAGCTACGTACAAGATGGCTTGGACCATATGAAGTAGATGTTGTTTTTCCTAATGGAACAGTAAGACTTTTAACAATTGATGATTCTAAAACACCTCTACTAGTAAATGGTCATAGGCTTCGTCTGTACCAGCGCCCTGTTTATAAAGAAGATTTCAAGACTGCTTGCATGACTGATACACATTATCTTTTTCTAGGGGAGTCCTCTGCTCCTCATAGCATTTAATTTTCTGCACTATATTTCTAGCATTAGATTAGATTTAAAAACTAATAATCCCTGTCAAGGGTTGGCATGCTACAATTGAATTTTGCAGATTAAGGAGGACAGTTTCATCACAAGAAGATCTGAAGCTTCAATCACAGAAGCTTTGTTCCCTTCATTTCAACCCATTTCCTAGCAATATCCCTTTTATCATTTATCCCATTACTCCATCTTTCCCTTCTTCCATTTTCCCCCACTTCTACCTATTCCTGAAACATCATCTTTCAGCTAGTATTTCCCGTTCCTTACTGCTGAAATTATCCCTTAGCAAGTAATTCTCCCACTTTTCTTAAACCCAAATCATTACATCCCATTCTTCTTATTTTTCCCTTTGCTGAAACACCGCTTTCAGCAACATGTCATTCATTTTTCCATTGCTGAAACACCACTTTCAGCAACCTGTCATTCATCTTTTAATTATTAAAACACCATTCCTTTCCTCTGCTACACAAGTTTTTTAGTTCTCCACTTTTATTCTTCAGATCCCTTGGGTGAATATTATCCAGTATTGAGCAGATCCTGATATGCTCCTGTTTCTATATTCCAGAGAAATTTAAAGATTCTTCCATCAGTATCAAGCCATTATGAAGCACTCTATACTTCGAATTATAAAAACAAAGTTAAAAATATAAGGTATGCGATTTTTTATGTAATACAGTTAAATAATATTTTAAAGAGAGGATCTTGCGCATTATGATTACAATCCCCGCACACTTAAACATCATTTCATCATACGTAAGGGGGGAATTTCTAAAACTGAATCATCATTCCACACCATCCAATCCACCGTCACTCTTCATATCCATTATTTCCGCGGTCATTGAGACTCCATATCCTCAGTTGCAATGATTAGCTTGATCAAGCCTGTGTTTCTGTTCTCTGTGTCTCTGAATTTGACTCAAGTTAGTAGCTATGGGAGGTTCCTCTATCAGACATGAGCCTGGCTCGATAACTCTTCTTGAATTATTCCCGGACGCCTACCAAAATTTTCAGCAGGCAAGTTGGATTACATACTTTGAAAGGTTAGGAGAATTTGATCCTCAGCAAGTTTTAGAGTTTGCGCAGAATTTTCAGGAAGATTACTCCATAGTCCAAGGGGTCCGAATTTCGGTCACAGAGGAAGATATAGCACAAGTTTTAGGGTTGCCGGTCACAGGTGCTCGCTGGTTTAGCAGGAAACAAGTCATTTTAAACGCACAGTAGGAATTCCTTCTTCTAGAGGAATAGATTTAGAATAAAGGTCGCGGTATAAGTCTGCATTCATTACCTCGCCCATGGCCAACAGTAGTTGAATTCATCAACCACTATTTGACTTGCGAGGGGCGTTACCAGCTAGTTTATCAACACGAATTTGTTTTAATGAATCATTTGCGGCATGGTCGATTAGTTAACATTCCTTATTATCTGCTTGGATGTATTAAAAACATGTCATATTACTGTAGACGGGTAAAATTCCCATCACTATCCCTTACCCATCATCGCTTATGTCAATTATTAATTCAGAGGGGTTTTTCTCAGCAAAACCCTCCTCTGAATAATCCACCCCTATTTCTCCAACAAGCCCCTGAAATTCCCCAAGAAGCCGAAATCCCCCAAGAAACTCCCGAAAGCTCTTATGAACGACAACTGGAAGATATCCCTGATCCCCCATTAATTCCATCTTTAGAACCAGTTGACCCGCCCCCAAGTTCATCCCTTTTAGCAGAGTCACCTCGCCCCACTGTCCACATCTCTAGTGATGACTGTTAAGCTGAAACACTCCCATCTCCCCCTACTCATAAAAGGAAGAGACGAACTGCAACAGTCTCTGTCTCAAAAAGGCAAACAAGGGCCACATCCCAAGCTGCCACCTCTTCTGATAACCCTTCCCCTAGAAAGGAATCTTCTCACAAAAAGAAAAGGAAAGTCACTGATTTTTTTGCTTTCCTACCTAGGAGGAAAATGAAAACGACTGTTGAATCTGAAGTCACTCCCATTTCCCCTGACCCCGCGGCTATCTTGTTAAAACTTCAATCCTCATCACCATTCCAAATTTCCCAACCATTACCCGTCTCGTCCTGTGGCACTTCTCCACAAGAACCAGATGCCCAGAGTAATATGACATCGTTTACTACTCAAACAGTAACTGCTCCACAAGAACCAGTTACTCACTCAGCAGATGAAACACAAGAACCAGCTGCTGAGGTGCAAAAATAAAACACCAAGCATGATAATATAACGAAACTAGCTGTAGTTGAAACATAAGAACTAGCTATAGCTGTGGATCAGCAATCAACTCCAGCAAAAGCAACCAACACATAGGGTTCACTCACAATGGCATATTTATTGGAGGAAAATGAATTTTTTGAAGTCAGAACTAGAGGCCTATAAAAAAGAGTTGGTAATGGCAAGGGAAGCCTTTTATAGAGAATTAAATCTCTACATGTTGGCACATACATCATCAGTACAAAAGAATGACCCATGTAAATAATACATGTGCCATGAATGTGGAAACATTTACCAACAGGCCGGATACAAAATAGTCAAAGTCCTAATGCCTGAGGCATCCACATCAGTTGCAATCAAAGAATAACGCCCTACTGCCACACAAGAACCAGTACGGCCCTCAAAAAGTCTAGAAAAAGAAACCAAGCCACAGATATCCTGCCCTGTGTTAGTCAGCTCAGCTACTCAGACAATGCCCCAACCCAGTACTTATAATGCCGGGACACAGACTCCACCATGGAAACAATAGGAAACAATGAATAACTGGAAGAAGCAGTATGCTGTTGATCAAGATAAAATGTTACAATAGCATAAGTTGGCCTAGCAGAATCAGATGTATGCCAACTGGGATAATTGGGAGCAGACACTCCAACAGCTCAAGGATTCCAAGAAAGAAATCAAGGAGTTAAAAGACAAACTGGTTCTGATGTTTTCATTAGTACAAAAATTGCTAGCCACGAAGAAACCTTGCTTGAATTATTCTCTGTTCCTTTCTGAATGCCAAGTGTTTATTTTTAGTTGAAAGCAATTAAGGATGGGAGACCTCATGAGTTTCTCACAGCGGAACAATTTGTCAAAACATTTGCTGAGGCCCCCGCTAGTGACCAACATTTGTTATGTGATCTTTATCTTCATAATGAGGCTATGCCTGACAATAGAGAGGTCAACCTGAATCCAATTGTTGGTGATATACAAATTAGGGAATTTGTTTCATTTCTTTCCAACCAAATCACATGGAAAACTACTTTTATTGCAAGTAGGCAGAATGAGGATAATCGCCTCCTTTGGATAAGACCGGAACCTTCAAATCTGACCATTTTTGTAGCGGAATATCACCGATTTTTGCAGAAGCGAGGAATGCGCAGCTACATACAACAATTGCAAGCCTCAATACTCTTAAAGTGTCATCAGTTAATCAGAGTCAAGGAAATTGCTGCCTTGAAGGCCAACACCATGTTCTGGCAACAATCATGTAAGGAAAGACAAGAGTATAACCCTTTTAGCCCTGATAATCTTCAAACTGCACTATCCAGGGTACCAAGCTATATAAGATGCATTTAGCAATGTACTGAGAATTGGATTGGTTATCATTTTCACTTCCCGGTCTTATGGATGCCGGCAGAACAATACCAGTCTCACTACAAATTGGCTAACAGGGACAAGGCAGTAGCATGGCAGAAATTGTAGAACAACCAGGGATTCCGATCTTTGACAGAAGCCACCTTCCATAGCTACTACTTGAGTAACTTGCATGCAAAGAGTCAGTACTCAGACTTTGACTCGGACTAAAAGTTGCCTGAGGACATGCAACCCTTTCAGCTGGGGGGGATGTTAGGACCTCACAATGTACCATTTTTACCATACATGTTGACACCACCTTACCCTTTATAACTATATTTAAAAAGGGTTCCATTATCATTTTCATCCATTTTATCCAAAGGTATATGAAATCCTTCTCTTTACTATATATTTAATCTGTTTACATATAATTCCACATTACTCTTATATTTCATCACTAATCGAAGGTAGATTGTTGCTAACACAAGTCTAAAATATCGCAGATAATTTATGATAAGGAACGTGCTGTGCTGAAACAATCGGCTGTTGCTGAAACAGTCGACTCTGTTGCTGAAACAGTCAGCGGGCACGTAAATTTCATCATTACTCGTGATTTGCGATCTTGAAAGAGTATTTTAGGAAAAATGGCAACAAGATGAAGACAAGCATGGAAGGTTGTTACACGGATTGTTCTAAAGCCAGTACCTTTTTGTATCTGTTGTAACAATATTTTTCTATGGAAGAATAGAAGGACCCTATTTTAAGATAGAAGAACAGATTTGGATAAATATAGGATTTATCTGATGTAACTGTAATAGATGTCTCCTCTTTAAAAAGAGGAGACATCATCATTAGAAGGGGAGTTAGATACTGCAGGAGACACATTATTTTGAGAGGACAGAAGCAAGACTCCATTGTAATATATCATTCCTTTTTGACAGATGAATAAAGGTTTCGTTTGAGCACTTCAATTTAACTCTTTCCTTTGGGGAATCTTGTGAGAAGGAAAAGGCCCGCCTTCATCAGAAGATTCACCCGATTGCTCTTATAGTTTGTTAAGTTTCTTTATGTTATTCGTACCTTAATTTAACTCTGTTTACTGAATAATCATTTACAAAGTTCTGTAGTTCTTTAAGCACTCTGTTTTCTTAACACTGCATGAGTTCAGTAACATTCATTCTTAAAGAAGCCAAGAGATCTTTTCTGTTATCTGTTTGAATGTATGATTGATGCTGGGAAACAGGTGCTGAAGATTCCTGTTCAGAGGAATAGGGTCTTGTTCCCCATAGGTTGATTCTCTTCTTCTGCAGTGTGATTAGTATCAGGAGACAGGTGCTGAAAGTTCTTGTTCATGGGAATAGGGTCCTTTTTTCTTTGGATTGATCTTTTTCTATAGTGTGGTTAGTGTCAGGCAACAGGTGCTGAAGATTCCTGTTTGGAGGAATAGGGTCCTATTCCCTGTTATGGTTGATTGATTTCCTTTCCTGCAGGGTGACTTCCTTTCATTATCTTTTCCTAGGATTCCTTTAATGAAAGACTGCAATAGAGGAATTACTTCTGCTGTAACACAAGTAGGCTTCAGCTTTGTTAAAGAAGGGTGTGAATAGTTAGATTTGTATGATTGATAATTGTCTGACTTCTACTACAACATTATCTTGCTTTTGGAATTGAGCATATCCAGTGCGTGATTGTCTTTGGAATAAACAGACCTTCTCGGGTTGACAATTTATGTGGAGCTTGAATTTTTAAAACAATTAAAGCGACCAACAATTATCATTTGTTTTCTAGTCTTCTTCTGTCCATTTCTTTGCTAAGATGGTCTCTCGGATGTTTTCCAGTATCACCTGCTAGATTTCTTGTTTTTGCCTACACTCATCTCTAAATAATATTCAGTTCCTTTCTTTCCAAATAGCCCGTAGGATAAAACCCATTGAAAACCTATAGTCTCTGTTAACGACTTCACAGGAATATCCCCCTCTCCTCCAAGTTACAATAGTCTCATTAATGCTTGTATTGTCCCTGTCTGTTTGTTGGAAGACCATAGAGATGTTCTGCGAGAATGATTCAGTGAGGGTGCACATATTCAATAGGTGCTCAATACTTTCAATATGTTTTCTACACATCATGCATTGCGAAGGGCCATGCATCCCTTTTTTCTACAATACTTCCTAGGTAAGGACTTTATTATGGCTAACAAGCAAGAGAAAGTATTCTATTTTCGACGAGTTTTTTGTTGTCTAGATTTTTTGCCAAATTGGTTGTGATATACTGTGTAGATTATTAGATTTAATATAATAGCCTTCTTGTATTGTGAAAATTCCTTTAGTTCGATATCCCCATCGCAAGATGTCTTCTCCATTTCCAGCCATCGGTTTTCTAGTTTTCAGTTCTTTTTCATTATTAATCCATTGATGGGTTTCTGCAGCATTTGGCCATTGTTCCTTAACATTCCATTTTCTCCATTTCTCTTCCATCTCACCACTCCAATAATTTTCTATGAATCGTATGTTTGGATGGCTAGTAAATAGGAATCTTTCTCCTAGGTCTAGGCAACTGAATACTTTTTCGCATTTCTACCGAGAGTCTTCCCATAAAAGGGTTGTTTTTCCTTCTCTAATTTTCCAGAAGCTATTCTCGTGTATGAGATCTCTATTGTTGGCCGCTAAATTCCAGATGTTCGACCCTTTTGGAGTGGTGTTAACTTTGAGCTTTCCTGTTGTAGTACCACGCACTTCATATTTCCTCTCCCAAATGAATTTCCATAAGTCCTCACCTCCTTGGAGCCATCACCACCACAATTTGGCTCCCATCTCCTCGTTGACGACATATGGGTCCCGTAATCCTAATCCCCCTAATTTTTTTAGTTTTGTGAGCTTCTCCTAGGAAAGGAGATCCTATTTACGGGTTTATTGGGAGCCCTTCCATAAAAAAAATAAAAATAAAATAAAAAATAAAAAAAATAAAAAAATGAAAAAATAAAATAAAATTATCTTCACTATATTAGAGCAGGTTTCTTTAGGGGCAGCAACCCAAATAACTGATAAATAGGGATAGATTGTAGGACAGATCATAGTAAGATGACCATACTAGGACCATTGAGAACCCTGAGGGCCCAATTCTGGAGGTGACTATGGATATGGCTCAGGAGATCCTTCCAACGCGAGACCTTGAGGGAATTAATGTTGAGGGGAATTCCTAAATAATTCATGGGAAGAGAACCTAACTTTAATCCCATTGTGAGAGATAGGAATATTTGAGGTACAACATTAGTATTGAATAAATAAGCATTTGATTTATCATTGTTTATGACAGTGCCAAAGGCCTTCATAAAGTCATTTAGAATAGATAGGATGGCCTTGGATTAATGCAAGGTAGCTTGAGAGAAGACCATAATGTCGTCAGCAAATTGCTAATGAGATAGGGTTAGATCAGGCCCCCAAAGGTTTAGTCCCTTCATCATGAATCTTTTATTTAATGTGGCGGCCAAGGCCTTCAAAAAATATAAAAAAAAGAAAAGGGGAGAGGGGATCTCCTTGGCGAAGTCCTCGAGTGACATTGAAGGGATCGTAAGGAATACCATTAATACGGATCGAAAAGTTAGGGGATGAAATGAAAGACATAATATAGATAATCCATCTTCTGTCAAAGCCAAAGGCTTCAAGCACTGCCTTAAGGTAAGACCAACTTAAACGATCATATGCTTTAGAAAGATCAAGTTTTATCATCATACCTTTGGCTTTAAGGGTTCGTTTAGAGTGAATTTCCTCCTGCGCCGTGACTATGCCATCTAAAATTTGTCTTCCTTTCACAAAAACTGTTTGTTTCGAAGAGATAAGATTCAAGAGAATAGGTTTCAACCTCTTAACCATGATAGTCGATAGAATCTTATAAATGACATTGCATAGGGCTATTGGTTTGAAACCTTCCAGGACATTCGTGTTTTCCTTCTTAGGAATTAAAGAGATAAAGGTGGAAATTAGAGCTGTACAAACCTGGCGTGATCATCGGGACTCCTCTACCATTTCCCATACATTTGTTCCAATGAACACCCAAGCGGCTTGAAGGAATTCTGCTGTAAAACCATCAGGGCTAAGGGCTTTATTTTTAAGCAGATTCCTCAAAACCTCTTCTATCTCTTCATAAGTTATTTCCCTGAGAAGAGCCAAGTTTTGATCTTTGCTAACAATTTCTAGTATATTTCTCGTTATGCGGTCTATAGCTATTGTTCTATTGTAATCCAGTTCTATAAATATAGCACTGAAATTGTTCACCAACAGGGTTTCCATCTCATTATGTTGGGGAACCCGATTTCCAATGGGGCCTTTTAGGGAAAATATCTGATTATGCTGTTTTCTCTAGATCATGGTCTTATGAAAAAAATTCATATTTCTATCCCCTTCTTTGAGCCTTTGAACATAGGATTTTTTCCTCCATAACACTTCTTCTTGCTTTTTGCGTTCTTCTAATTGACTTAGAATATTTCCTTCTTGGAGGACTAGTTCTTGAGACCTTCCATTCGAAATCATATGATGTTGTACTCTCTTCATTTCTCCCTACAACCTTTCCTTTTCCTGGTGGATGTTTCCAAACTCATTTTTATTCCATTTTTTAATCTCCTGTTTTAAATTTTTTAACATTAGTTGGAAAGGGTGCATCCTGTTTCGGCCTTGGATTTCATTTGCCTCCCACCACCCTTTAGCTTTTTCTAGAAAATTGGGGTCTCTTAGCCAAAAGGCTTTAAATAAAAATGAGTGTTTCTTCTGGCATTCTTTCATATCTACCTCCATCATATGACCCTAAGGTAGGCAAGATAGTTGCTTCATAGAATACATCCGCACTTACAAGAGCTTCAGAGGCTATGAATCTATCCAATCTCATGGCCACTTGATGAGCAGCCCCGCTTCTGTTATTCCAAGTAAGCTTGCCATTCATAGTAGGGATATCCACTAGCCTTAAGTCTCTGATGAGGTCCCTAAATAATTCCATTTCCAACTCCTCTCTCCTTAGTCCTCCTTTCTTTTCTGTCAAATTCATGATCATATTATAATCCCCACCCAGCAGCCAATATTTCTCAGTATGCATATTATTTAGCATTCTTATACTGTTTAGGAACGCCTCTCTTTCTCCTGGAATATGAGGCCCATAGACCGATGAAATTGGGATATTTTCTTTCATTCCAATCTGTCTAAATAGACCTATAAGGATACAGGGTAGCGTGATCCATGCATCTGCCATAATTTTTGTAGGGTTCCATATAATGGTTATTCTCCTTGAACTACCGTGAGAATCTATTGCCATTACTTCATAATGAGGTTTATAGGTTTTAAGAATATCTTCCAATTTTTGACCTGAGACTTTTGTTTCCTGTATCAAAATCACTTGTGGCTTCTCTAATCTTAACTTGTCTTTCAGGTATCTTTGTTTTCCTTCGCTATTTAGACCTCTTATATTTCAAGATATTACTTTCATTGATGAACTTTGTGGAGTTGTTGGAATAGTGTTGTTAATGGTATTACGTTTCCTAACTTAACTAACATTTCACCTACCATTTGGATTGAATCATGTAGGTTCTTCCTCCCTTTCTTTTTGCTTCCTTTAGGTTGGGTGTTGGTTTCCTTAAAAGGATGATTTTCCGAGGAGATGATATGTTTCTGAGATTGGGATGTCAAGTATTTCTCAAATGTTTCCTTCTATAGCTTCTTCTGATCCTCCGGAATGAATCAATCATTGAGATTTCTCCATTCTTGCAGAAGTCTTTTTAAAAAAACCTCTTCGGAACATAAATTCTTGTGGAATGGTTTTATTCAAAGGAAATTTTAAAATGGGTTTTTTTTCAGAAGGAATTTTGAAAATTTTAAGTGGAATTTTATAATAAGGTTTTTAAGAAAGAGTTAATTATAAAAGATTATTTTTATACCAAATAATTTTCATTAAAAAAAAAAGAAAAATGGGTTTTATCATAAGGTTATTTTTTGGAGTTTTGCAAAGCTTACAAAAGAAGAAATTTATGGCTTCATAAGAGAAGTTAATTTTTTTGATGAAAGATGGCAACATGCAGTTTCCAACCATAACTTCCTTCTTTCACAGGGAAAGATTATGATGCGAGGGCCATTAATATGGAGACCATGTTAAAAGCGAATGATATTTGGGATTATGTTAGGTTTGGGTTTGTAGAACCTCAGAATGACGCAAAAGAACGAGCCCTCAGTAATGTAGAGAGGGAAAAATGGAATAAAGACAAAAGGAAGAATGCACAAGTGTTGCTTCTTATCCAATAGGGAGTGGACCGAGTGGTGTTCCATAAGATAATTATCACGTATTCAGCAAAGGAAACATGAGAAACTTTGGTGACAAGTTATCAAGGTATGGTCAAAGTCAATATTGTTAAATTACATAATACTATGAGAGATTTTGAAAATCTGCAAATGAAGGAGACAAAGGATATCGATTATTTCATGAATTGGGTCATATTTGTAGTAGACCAGTTAAAAATCTATGGTGAAGAAATTGAAAATCAAATAGTGATTGAGAAGGTCCTTAGATCTTTCTCTACCAAGTTTTATGTTGTCGTGGCAGCCATAGAAGAAGCCAAGGATTTGGAAAAACTGACAGTTGATGAGTTGATGGGATCGCTTCTATCGCATGAGGAATGCATAGACAGAAATAAGGATTCCACTTTAGAAACTTCTTTCAAAAGTCAAGTTTCTATTTCAAGAGGTCGAGGCAGAGGTTTATCGAGAGGCAGAGGACGAGGCAGAAGATATGGTGGTCAGAGAGATGGCTGAGAAGAGCAAGAACATGAAAGTGGAAGTAGCAGCAATAAAAGTTTCAACAACAACTACAGATCTAACAAATCAAAGGTGAGATGTTATTATTGCAATAAATTTGGTCACTATGCTTGTCATTGCAGAAAGAAGATAGTTGATCAAGGAAACCAAAGAGCTAATGTTGGTACACATAATACTAACTCCATGTTCCTATCATGCAACAACATGCATGAACCTTCTAATAAGGTGTGGCTATTAGAAAGTAGTTGTAGTAACCACATGACAGGCAAGAAGAATTTGGTTGCAAATTTGGATCAATGTGTAAAGACAGAGGTAAAATTGGGGACTGAAAAGACTATGGATATACATGGCAAGGAGTGGTCAACATTCTGACCAAGGAGAGGGAGCAAAAGTCAATCTTAGAGGTATATTATGTTCCTGGTCTCAAACACAATTTGATTAGTGTTGGTCAATTCACACAGAAAGGATACAAAGTTATGTTTTAGGGACAAGAGTGCTATTTATGACAAACCCCCAAGCAAGCAGCTGATAGAAAAGGTGCGGATGACGAGGAACATACTATTTCCTCTAATTATGAATTACATTGATCAGGTTAGCTCTTTTACAGTTGCATGTTCTAATGATTATTGTCTATGGCACTTTCAGTTTGGACACTTACACTTTTCTGGTTTAAGATTATTGCAGCAGAAACAGATGCTGAGAGGATTAACTCCCATCAAATAACTTACTAGTACTTCTGAGTGTTGCATCTTGGGAAACCAACACCATGAAATTTTTCCAAAGGTAGTTTCATACAGGGAAAAGAAACCACTTGAGTTGCTGCATACAGACTTGTGTGGACCTATGAGGACATAGTCGATTGGTGGAAGTTTTTACTTCCTCACTTTTATTAATGACTATAGCAGAAATACTTGGGTTTACTTCTTGAAGCAGAAGTATGAAAATTTTGAAAATTTCAAGGAATTCAAATCCTTATCAGAGAACCAAAGTGATCAACAGATCAATGTATTAAGATCAAATTGTGGTGGAGAATATGATTCAAAGGCATTCCATGATTACTGCAAACAACATGGAATCAAAAGACAATTTACAATCAGATACAAACCGCAACATAATGGTGTAATTCTGAACATGACAAGGAACATGTTGAAAGTAAGAAACTTGTCTATGAGTATTGGGTAGAAGTATTTGCATGTGTTGTTTATGTGATAAACATATCCCCTATAAAGAGTGTGATCAATAGAGTTTCAGAAGAAGCATGGTCAGGTATGTCATGCAACATATCTCATTTCAGATTTTTTGGATGTGTAGCATATGTACATGTGCCTAAGTAGATAAGAGGAAATTTGGATGATAAAAGTGAAAAATGCAAATCTATTGGTCATAGTGAGCAGTCAAAAGTTTAAGAATTTTATAACCCTGTCATCAAGAAGACAATAGTTAGTAGAGATGTTGTGTTCAAAGAACAAGAGTCATGGAATGGGACTGTAGACCAAAAAATTAATGCAGAAGCACCATCGATGGAAGAGGATGATGTAGCAGAAAAGGAGTAGCAAGAATCAACAGAGAAGCCACCAAACATAGTCACACCAACAATGACTCCAAGATTTTCATAGCAGCATGGATCTTCAAGTAGATCAACCGACCAAAATTCTCCAAGCAACCAATTAGGTGATGAGTCAAGCAATGGTAAGAGAAAGATGAGAAGTTTGAAAGATATTTATGATGATTTGGATATTATTTCAAATGTTGCATTGTTGTCATTCCAACCTTCTTCATTTGAAGAACTAATCAAAGACGAAAATTGGGTGTAAGCTATGGATGAAGAGATTCATTCCATTGAAAAAAATGATACATGAGATTTGGTTAATTTTCCCAAGGATAAAAACCTCATTAGTGTGTAGTGGGTGTACAAGACAAATTCGAATGAGAAATTTGAAATTGATGGATTTAAAGAAAGACTACTAGCAAAAAGATTCTTGCAGCAACCGAGAATAGACTTTGGAGAAAAAATTTCTCCGCTAGCCAAATTGGATACTGTAAGAGAAATTCTAGCCATAGAAGCTCAGAACAAGTGGAAAGTATATCAGTTGGATGTAAAATCATCCTTCTTGAATGGAATGCTAGAAGAAGAAATTTATGTGCAGCAGACTCCAAGTTATGAAGTTGAAGGTAAAGAAGATAAATTTTACAAGTTGAAGAAAGCACTCTATGGACTAAAGCAAGCAACTAGAGCACGGTATAGAAAAATCAATAGTTACATGATTAAGAATGGATTTTTCAGAAGAAACATTGAGCCTACCTTGTACACAAAGTTAAATGATCAAGGACAAATTTTGATTGTTTTCTTATACGTTGATGACAAGATTTTTATAGGTGATCTTGAGTTAGATGAATTAAAGCAGCCATGATGAAATAATTTGAGATGGTAGATATTGGTCTTATGAAATATTTTCTTGGATTATAAGTTTAGAAATGTGAAAAAGGAATTTTTATATGCCAAAATAAATATGCTAGAGATTTGCTGAAAAAAATTCAGGATGGAAAATTGCAAACCTGTACATACACCGTTTGAAATAAGTACAAAGTTAAGTAAGGATGATGAAGGATCAGATTTCAATCCAACTCTATTCAAAATATTTGTTGGCAACCTCATGTATCTCAGAGCTACAACACTGGATATTATGCAAGGAGTGAGTTTGATTTCCATATTTATGGAGTCTCCAAAAGACACACATTGGAGTGCAAGAAAAATAATTTTGAGATACATAGCAGGAACTAGAGATTTTGCCATAATGTGTGCAAGTACAGGAAAGAAAGATTTGATTGGATTTACAGATAGTGGTTTTGCAGGAAGTTTGGATGAGAGGAAGAACACTTTTGGTTATGTGTTTCATCTTGGTTTAGGTGTGATAGCATGGGCATCTAAGAAGCATCCCATTGTGACACTATCATGAGCAGAAGTAGAATATGTAGCAGCAACATCAGTAGTATGTTAAGTATTATGGTTAAGAAGAGTATTGGATGGACTCAAGAAGAAACAACAAGGATCGACATCAATATATTGTGACACCACCTCAACGATTGCACTATCCAAGAATAGTGTGTTTCATCAAAAGAGAAAGAATATTGATACTAGATATGACTTTATTAGAGAACATGTAAGCAATGGAGAAGTTCACTTGAAGCCTTGTAAATCTAGTGATCAAGTGGTTGATATATTTACAAAACCATTAGAAATAGATGTGTTTGAGTTTCACAAAAGAAACTTGGGTGGTGTACGCCTAGATGAGGCATAGACCAGCAGGCATGTTAGAGTTGTAATGAGTTATGTTTTATTTTAGTAGTTGTAATCAATGGGGAGTTTTAAAATAGTTAATTAACTCCCGCATGAACAGTTAAAAAATCAATTAAGTAAGTGTTGAGTAAGTGGAGTTGTGTGATAGATGGATTTGGTAAGTGAGTTAGAGAGCCAATTAAGTGAGTGATGGTCAAGTCGAGTTATTTAAGTGTGTGCATGTCAAGTGAGTCATTAGTCGAAAAGGATAAATACCCTTCACTAAGTTCATTGTATTTAGAGAGAGTGATTGAAGTTCATGTGATTAATAGAAGAGCCACACCTTGTGTGTCTTTCGTGTGTGAATTATTTGCATTATTTGTGCCTTTACTCTTCTGCCTTTCCAACATGATGTGGCCAAAAAATGGCATGATACCTGATTTGAATGGGATCTAATCCTCATCTGATACAAATTCAATTCATCCGGGTTATTTGTTTGCTTTCCACGCAATAATAAAATAATGGGAATAATAATAACATTATCATCTTTAGAATGTAATTGTTTTCCATTGTGATGCGGATAATGAGATATGAAGGGTAACGATTGTTTATTCATGTATTGGTTTTACTCTGTGATAATGAAAATGAAATATGAAGTTTAGTATTCAAGTAATGATTATTTAATGGTGCAATTTTTTCCCTTTTTTCCCTGTAAATTTTTTATTTTTTCATGTAAATTTGAGAGGGGAAAAGTTTACATTATATATATGTTGAGTATAACTGTTCGGCCTCACAACAGAGAAAAAAGGCAGAAGCCCATGACAGACAAATCCACCAATAAACCCCAAATGAAGAAAAACAAAAACTAGAAAAAAATATAATGGGTGTAAATATACCCTAGCATAAATACTAGCTGAGTAATAAGCTATAAACTGGGCACAGGCTGCCCAACAAAATTAAAAAAAAATGAGACCAAAACAGGCCCAGAAGCGAGTAACAACCACAAGAAGCCAGGAAAAGCAGACCCCCTCAACTCCAAATCGTTGCCACACTAGAGAGAATCAGTTCGAAAGAAGGTGGCCCACTAGAAATAGTAGCAAGAAAAAGAAGCACCAGCACCCAGGAGCACCGATGAGCCTGTGGCACTATATCAAAGAGGAAGAGGGGGCCGCGATGCTAGGGATCCAGCCGCGAAACCCCTCATGGACGAACCATAGGAAGAAACCAAACAATGAAGGGAAGTAGAAATTTTCTAGAGCCGCAAACTAAGATCCACTGATTTTTTCACTACTATAATGACATATGAATTTATTTATGGATGCGATATAGTTTAAAAGTAATTATATAAATAAATAATCTAAATATATTTTAGCTTTAAATTTTTTAAATTATATATTGGATATACTTTTAAAATAGATATTGCCTAAATATTATATAAATAGCATAAATGTAAACTAGTATAAATCTCTTTGAAAGTGAGTGGAAGCTAAATTTTAAATTTGAAAAAATTTAAGAAAAACTCATGATTTACTCTATATATATATATATATATAATTGATTTGAATAATTTAGTATATATATATAATTGATTTGAATCATTTAGTATTTATATATAAGGTTGATTTGCACTAAATGATTATGTATATATATATGAGAGGGGCACAAGTAAACTCCATTTTCACCGTGGTAGAAGTTATATATTTCTTTCCTACCAAACTAAATGCTTTAATCCTAAAAAGTTTTATAAATCAATTTTAACTTGAAATTTATTATATATAGTAAAGGATTAAGTAACTTAAAATTAAACAACCATAAGAAGTTTTATAAATCAATTTCAGCTTGAAATTATCATATATAGTAAATATTAAATAACTTAAAAATTAAACAATGGTTTATATTGAGCAACACATTATTGAAATATATATGTATTTTTTCTTTATTGTTGATATTAAAATATTTTTTTGCTATTAATATTTTTTCTTAAATTTAACATGTCAACTTTATGTTGAGTATAAAAGAACTTACATATTTCCATAATTTAAAGTACATTTGGTTTGTTTTGTTTTTTTTGTTTTTTAAATGTGGTTCACGGACCTCGAGATCTTTGACTGCCACCAAGCATCCACCGAGATCATAGACCACCACCAAACATATATTTATTGTTCATATTGAAATATTTTTTTGTTATTAATATTTTTCTTAAATAACACATGTTAACTTTATATCGAGTATGAAAGGAATTACATATCTCCATAATTTAAAGCACGTTTGATTTTGTTTTTCCTTTATTTTTAATCGTTGAGTTCCATGAAATATTTTTATCAAACATATTCCCCAAAAGGTAAATTAAACCACAAAGCTGATCCCAAAGATATTAAAAGAATTAAATTCATGACTTCTTAATAAGAAAAACGACTCAACCCATTGAACTAATCATCAAAACTTAGAAACAATTTTAATATATAATAATAATATATTCTAATAAAAAGACAACATTACCATAGGGAATCTCCTCGAATAGAAGATTATGTGTTTGGTGGGACATTACGTGTGTTTAAGGTCGTAAGATGTGTTAGACGACCATCGAAAAACTATCCACTAATGAATTTGGCATTGTAGCACCAATTCATTTCAATACATGAGGTCATAGCGTAAATAGGATGACATTGGTTTTACTCTATTTTAACCATGGGAAGCTATTGCTTGAGACGGATTCCCAAGCCTCTAACCTCTAGAGTAGGAGAATTATCATTACCGATGGGAAGTTAAATCTCCATTCCGAAAGGGTATCATTTCCATTAATGAAAGAAGAAGTTACATGTGTCTTCTATCACCCATACGCAGAGGAAGTCGGCTGCATATAACAGGATTTTATTCTCTCCATACTTCAATTCACAAAGTCCAATGGATCATGCCAATGTTGCATTATGAATTAAGAAAACCTTGAGGCCTACAATTTTTTAAGGTATTGATTTTACACATGAGATAGTAGGCTTTGCATAAAAAAGTGGGTATAAATTGTTTTCATATAGTCATTCGTGTCTCACTTCTGTTTTCCGCGTTGCACAAAGCAGTGGGTATAAATTGTTTTCATATAGTCATTCGTGTCTCGCTTCTGTTTTCCACATTGCATAAAGGAGTGTGTATAAATTGTTTTCATATGCTCATTGTTGTGTCACTTGTATTTAACAAATTTTAATGACAATGATTTGGTTCAATTTGTTGTCTAAATTTATGTCTCATCTTTATCTCCTTTTAGCATGCACATTTGTTATTAATGAGTTGGTTCAAGTTGTTATTTAAATTTATGTCTGATCTTTGTCTCCTTTTAACATGCACATTTGTTATTAATTTGACTTTGGTAGAGTGATCAATGCTAAATCAATATTAAGTTGTGGTTATTACAAAAGAATTCGATAGTTTTAAATTTCATAAAAAAAATTTATATTTTACTATTTAATTAGTTTTTATTTAAATATTTTCATAAACTTATTATTTAAATGTAAATAATTTTTTGCGTTTTCTACAAACTATGTATATTAAAGTATAAATTTTCGGATATTTGAAGTTTAAAGCAATATACTATAGTTTTTGTAAAAAACATGTTTGTATGATAAGGAAAATAATTAGTTTTCATTTAAATTTGTAATGCTCCCTCCTACCCCTCCAACCTACCAAAAAGATGGGATGTGTTACCTTTGTTAATTTTTGCAACTAGGGTCAAATTTAATAGTGGACAACTTAAATGATTAAGATAATAATTTAATTAGATTCCTCTTTTTGAGAGGATCAAAATCGACCTGTAGATCACCCAATTGCTTAAGCAGAAGTTAAGTTATGAATTAATTTAATATTTTTTGGATTTGCCTAACCGCATGTTGATCTGGTCAAAGCCCCAAGCGGTCACTCACAAAGTTATAAATAGAGCCAACCTCAAGTTCATTTGCACACATTCACTCATGAGATCTTTTCCATGCTATTTTTGTTTTTGGTCGTATTTTCTATTTGTTGGCTCATACATGTATGTCAGAAAGAACTCGCGCAGTGGCACGCAGTGGATTAGGATCAAAGTCTGGTGCACATTCCAGACCTGGGTCTATTGAAGAAGATCCGCGGGCAGGATGTGTTGTGCCCGCGACTAAGGTGCCAAATGAAGAAACATTTACTAGAGAACATACACTTATTTACCCAAAGAAACATAAATCAATCAGCAACAATAAGCATTAGAGGAAATTTTAGCCTAAAAGTGGCTTCTTAAGGAAAAATAATAAAATAATAAGACTAGAGTTATAAAGTTTTGAGCGAAAATAAGAAAACTACTTTCTTAATTGTATTTTTGACTTATATCATTATAGGTTTAGTCAAATTTCAAGTGTAGACAGTCATTGGATGCAAAATTAAATTTTGAATCCAAAGAGTATCCATTATGCATACTTTTGACAGGACCCACATTGATAAAAATTGAAGATACATTAAAAAAGCGTGTTGAACACGTTTTTTTAATGTGTGGCTAACATCTATTGTTTTGAGATCCTGATTCTGATTATAGTGGATGGTACTCTTGATTATTGATACACATAAGATCTGTTGGATATCTTATGGAATTTTACCTCATTGATATGGTATTGATAATACTTGTGATCAGCATGATGAAAGATCATAGAAAATAGTGATTGCACCTTGTTGTTTTATTGATTAACCTAACTTGATCTTCTTGTTTATGATATGCATGGTATTGGAAACCATGATTGTAAAGGAATATTTATGAGATTGATGTTACATATCATTGACTATCTGTGGTTATAACATGCGGTGAAATTAAATGATTTAGCGCCATGATGTATTGTTATTTGATCTTAAGGTTGTGTTGTCACATCTAGATGTCACCCTGATGTTTCTAGTCTAGCCTTTGATGAAAGATGGATGACATGATATTAATGATCATTATATATATATTTTTATGATCTAAGAGATATGTTGTTGCATGATCCCTGTAAAGACATATTGATGATATGAATGAAGTGGATTCTCATTGAGAGGGAGAACCTCTCTCCTAAACTATTCTTACTCTTGTTGCTATTGAGATATGATTTATGAATCTTTGGAATTGGCTAATACACAATAGAGGTATGAGCTTCATTCACACAAAGGAAGGCTCATAGATGTGACTATGCCTAGTAGAAACATAATTCAATTTCTGTATAATGAATTCGATATATATTCTGAATCCATGGATCTCTTATTTGTCTTTTCTTTACGAACTAATTTCTGGAATTGTTGGAATTAAGCATGAAATAAGATGGTCACTTGGAAGATGCCAGTTCTGTACATGTATTACAGATGGCAATGAGATCGGTTAGATGGGAAAGTTCGTATGTTTGAACCGAACTTGTGTGTGCAGGTGACCAAGACATTCATATGGATATGTCATTGTGTTTAAGAATTTTTCATTATGATTTGGTTTATTGATATTGATAAACTACATTTGGTACTTTTGACATGATGCTTAATGATTGAGACATGTATGGATTTATAGATCTTACCATGATTTCACATTTGGATTTGACATGATTTGATCTAGTGATTGTTGATTTTCCCAAATGACTATGTTAAAATGACTATGTTATGTACACATATTGACCTTTAGTGTCATATGTGAGTATACAGAGGTATGGTTTTGTATTGGCCTCTTTGTTCCTAGCACAATGGTTGTTGTGATTTAGTATGAACATGCATCATTTAACCGTAATAAGTATGCACTTACATTTAATGACGGAAATGGCATATAATGACATGTTAAATGACAAAATTGAGAGCTTGGCATGAAATGAAGTTGAGACTTGATATGTGTGCTACCTGTCTCTGGTTGAAAGAATTGATAACCATAAAATCAACGTCTTTGATAATCGTTGTGACTAACTTATAATTATCTGATTTTGTTGAATCAAAATTGATTTGACTAAGGTTGGATATGTTGGCATGATAAGTCCTTAGGCTCATAGAGAGTGTTACATGATGAAAACTCCTCGTTTCAGATTTTTTTATATGTGACTATTATCTGGTGAAGTCGGGATAATGAGTTCCAAGGTATGGTATTAATCTTTTATTACGGATTTGATTATACATACTGATAGTCTATCCTTGTCAGGTGATGAGCCTCTGCAAATCTAAGCAATAAGGAGATTCCTTTTGAATATCGTAATGATAGATCATGGCATCATAAATTAATATTTGGAATTTGGTAAATAAATTCCATATTGCAAGATTGCTGAGATGTGTTTATGTAAAGTAAATCCTTGGATACTCTTATTTAAATTTCAAATTTAGATTGAACATGATATGGCATATGCTAGTTAGTTGAAGCATTGATGTTCCACTTTGAACATTCACTCGTATATGATGTGTATAGAACATGATTGAATTCATGATTGAGTTGCTTCACTCATAATTTCCACCAAACATCTTTTATTGGTTGAGATACTTCTCCCATGGTATGTAGCTAAATTAATGAACTAATGGTGTTTTGGATTAGTATTGGTAAGCATATTTGTATGTTTCCTTAATATGAGATTTTCCATGATATCGTGGAAGGGAGTTCCATAGCACAACCGAGGTTAGATACAATGCTGCTAGCAAGGATACCTATGAGGAATAATGTAGAAGCTCCTTAGAGAGTTGATCGAACATGGTTTAGATAAGACATGGACACACCATGATGACAAAGAATCCAAAATAGGTATTGTTGGGACTATGTGTTCTCCATTCATTTGAGACAATGCAATAGTTTGAGACAAGTTGAGGCTTGTGATTGACACCTTTTTGAGAGGGAGGATGATTATAATACATGTGTGACCTCCATGAGAGTGATGATGGTTATGGTATCTTATTGTTATTGGTATCTTGCTATGATTTACATGATTATGTATGTTTTAACATAACATTTGATTTGATGTCTTGCAGGTACAGGAATCAATAGATACTAGATGAGAGCAACTTTGATCGAGGAAAATGATCCAGCCCCTCCTCTTCTGTTTGAGCTCCCAAAATGAGGAATTGAGATAGAGGGATCCTGGGGTTAAGTGAACTCTGGACAGTAGGGTGTATTCCCTACTGTCACCAGTGGGATTTGTGTGATCCCTGTTCATTTTGAAAATTCAAGTATCTCCTCCAAAGGTTGGTCTATGTAGAGTATACCCCAGTTGACATCATACCCATAAGAGGAGCTCGTTGGTATTGACCCTCCTCATTTTCCCAATGGTTTGAGGAGGCTTTGAGGTGTGTGATCCTTACCTCTTAGTAAGTTTCGTATCTCGTCCAAGGTGGATTATGCTACATGTGTTCTACCACATGACTATTCAGGGTCATTGATGGGAAGATCAGTAGGAAATATGATGAGTTGTGATAACTCTATGCAGTTTCTGGTTGAGAGTGCACTCCCTGATGTAATTCCAGGGTCGAGATAGACTCCCCTGCGTGATTGGATATCTTATTGCTAGACATGGGGTTATAGAGGCATAGCTCCCCCATGATATTTTGGGTCAAGATGCACTCCCTGATGCAATTACAGGTTGAGATGTACTCCCTGTTGATATTCTCTCCAATGATGTTATTCCGAGTAATAGCCCAATGACAAAGACTCTAGAATGACAACCTCATGAATGAAGGATGGTAGCTGAAGCTACCCTCCGGTAAAAAATTATTCTTCTAGATCCAAGAATGTTTAGCATACAAGTAGAAACAATCAAGAGATAAACAAAAATAAGCACGAAGAGTACATTTATGATTTGTAATAATAAAGGTTCTGTTGAAGCCTCGAAAATCGTTGCTACAACATTGGGGGATAACCACCCGGTCCGGACCTTAATATAGTTCCTTTTCCATTTATGATAGTGGCTCTGACTGGTTTAACTAGGTCGAGTTACATTTTTCCCTATCGCTATTGGTTTATGATGTGTCCTTAACTACCAATAGACAGGGGATATCATATCAATTCTTCTTGCGATCAAGCAAGAGAATGACCCTTAAGCTGATTTGGGTTGAGCCAAACCACAATTAAGATTTTGCCTCTTTGAAAAGAGGACTTAAAAGAATGTAAATTTAATCTAATTGCAAAATTATTCTATAATGCAAGCAAAAAGAAACTAATCTAAATCCTATCTCAATTAGGTAGATGAAAATCTAACCCAACTAAGAGCAAGATGATTAAATAATGAGAATTAAAATATGTATCGGGTTTTAAATTAATATTAAGCTAACGAAGAAATTCAATTAGCTCACATTTGTGAGTACCAAAACACATTCTATTGAGACCATTTGACTAAAATAATTAATCAACAACACTCAGGAAGAAATTCACAAAAAATTGATGTCGATTATCATATCAGTCAAACTAATAATTAAACGATAACATGTGGAAGAAATTCACAACACATTACTATTTAGTAAATCGGTGTTATAAGACAGATTTTCGAGTAATGGTTACTCGAAATCGAGTTTAATTCATAAGAGCGAGAGATACATAACAATTTGAGACAAATTATCCATATCAACGAAAATGCCAAAACATGAATAAAATGAAACAACAATTTTATTAACATAAAAATGAAACTGATATTTGCTACGAAATGCAAAAAAATACCAATTAATTGAATCTGTTTCTCGATCCTTGTCTCTAACGAGTACTTTACATTATTTGAATTTACGCTTTCAAGACTAGAGGCTGCGAAATGCAAACTCTGCCCATCATGCATAATTCAAGATATAAAGAATAAACCCTCATTAATGTTCGGATCTGAAGTTTTTCTCTCCTCCCCATCTACAACTCTAAATTCCTATAACGAAATGCTTTTAGAAGTCCGCAATTGCAGAGGAGAGCAGCCCCTATTACATTACTGCAATCTCATATTTATAATATTTGCAAAGGAATTCTTGAGGTGAAAGTTTGTTGAAGAGAAATCTGCCCAATCCAATTTTATTTGCTCAAAATTCCCATCTTTAATTGCTGGAGCATTCTCATTGATTGAGGTCCTTTTTTCTCCATATATCTTCTACTGTTTTTCTCCCGCAAAAAGAAATCAAAATGATTTAAAATGTAACAATAAAATCAAAATACCATTTTACGGCATTAAAACAAATCCAATCAAATTTAATTTAAATAAATCATTAAAAATAAAATATAAGCTCTCTATTGATGTCTGGGATGTTTTAATTAGCCAAGGATATTATTGACAAATGAATCTGGAATTAGAAGAGGCTTGGACAAATGAAAATGAAGAAAATAAATCAAAAAATTGATTTTGTTTTAGAAATTTGGAGCTTGATCTTCTGCATAATTTTTGACCCAATTAATGACCAGATCTATTAGTGGAACCTCCTTAGAAATGTTCTCCTTGATTTTATCTTTCCAATGAGCCATCCTGGGCCTCATTTGGCCAAATAAAACTCATTCTATGGGCCTCTGAAGTTGGTGAGTCAATTCTGGCACAATTTCGGAATTTTATTCTCGGACTAAAAAATCAGCATTTAAATTTAAAAATTTAATCCTAAATTAGAATTCTAAATAACTAATAATTAATTTTAATTTAACTATTAAATATGAACTAAACTTATTAATTAATAAACTATTTATTAATTAATATCTAACTAACTAAAATATTAATTATTTATAAACTAATTAATATAAATAATATTTAAATTTTAATTTAATTAAATTAATTAAATACTAAATAAATAAATAAAAAATATATTAAACTTAACCTACCACTCCATTAACTCTACTCATACGTATCATTGAAAAAATTTAAAACAAATCATTAAAACTTAAAACTTATGAATTAATCCATGTGAGTTTGTAAAGGGGTAAGGTGAGTGGAGGGTGAGGTGAGTGGAGGGTGACGTGAGGGTGAGTGAGGTGGAGGTACGGGAGGCATAAGGGAAAAACAAAAACTTTATATTAAAACTTTTTTAACATATCGCATATTTCCTTATCGCAATATCACGGTTTGTCAAATGTGCATTATATAAAAGTTGCGATGTGTTCAGATATTGTCGATATTGCGATATTGCGATATGCGATGTAAATTTTATATATATATATATATATATATATATATATATATATATATATATATATATATTTTAATATTAAGTTTTAATTTTAATTAAATTAATTATATTTTATTATAATAATTAATTTAATTAATGTTTAAAATTTAATGTTAAATATCGATTTTTTATTTTTATTTTTTTTATTTTTGGTTTTATTTTGATGATGTTTAGTTTAGTTATGAAATTTTCTAAACTACAGCCACTCCAAAAAATAAATAAAAAGAATAAAAATAACATTTTTAACCCATACTAGATAAATGATGGGACTTCAAAGGAGTGCCATTTTCAAACCGATTAACCAAATGAGGCGAAACAAGCGTAAATGAGAAGCTTATAAAAAAATCGATTCTAACAAAGCAATCAAAACAAGAATCCGAAGAAAATGAAAAAATTAACAAAAGCATAGGATAATCAGCTAAATAAAATCCTAAAAGGTGCTTAGCCAAAATTTTATAGAAAGGGTCCCCATTATTTGAAGTGAACAAGTCAAAAAATGGGGGGGGTTGTGTTTTACCATAACAATGGCGACACACGGGAGAAGAACTAGTTATCTCTGTTTGATATGAATGAGATTTTCCTAAAATTCAAGTAAAAATAATTAAAGAAAAGAGAATTATACTTAAAATGCTTGACTAGGTTCATTAGTCCGAATAAAAGCAAGAATCATCTAACTGTAATTTTTTCTTAAAATTCCTCATAAATTAAAATATTTCAAAACTTCTATATCGGTCCTCAATTAGTTGTAGAGATAAAGCAGGGGGTCACTTTACAAACTTGGCTTTTAAAATATACTCATTTGTCACGAGTGTAGAGCCACTGTTGCCGGCAAACATCTATAGTCTCGATCGGGAGTTACCTTTTAACTACCAATGATTCGGAATCCCATCTCTTTAAAAATTATTGACCTAGAGATAAATCCATTTATATATGTTTATTTTTATTTTTTTATTTTTATTATAAATATTAAAAGCCATTGTCCTGGTTTGGTAGCGAGATAGTTGACAATGCCATTCACTTGGTTATAATTGGATCGAACAAGTCGGCTCGTGATGAGACCCTTTTTTCTTATAATTGTTTACAATCATAAGCCATTACCCTGGTTTGTTTAGCGGTGTTGGTAATGTCGACCTATTTTTTCCCCTATGATCATGGTAAGCGAGGCTCTCGATGAGACCTTTTATCTTTTAAGTTTAAATATATCTCTGGATTATACTCTAGAAAAATAAGACTTTTCGGGACATGGAGAATCATTGAATCCTTAAGAGTTAAGAATGACAATTTCAGAGTTAAAAGGTGCTTTTCTGTAAAGTGTATTTACTTGGTTAAAAATAACTTTTCTTGACTGATAACAGAACTTTGAAAGATCTTAATAAAATATTGAAATCTCAAAATGATTACAATTTTGATGAAAAATATTTTTTTCCAGATTTTATGATACTTTGTCAACTTCTCTAAATTGGTAATCTCTTCCTTAAGTATGTCTACTTTTATAATAAGAAAATCAAATTTTACTAAGAGATTTAAGAAAAAGCTAATAGATGACTATTAACAATTTTTTCTCCATGTATGCTGACCATTGTTAGGTAACAAGAAGGTCTTCCATATAAATCATGGCAAATTCACCAAAATAAAAAATTGAAAACCAAAAGGAAAAAGAATTCTTATGCTAAAATGAGAAAGAAATCAACAAAAAATTAAAGATGAAGAAAATTTAAAAAATGGAAAAGGAAAATCCAAGTTTCCCAAGATAAACTCAAACAATAATGTTTATACTAATGTCTCAACAATATGAAGAAAGAAAATAATCGTGTAATCAATCCATTTTATGTCGAGATTTAGAAAATTCATACCTTGCAGGATTGTAAGTGTTTTAGGTTTTTTAGATAGCAGTGATGATAAAATTCGGCCACAATGAAAAATTTCTGTCTGATTTCAATCTTTTTGTTTCCAAGCATCATCTTAATCATTTTCTAAAAAATAAATGCTTAAAGAAATAGATTAAAGGTTTAGAAACTTCCTAGCGCAGATATTTCAATGAAGATTATCGCTGCTTATTAAAATAAAGCTAGGATAAGAGTATGGACTTCGAAAATATGATCTGGTGGAGGATTGGAAGCTTTTATGAAAGGTCATGCAAAACAGATTCATGTATCAGAAAAAAACAAAAGCTGAAACTAAAAGTAACGAAATGGAAATTAATGAAAGTGGGTACATGAATCTTACCATTGGATAATTGCTTTTGATCTTACTCGAAAGGTATCGGTTTCTCCAAACTAGTCGACTTCTTATTTTAATTAACATTAAAAACATGAAGAAGTCAAACTAACCAAAATCCTATAACCCAAAATCATTACTTATTTTATCTAAACTAAAGCAAGCAGTAAAATGAAAAAATGGAATTCTTAATGTTCAAGGGAAAACAAATGCATCAAAAATGAGAATGAAAATTTGCAGTAATCACCGTTTCTCAATATATTATAAGTTTCATATAAACTCCATGATTTTATGAATTGTCCGGAATCAAGACCAAATCCAAGATAATAAAAATTAAAATATGAAGATAGAGAGGTCTTGAATTTCCTTTTTTAATTATGGAATTATATATTTAAAACCTGAAATATATGAGAAATCGAATGATTTGAATATCTTTTGCAAATTTGTCATTAACAGACTTTCTTTCCATAGTGGTTACCCATGCTCGCTTTTAAAAATAACACATCATCGTATTGGATGATTCGCATCACATGTTTCTTCATCATGCTTTGAGTTTAATTTGCAAGACTTTGCCTTTGTTGCTATGCCATATATCGATTAAATGTTAATGGCTCAGAGGCATGCATTGAAAGCTATCACATTAGAGATTGCAATGGCAAATTTCCGATATGAAAACATGTAATGAGAACATATGAAATGAAATGAAGCGATCACATCATTAAAGATATATTATATTGGGGATCGGGGAATATTGACATTGTGCTTCCCTTATTTCAGATCGCACATCGCAGATTCTGAATTGTGATGTGAGCATAATTAAAAATGCGATGAAGCGATTGCAATATCGGCAATTTCTAATTGGCGATGCTAATCGGCAATTGGTGAATTTTTTTGTATCCGATGTAATACAATATGATTCTTGCGATGCCGAGATGCGATGAAGAGTGGACCTGATAGCTTTATGATGAAAATTTAATAACATATCGGATCTGAGACATCAACCCTTTTAAAGTTATGCTCCTACCATTATTTGCGATTGAATGGACACGATATTTTATAAACTTGATTTGAATTTTATATCGAAAAGTCCCGGACTTATGTGGTTGTCGCAATATTGGTAAAGGAAATTCACGATAATGGAGTATACTTCAAATTCGCAAACCTCCGATATGCAAAATGAGAAATGCGATATCGCATATAAGTGAGGTAATACATTGGAGATCTTTTATGAACAATTTTTTTATCAAAAAGCTGCTAAGAGCTACTTACGATGAAATCTTATGATATTGTTTTTAATTTCGATTGGGTTTCCCAAATGAATAAAAACAAAGTTAAAGAATGCTCACATTCTAATGAGTCTCAAATAACATTTCCACGAACACGTTGCCAATTTGAGCTGGGTTTGCTTTGCTTACTTCAAGTTTTGAAAACAAATGAAAACCTACAATTAAAACGAGAAAAAAGTATCAAAAAAATAAACTAAAGAAAAAGATAAACTAATAATAGATGAAAATGAACTTGTAAATGTATACCTGGAAAGAAATTGTCCCGTAGATTTTACCTCATGAATCTTCAAATTCTTCCTTTGATTTATCAAAATTTTGACTTTGTTCAAAATCATCTCATTATTTATTCTAAATCGGAGTGAGCAATCACCTAGAATAAGATATGTTTATTCATGTTCGGGAAATATAAAATTTACCGGAAATAAATATGAAAATAGGCTTCCCTTTGAATTGCAACAACAAATCCTTACCTCTGCTCATTCCGAATTAACTTGAGAAAAAATCGAGTATTGATATAGTGATTGTTTAATAATGCCTTTAGTAAATAAATATGATGCACATTGCAGCATTAAATAATAAACTAAAGATCGAGAATGGGATGAAGCCACTACGATTTAAATGTGTGCACATAGCAAAATAGACACCCTTAAAATCATTTTAACAAATTTTCGAGGAAGATAATATGAACTTCATGTGACTACCATGAAAGGTTAGACTGAATAATAATGATCAAATTGGAATTAAGCTTATAATAGACAGTCATATCTTTCATGGGAAAATGAGATCATGGAGCTCACGATATCTTCAAAACCTTTAACAAATAAATTTCAGAAGAAAATCATATAAGGACATTTCGAAATAGAGAAAAAGTGGGTTTGAGGTGATTGGTGCCAAGTGCAACCTCAATTGAATTTAGTCAAGACATTATTCAAAATAGGCGAGTAGAAATATTGCTGAAATAAATTTTGATTTAAAATATGGGGAGCAAGAATTAGAAATTTTTCTCGATAAGAGGCAAATATTTCCCCTCGAACATGTATATGAAATGAGAAGGGTTGGTTGCTCATTTTATTTTTTATACTGAAGAACTATTAAGAATAAATTAACTACATAAAACAAACTAACTAAATTAATTCTACTTCTATTCTAACCATATACATGAAATTGACTAGGTACAGTCATATTTCCAATGTAACCATTTTCTCATTTTAATCCCTGTATGTATGTACAATTCAAATGTTAGTAATAACAATACAAATCTAATTGAACTAAGAAGATTAAACCTGAAATCAGAATGTACAAATATTGTTAGAAGCTTATCTAAAATCTCCTTCTCATGAAATTTTCCTTCCAATTGAATACCAATTGGATTATAGAAATACGGATGAATTTCTATTAAAAATTGGGAAATGTTCAAAAGAAGAGATAACAGAGCAGATTGTGGATATGAGCTTTTGAGATTCAAAAGCCCTGGAAGAAAGCTGTTAGTGTTATGTGTAAATGTTAAGCTATTGACAATCTTCCATGAAGGAAAATTTTCCCAAATATTTTTCAAATGAATTAATGAAAAAATGGATGGAAATATTTTAAATGAAATGGAAAATTATTAATTAAATTGGATTATCATGCGATTTCTAAAAATACATTATCTTGTTGATATTGCCTTTGAGAAGATAAAAGCTTTTGATAAAACATTAACATCGATTGAAATTGAAATTGAAATAGCTTTTGATGCTTTTGATTATAATATAAAACTTCAATTTTCCAACAAGGCAATGTATCAATTGAATGTTTGATAATAAAGTGCTCAATATGCTAGCGTAATGTATTAAAAATATGAAAAATAAAATCTGAAAATAGATCTGATTTAATACAAAATAATTGAGGAAACAAAAATAAAATGAAATCACTATTGTTACAACTAATGTTACAGCACGATTGGGATCACTTTGAAATAATTTCTTTTTCACAAGGATTGGCCAGAATTATGGAATTTGAATAATTTTCGAATTCCAACTTGTGAATTAGAAAGAGATTTATGATTATGAACGAGAATGAAAGCTTGATCATGATATGAATCATAAATTGGAATATTTTCTCGAATAGTGAAATCATGAAGATGATTATCTGCTTTAGAATGAGGATTGGTCGGAATAATTTCTAAATTAAAATGTCTCTCATTCTCGGATGTTATTTGAATTTTTCGATGATGATTTTCTCGAGAAAAAATCAACATCTTCAATGTCGAGTAATTATCATAAATGACTTCACAAGATTCTCTAGAATTCCCTTCAATTTCATCGAGTATATCCAAACACGGAGGAACAAGAATTTCATGTTCATTAATGGCAAAAGAATGATCATTAATTGCTTCTCTATCTTGATAAAAAACTTAATGGTAATTCATTTATATCGACCTTTGTTTTTTACGAAATATCATTAACACCAAGAGGGGAAAAATTTACCATCATAAAAAATATCGGGATAAAGGGAAAAAATGTGAATCGAAATAATGCAATTAAAAATGTCTCGGTTTGATAACTCTTGTGCATTATAATCATTGTAAATTTCAGATTCCGGATCATTCCTTTGCGTGCGCATGCTTTCTTGAAGAAGGTCTGCTGTTGCTACGATTTCGACATTTGTTCACCATGGGAAAATTCTGAAATTTGTATAGCGAGTTTGCATTTTATTATTTACTTTGAATGTTGTTTGCACTTGGTGATTGGAAATCTGATTTTTCTGAATTTAATGCAGAAAAAAAATTTCAGATTATAATGCAAGTCTTTCTCCAAAATTGCTTTGTTGTTGTCTTCTTGCATTTGATTAGAAATATTTTCCAAACTTTGTGAAACCTCTTCATCACAATTTATTTGTACATCCAAATTGGATTTCTCATTTATATTGGAAGGGGATGGAACAATGCTTGAACTAATTTTCATATGGATCGGGACTAGGGGGAAGAGAATAATTATGTTCAAACCAATCTAGTGATTCTTCTTTCATAGGTTCATCTTTGACATTAAATTTTAAACAATTCAAATGAAGTCGAATATTAAAATCTCTAACAGACTCATTTTCATTTCGTAGATATTTAATTTCATCACATACCTGACCATTATCATAGCGGTCAAATTTACAAATGAAAATTGTAACAAATTGATCCCAGTTGTGAATTGAGACAACCAGAAGAGCTCTACACCAGTTTATTGCTTCTATCGCAAATGTGAGAGTAAAAATTCTACATAATATACCTTCATCAATTCCTGGAAAATCATAATTTGAAACATTTTGAATAAATTGAAGGACATGAGTAAAAGCGGAAGAATTTCTCTTACCATTGAATTTTACGAGACAAAGAGTCTTACCACTTCGGGTGGAGTATTGGAAGATGCACGTCCATGGATACAACTCCAAATTGGAAGTTTAAAAGGAGCCATCGTGATTAAATAAAATGTTAAAATTGAAAAAGACTCCAACAGGACAACAAGTTTCGAGGCCCTCCTTCTAGCGCCAAAAATGTTCAAGCCTCGAAAATCACTGCTACAACATTTGGGGGATAACCACCGGTTCGGACCTTAATACGATTCCTTTTCCGTTTATGATAGTGGCTCGTATCTGGTTTAACTAGGTCCGATTACCTTTTCCCTATCACTATTGGTTTATGATGTGTCCTTAACTACCAATGAGACGGGGATATCATATCAATTCTTCTTGCTGATCAAGCAAGAGAATAACTCTTAAGCCGATTTGGGTTCAACCAAACCACAACTAAGATTTTGCCTCTTTGAAAAGAGGACTTAAAAGAATGTAAATTTAATCTAATTGCAAACTTATTCTATAATGCAAGCAAAAAGAAACTAATCTAAATCCTATCTCAATTAGGTAGATGAAAATCTAACCCAACTAAGAGCAAGATGATTAAATAATGAGAATTAAAATATGTCACGGTTTTAAATTAATATTAAGCTAACGAAGAAATTCAATTAGCTCACATTTGTGAGTACCAAAACACATTCTATTGAGACCATTTGACTAAAATAATTAATCAACAACACTCCGGAAGAAATTCACAAAAAATTGATGTCGATTATCATATCGATCAAACTAATAATTAAACGATAACATGTGGAAGAAATTCACAACACATTACTATTTAATAAATCGAGTGTTATAAGACAGATTTTTGAGTAATGGTTACTCAAAAATCAGAGTTTAATTCATAAGAGCAAAGATACATAACAATTTGAGACAAATTATCCATATCAACAGAAATGCCAAAACATGAATAAAATGAAACACCAATTTTATTAACATAAAAATGAAACTGATATTTGCTATAGAAATGCCAAAAATACCAATTAATTGAATCTTCTTCTCTGATCCTGGTCTCTAACAGTAGTTTATATTGCTTGAATTTATGCTTTCAAGACTAGAGCTGCAGAAATGAAAACTCTGCCCATCATGCATAATTCAAGATATAAAGAATAAACCCTCATTAATGTTTAGATCTGAAGTTTTTCTCTCCTCCCCATCTACAACTCTAAATTCCTATAACAGAAATGCTTTTAGAAGTCTGCAATTGCAGAGGAGAGCAACCCCTATTACATTCTGCAATCTCATATTTATAATATTTGCAAAGGAATTCTTGAGATGAAAGTTTGTTGAAGAGAAATCTGCCAATCCAATTTTATTTGCTCAAAAATCCCATCTTTAATTGCTGGAGCATTCTCATTGATTGAGGTCTTTTTTCTCCATATATCTTCTACTTGTTTTCCTGCAAAAAAGAAATTAAAATGATTTAAAATGTAACAATAAAATCAAAATACCATTTCGGCATTAAAACAAATCCAATCAAATTTAATTTAAATAAATCATTTAAAAATAAAATATAAGCTCTCTATTGATGCCCTGAGATGTTTTAATTAGCCGAGGATATTATTGACAAATGAATCTGCAATTAGAAGAGGCTTGGACAAATGAAAATGCGGAAAATAAATCAAAAATTTTATTTTGTTTTAGAAATTCGGAGCTTGATCTTCTGCATAATTTTTGACCCAATTAATCACCAGATCTATTAGTAGAACCTCCTTAGAAATCTTCTCCTTGATTTTATCTTTCCAATGAGTCGTCTCCGGGCATCATTTGGCCAAATAAAACTCATTCTATGGGCCTCACGAAGTTGGTGAGTCAATTTCGGCACAATTCAGAATTTTTTCGTTCTTTGGGCTAAAAATCCACATTTAAATTTAAAATATTAATCCTAAATTAGAATTCTAAATAACTAATAATTAATTTTAATTTAATTATTAAATATGAACTAAACTTATTAATTATTAAACTATTTATTAATTAATATCTAACTAACTAAAATATTAATTATTTATAAACTAATTAATATAAATAATATTTAAATTTTAATTTAATTAAATTAATTAAATACTAAATAAATAAATAAAAAATATATTAAACTTAACCTACCACTCCATTAACTCTACTCATACGTATCATTGAAAAAATTTAAAACAAATCATTAAAACTTAAAACTTATGAATTAATCCATGTGAGTTTGTAAAAGGGGTGAGGTGAGTGGAGGGTGACGTGAGGGTGATGTGAGGGTGAGTGAGGTGGAGGTACGGGAGGCATAAGGGAAAAACAAAAAACTTTATATTAAAAACTTTTTTAACACATCGCATATTTCCTTATCGCAATATCGTGAGTTTGTCAAATGTGCATTATATAAAAGTTGCGATGTGTTCTGATATTGTGATATTGCGATATCGCGATATGCGATGTGAATTTTATATATATATATATATATATATATATATATATATATATATATAATATTAAGTTTTAATTTTTAATTAAATTAATTATATTTTATTATAATAATTAATTTAATTAATGTTTAAAATTTAATGTTAAATATTAGTTTCTATTTTTGGTTTTATTTTGATGATGTTTAGTTTAGTTATGAAATTTTCTAAACTACGACCACTCCGAAAATAAATAAAAAGAATAAAAATAACATTTTTAACCCGGACTAGATAAATGATGGGACTTCAAAGGAGTGCCATTTTTCAAACCAGATTAACCAAATGAGGCGAAACAAGCGTTAATGGGAAGCTTATAAAAAAATCGATTCTAACAAAGCAATCAAAACAAGAATCGAAGAAAATGAAAAAATTAACAAAAGCATAGGATAATCAGCTAAATAAAATCCTAAAAAGTGCTTAGCCAAAATTTTATAGAAAGGGTCCCCATTATTTGAAGTGAACAAGTCAAAAATTGGGGGGTTGTGTTTTACCGCAACAGGTTCACAACATGATGACTACATGACAAAGATGTTCAGTGATGGCATGATGATTGTAAAGGCCAATCTAGGATTCTAGATTAGACTCAATTTAATGTCGACCAAGGTAGGTTGTCTTAGAGGCACGTCTAATATTTATAGACCTAAAAGGATATGTTCTATTTTTCTAAAATGTATAATTGTGACAGGCTCTAGTACTCCTTTACAAGAGATTTAAATATGTTTCCTTTTCACAATTTAAACACTTATATTATCAAATTTAATCTACTGATCTAAAAAAACAGAGTGTTACTAGTCTGAGCTTTTCAATCCTCTTACGAGGATGCGTTTCACAAAAACTCCTTCAAGATAACACACTAAACATTCTAGAAATCAAATTCATAGAAAAACAGAGTTCATAGAGATATTTTGAAATTCAATGCTCGATTAAACCTTTTACAAGGACTCATTCGATAATTTTGCAATTGAATCTTCAAGCTACTACTATGAATCATAAAATAATAATCACAAGAGCTTCTAATTAAATTAATGAACTTACAAACAATGAAATGAAATAAAATGTTGTTCAGATCTGAATATTAAATTCTATGAAACATAAAACATAAAAGAAAGTGTACCAATCCTCACGTAGGGCCCTTCCATGCTTTGATGGCACACTTTGATAAACTTCAAATGATAAAACCCGTTAACTCATAAACACTGTGATTGATGAAGTTTTACCTTTCATTAAATTCTGAGAATAGATTACATTCAAAAAAGAGATCTGGAATACACTTTACAGTCTTAAGTCTGATTTCTTCAACGTTTTCACTATCATCCTATCTCTAATCAAAGTCCTCCTATTTATTAAAATTTACAACTAGAAGGCTATATTCGTTCCTCCTTCATCCTAACTGATTCCAACATAGTTCGAATCAGTTTAGAGTTCCTAATTTTAAGCAAAAGATCAAGTACAACATTATGGCTTCTGATTTTTCTGCTGAAGAGGCTGAGTTTGACCGTCATTGACCATATATTCAAGAACTCCAAATTTGATGCTAAATAGATTTTCCACCATGTATGTACATCCTAGATCACGTCCATGCCTTCTATTTCGATTTTCCTGCCATGCCACATGTAACAACATAAACTGATTACAGGAAGTCATTACATCCCGTAATTTTGTTGAAAATTCCAATTTTTAACATAAAAACTCATAAATTAAATTTAATGCAAAATAAAAATTATAATGCTTCATTAATCAATTTCAATTGACTTATGGGAAGTTTATGGAGGAAAATGATAGGTAAATGATGGAGTTTTAGAAGAAAAGGATAGCAATAAAATAGTACCAACATCTCCCCCAAACTCAATGATTTAGCATGTCCTCATGCTAATCCTGATGTGCTCCCTTTAAATTTTGTTTTTGCTTGTGCCTCTGCTGCTTGTAACAATAAATCCACATTCTTCTGAACTCGGGCATTCTTCTGAACATGAGACTGATGTTTCATATTCTTATATTTTTCCTTGAGAATTTTTTTCTGAGTATACCATTTTGTTGCCCAATTGCATATTTCAGTTTGATCAGTCTTAAGTTCTTCGACTTTCCTCTTCAGTTTTTCATTTTTCTGATGTATTTTCTTTCTCTAAGCTCTCAACATTTCATTTTCATTCTTTATGACCTTCTCTAACATTTTTGCTTCCATCAATTCCTCTTTTAGCCTTTCAATCTGTTTCTCTAACCTTTTCTGCTTCTTATTTGGAGGTACTGGTTCTTCCTTTTCTTTCTTATTTCTTTCAGTTCCCATCTCTGTTTCTTGTTCTGACTCACTTCTTCCAATTTCCACTGGTGTACTTGGATTTTGCTCTGGTGGATCATCTTGTGTTTGACTCCTTTTCATTCTCCTTGATCTTCTCTTATAAGCAGTGAAGATTTTATCTTTTTCAATTCTCTTGGAAATTTCTTGCCTTTGCCTTCTTGTCCTTACACTAATGCTCGGTTGAGGAACATTGCTTGATTTAAGCTCAGGGGTTTCTTCATGAATATCAATCATCAATTATGTGCTTCCTTGCTTCTCCTATTCTTCTTCTCTATCTTTGATTTTATTGTCAATTAAAAATTCTTTCCGTGTTTTTCCTCTTTTCTGCAACTCAGATTCAATTAGTATTTTGATCAAGCCAAAATGATATAAACTCCTATCTTCATTACCTTTGTGTTTCTGAATAGTCTTCGACATTTTAGTCAGATTTTGTAAGAGAAAATAGGGCAGATTGATAGTGCATTGGCCTTTCAAGTGCAACAGAATTTTTACGTGATAGAGGTATACTATACTATAACGACCTTCACATGTAACAAATTTTTGAATAATGTATACCATCTCATCCCATGGGTGAATCAACCAACTTCTAGGAACACCCTTTTTCTAGTTAACTGAAGAAACCCTTGACCTGGACATAAACTGAGTCCATGATTTTTCCTTGAATTGCTTGGTTTTGAAATACTTCTCTCCTTCAGGACTAATTTCCAATGTTTGTGCTATTATATCTTTTGAAATTCTAAAAGAAAAATTTCCTACTAAAGATTTCTCTCCATTGAAGGAAAATGCAAATTGCTTCGTAACCTCTTCATTATTTCCATTAAATTTCGGGCTCTTCTCTGTTGGTCATTTTAAAAAAAATTCTCTGTTCTAACCCCTTTTTTATGCTAAAAAATTCTATCAAGGTTTTCAAGTTGTTACCTCTTTTCCTGCGTTCCACTGACCTGGTTAACGTTCTCAATTCTCTGAGCTGCCTTCTTCAATTACCTGAGTTGTTCCTCAAATTCTGGGCGAAAGTAAAGAAAAACCCCTGGATAAACTTGTTTGCTATATTTTCTTCAATGGAACCACACCTGCTATCTCGGCCCTCCTTAAGAAACTCAGAGTCTGAAAATTAAATCTTTAACCACTCTATGAACTCAGAGAAATAAAAATTCAACAATCGACCTTCAACTTGCTTGATATCATACAATATGCAGAGAACAGAGTCTTAAGGTCATGAGTTTGTTTGCAGAGTCGGACAACGCATTCAAATTATGAATACAAAGGAGTAGTACTAATTTATAAAAGCATAATCATGATACAAATCGTGTGATGATAACGGATACATTCCATTCCATAAGCAAATTTGGGTCAGAGCATCGTTTTTTTAACTCCATCAGTTGAAATGAAATATAATCATGCGTTTTACAAATGTCTTACTATTGAGCGGACTCTTCATTGAGTGTCTATTCAAACCACTTCTTTGTTGGTACCTTTATTGACATAGGTCGGATCTAAAAATGATGAGTTTTTGAAGAGCGGTTTGTGAAAAGGTTTGAAGAGTTTAATAGGGATAGGAAATAGAAAAATAGGCTAAAGTATGAATGGGGATAGGAAATAGAATAATAGGCTAATGTATGAATGGAAATGATCATTTAGAAATAGGCATAAGGAATAGGAAACAAAGGTTATGGATATAAGGATTTTTTTTGAAATTGATAATCAAGCAATAATAATTATCATTTTTGAACACTAAAATAATTTAAGAATTTTAAATGTTAAAAATGAAAACTTCAACAATACTTTACACTTGTTGACTGACAGAATGCTGATTTGGCTTGCACAGGTGTGACTGATTTGTTTGTACAGGTATGATTGATCTTTATTTTTCAAAACAGGTCCCTTTAAAATCTGAAGAACCATGTTTGTGAAGCTTCTTTTATCCTTGGTGTTGATGTAGCCTTCGAATTCTGATAATAAGCAGCCTTTGAAAATTTTGTTGAAGTAGCCTATAACAGGTCCCTCTGATGTATCTTTAATGCAGTCTTTAAAAGGTCCCTCTGATATTGGTAATGTTGACATAGTCTTCTGAATAGGTCCCACTGCATATCTTATTGCTTAAACAGGTCCCTCTAATTAGAACAAAAGTAGCTCTTTATTGAAATACTGAACAACTGAATTGAAATACTGAATAACTGAAACAAATTCCTTGAAGATTTAAAAATGAGGAGATGAAAAACCACTGATTCTTCTACCAAAGAGAAAAACCACTGATTCTTATCCCCCACTAAGTGTTTGACTTGTCCTCAAGTCATTATTGAATTGATGAAAAACAATAAACAAGTAGAACAAAGAATTCTTACCAGCCAAATGATTGGTTTTCCAGTAAGAATTCGGGTTTAGAGTGTTCCAGAATCTGGTTTTCACATCTAAACCATTATTTATTATTTTTTTTATTTTTTAATTTTATGTTATTTATTTATTTATTTTTTATTTATTTAAAAAGAAATTGAAATGACTAAGGTAGAGATATCACAGCTGAAGGCTGTGATATCTCAACCTCCTTTTGCTGAGATACTGTTTCAATAAAATCTTCCTTGCTGATGGGCTTATGATAGAGTTTCAGCCTGTGTCCATTAACAGTAAAGGTGTTGCCTTCTCCATCAATTGTAGTAAGTTTGACTGATCCATTGTCAAATGCTTCAACTATTTCATATGGGCCCATCCAATGTGTTGTAAATTTGGCTTTATGGTCTCTGAATTTAGAGTCAAAGAGTAAAGCCCAGTCTCCTTCTTTAAAGTGCTTCTTCTTAATGTGTGCATCATGCCACTACTTCCTTTGTCTCTGCATTAGAATTATTTTCTCTTCTGCTTGCTGTCTCATCTCATCTAACTGGTTTAATTGAATAATTCTCTCCTTTTGTGCTTCATTGAGATCAATTCCTAAATCTGCAGCCATTTTATAAGTATGTATTTGAAATTGGATAGGAAGCAGTACCTCTTTTCCATACACCAGCTGATATGGTGTAAATCCAGTAGTGTCTTTCCACGTAATTCTGTAAGCCCACAGTGCATCTTTGAGCTTTTCCTCCCAATTATTTCTGTTCATTGCTACTGTTTTAGTGATAATTCCCTCCAAAGTTTTATTTGTTGATTCCACTTGGCCATTGGCCCGTGGATGGTAAGGTGTGCTTTTTCTGTGCTTAATCTTATATTTTTCTGTGATATCTTGAACTAACTTTGAAGTGAACTGAGTACCCTGATCTGTGACTATCTCCCTAGGTACTCCATACCTTACAAAAATTTCTTCAAAGAGGAAGTTTACCACTGTTTTCTCTGTTGCTCGGACTAATGCTTTTGCTTCAGCCCATTTTTTCATGTAATCAGTACATACTAGGATGTACTTTTTGCCCTATGATGGTGGATTGATGGGACCTACAAAATCTAGAGCCCATTTTTCAAATGGCTCTAAATGTACTTGGGGCTGAAGTGGAATTTCATCTAAAGCTGTGGGTCTGCCCATTATTTGACAACTGTCACAACTCTTCACATACTTCTTGGAATCCTTAAAAATAAATGGCCAATAGTAGCCAAGGCTAAGAATCTTGAATGTTGTTCTCTTGGCTGCAAAATTCCCACCACACGATTCGTCATGACAAGATTTTAAAATATCAATTATTTCATCGTTTCTTACACATCTTCTAATAATCATATCATAATCGGTGTAAAATAAATCTCCATTGATCCATGAATATCTAGCACTTTGTTTGATGAGCCTCTTCTTCTCCTTCGTAGTAAAATGTGGAGGTGTCTTTCCTGTGGAAAAATAATTGGCTAAGTCAGCATACCATGGATCTACTATTGAAATTGCAAATAGATTTTCATCTGGAAAATAATCTTCAACCGGAACAATCTCACCTGAGTTCTACAGTCTAGAAAGAAAATCTGCCACCTGATTCTCCTTACCTGGTCTATCTAACACTGTAATATTAAATTCTTGTAGTAATAACAGCCATCTGGTAACTCTGCCATTAGTGATTGGTTTATTCATTAGATATTTAATGGCTGAATGGTCAGTATGTACAAAAACCTCATAACCATTTATATAGTGTCGGAATTTATTTACAGCGTGTATGATTGCAAGCATTTCTTTTTCAGTGACTGTGTAGTTTAATTCTGCAGGTGTTAGATTTTTGCTGATAAAATAGATAGCATAATTGAAAGACTCTTCTTTTTGGCCTAAAGAAGCACCTACTACAATATCAGATGCATCTAAAAAAATGTGAAATGGTAGGCTCCAGTTAGGTCCTTTTAAGACTGGTGTGGTTGATAGTTTTTCTTTGAGTGTTTCAAAAGCTTTCTGACAATCTTCATTCCAGTTGAAAGGTGCATCTTTTGCTAGAAGTTTAAACAGAGGTAGAGCTATTTTGCTAAAATGTTGAATAAACCTTCTATAATAGCTTGCATACCCAAGAAAACTTCTTACCTCTTTTTGAATCTTCGGAATTGGCAAATTGACAATGATCTGAATTTTTGCTGGATCAACTTTAATGCCTTGAGAAGAAATATAGTGACCCAATACTATCCCTTCATTTAGCATCATAAAACACTTTTCATTGCTCAAGGATAGATTAGCTTCAATACATATCTTCAAAACTTTCTCAAGATTTTCTAATGAATGCTCAAATGAATTACCATAACCGAAAAATCATCCATATAAACTTCAACACACTCATGAACTAAATCAGCAAAAATAGCTAAAACAGCTCTCTGAAATGTAGCTGGAGCATTACAAATTACAAATGGTAAAACATTATAGGCATAAGTGCCCCAGGGACAAGTAAAAGTGGTTCTATCCTGGTCCTCTAAGGCTATCCTGATCTGGTTATAGCCACTGAAACCATCAAGAAAAGAGAATGATGATTTCCCAGCTAATGTGTCTAGCACTTGGTCAATAATTGGTAGTGGGAAATAATCTTTGAGGGTTGCTTTGTTCAATTGCCTATAATCAACACAAATCCTCCACTTTCCATTTTTCTTGGGAACTACTACCAATGGTGATACCCACTGACTGTCAGAGATAGGATATATAAAATTAACTTTCAATAATTTTTGCAATTCCTCTCTAACAATATCTTGAAGAATGGGATTCATTCTTCTCTGTGGTTGCCTCACTGGTTTTATGTTATTATCTGTGTAAATATGGTGAGTGCATGTTTCAGGGTGGATTCCGTGCATATCGGTGTAGTCCCAAAAAAACGCTTTCTGATACTTTCTCAATAGTTGAATCAATTTTTCTTCCTGAGATAAGTCTAGGTGAGTGCTAATATTCAATTTTTTTCTCGGACTAATCTCTATAATCTTACTCTGAGTGTTTGTGATAGATTGAATGGGAAAAATGTTTTCAAATGATGTTTGCAAAGAATGGAGTGTACATATTTCTTGAAAATTTTGTGCTAAAACTTCATCTGCAGCATGGTATTGTTCATTTCTTATTTCTTCAGACATTTCAGGTTCAGAAAGGAACAATTCTATCAAATCATCATTATTATCTTCATGAAAATCATAGATCTGATTGATGCTAAAAACAAATTGAACTTCTTCCTTATCATTGTATTTATCATCTAGCCATAAGTTGTTTGCTACTGCTGGTGTTTGTGCTGATGGGTAAAGAGTGAGTTGTTTCCTTTCAGTTCCTCGTGAAATGATCATATTACCTGATCGACATCCTATGAATGCATCAGCAGTTGCTAACCATGGTCTACCAAGAATGATAGGGTGACCTCCTAAATTAGATTTTGGTTGAAGAACTAAAAATTCCATTGGATACTCCCAAGAGTCCAGTGAAACAATTATGTCCTCCAAAATCCCTTCAGGAATCACTTTAGACCTATCAGCTAGTTCTAGAACAATTGGTGTGTATTGCAAGTTTCTCAGTTGGAGTGTTTTCATTGTGTCAAGAGTCATCAAATTTATTGCTGCCCCTAAGTCAATTAAAGTATTTTGAATAGATATGTTGTTAATGATTGTAGTGACTCTGGGAATGCCAGGATCAACATACTTTTCCATCGAAATGGTGTTTGTCATAAGGCCAGCTAGATGTCCAATAACGTGAATTATTTGTGGATCAAGTCTTTTTCTTGTAGGCTTCTTAAGGCATAGTTCTTTAATTGCTTTAGTATATATCGGAATGTCTTTTATGGCTTGGAGTAGTGGAATTTTTATATAGACATTCTTCAGCTCATCTAAAGCATCAAACTGTGGTAAAGACATGGGAAGTTTCGCTTGGATCAATCTTTCCGGAAAAGGTGGTGGCTGCAATGGTTGGATTTGTTTATTTTTGATGTCATCATTTTGTTTCTTTTGATTTGGAGTTTCATTTTCATTGTTTTTGTTTTCTTCTTGTTTCTCAGCTATGGGAAGTTCTTTTTGAAGTACCTTACCAGACCTCAACTCAATATTTTGTAAAGGTAATGTGGGATATGATAGTCCCTCATCTACACTGTAAGCCAGTCTTTCTGCTCTATTATTTGGATTTGGTACAGGCTGAGCAGGAATCTGAGTGGGTCTAGGAGGTTGGTTAGATGGAAGTTGTAATTGGGGTGGATTTATTGGTGGAGGAGCAGGCAATGTTTTTTGAATGTTTTGGGGTGGATGAACAACTTGCTGCTGAGGATATTGCTGATATGTTTGAGGATACTGCTAATATGGCTGATGATACTGTTGATATGGTTGAGGATATGATGAGTATGGTTGAGGATATGATGATTATTGCTGAAATGGTTTCCATTGTTGTTGTGGGTAATTTTGGTGTTGCCATGGCATGGGTACATTACAAGAATTCTGAACATACATTTGATTTGGAAATTGCAAATTCTGATTTGGAAACATACCTGGAGGTGGAGGTCTTGGCTGCCATGGTCTCTTGGCACCCATGAAATACACATTTTCCATATCTGCATTGGTTCCAAGTTACAATTCTGCAAAATCTTTATTTTAGAACAATGAAATATATCATGATTTTCAGTACAAAAGGCACACACTTGAATTTTTTCTAAAGGACAATCTTTCAAAGCATGTTTCTTCCGACATTTTGGACAAAAGACAGCCATTAATTGATCTTCTTCTTTTTGTCTTTTCTTTGCTTTTAGAGTGTCAATTTGATTTCCTAAGGTACTTAATAGGTCTATTTTGAATTCTTCTAATAAATTTCCTATTTCAGCCCTTGTGACACTAGCTGAAGTAGATTTTGTGGCTTTGGATGATATAGCTCTTTTTCTATTTCTAGCTTTGCTCCTGGAATACTTCTCACATAAGTCAGCAATTTCATGAAAAGGTAAGGTGGAAATATCACCTTTGCCCATCATATTAAGATCATCTAAGTATTCCTCTCAAATGCCCTTCAAAAATACTGTTTGAATCAGATCAAGAGACATGGTTCTATGTTTTGATTTTTGTAAATTGTAGACAAATCGTTCCAAATAATCCTCTAAACTTTCATCCTCTTGTTGATTCATTCTCAAGATATCATCTTTAGAATCTTTTGATATACAATAAGGTTGGTATTTCTTTAGGAATATTTTTCGCATGCCATCCCAATTAGTTATTGCATGTTCACCAAGTCCCATGAACCATCTTAATTTTGATGCCTTTAATGTTGCTGGGAAGATTCTAAGCCTATGGGCATCATCTGTGTAACCATATGTTCGGCATACTATGTCAAATTCAAACAAGAATGAATCTAGATCTTCCGAAGCCATGCCATAAAAATTTGGTAACACAGATGGAGGTATGTTTTTCATTTTGATTTCCTCATCATGATTTTCTCTTGGTTCTTGAATAGGAAATTTAAAGGTTGAGTCTTCCTCCTCTCTTTGATCTTGATCTTGCTTTTGTTTCAGTTCAATTTCTCGTTGTCTTATCCTTTCCTCCTGCTGTCTCTCATATTCTCTAAGTTGTTCGGGAGTGGGTCTTCTTGCTGATCCTCCTCCTTCCTCAGCCATTTTGATAGGTTCCTCTGTTTTTTTAAGTTCTTGTTCAGTGTCACTTGTTTCAAAGAGAAGTTGTTGTGTTGGTTTTTCTCCTAATTGAATTTTTTCAAATTCAGTAGGTTCAAGGAGAGATTGTTGAGTTGTTTTGCTGCCTTCTCTTGTTGTAGAGGATTCAGGAAGGTGTTTCTTCTTTGCTTCGTATGCCAATAAAATTTGTCTCTCTATAAGTGTAAGTCTTTGGCCTGATTTTTGTTTATCCTCTAGTTCTTGTACAGTGACTTTCCCAGCTGGTGTTGTGTGTTCAATTCTTTCTAAAGGGTCTGCTCCTAATGGTGGGTTAGTTCTTGGATGGGGGGTTTTTATGAATCTACCTTTATCATCTCTAGGTCTAGACATATGTAAACATGAATTCCAAAATTAAAATTAAATCTATGTTTTTGTTTGTTTTTGTTTTTTTTTTTAGAAATCCTCTAGTTGCGCCTCCCCGGCAATGGCGCCAAAATGTAAAGACCAATCTAGGATTCTAGATTAGACTCAATTTAATGTCGACCAAGGTAGGTAGTCTTAGAGGCACGTCTAATATTTATAGACCTAAAGGATCTGTTCTATTTGTCTAAAATGTCTAATTGTGACAGGCTCCAGTACTCCTTTACAAGAGATTAAAATATGTTTCCTTTTCACAATTTAAACACTTATATTATCAAATTTAATTTATTGATCTAAAAAAATAGAGTGTTACTAGTCTGAGCTTTTCAATCCTCTTACGAGGATATGTTTCACAAAAACTCCTTCAAGATAACACACTAAACATTCTAGAAATCAAATTCATAGAAAAACAGAGTTCATAGAGATATTTTGAAATTCAATGCTCGATTAAACCTTTTACAAGGACTCGTTCAATAATTTTGCAATTGAATCTTCAAGCTACTACTATGAATCATAAAATAATAATCACAAGAGCTTCTAATTAAATTAATGAACTTACAAACAATGAAATGAAATAAAACATTGTTCAGATCTGAATATTAAATTCTATGAAACATAAAACATAAAAGAAAGTGTACCAATCCTCACGTAGGGCCCTTCCACGCTCTAATGGTACACTTTGATAAACTTCAAATGATAAAACCCATTAACTCATAAACACTATGATTGATGAAGTTCTGCCTTTCATTAAATTCTAAGAATAGATTACATTCAAAACAAAGATCTGGAATACGCCTTACAGTCTTAATTCTGATTTCTTCAATGTTTTCACTAGCATCCTATCTCTAATCAAAATCCTCTTATTTATTAAAATTTACAACTAGAAGGCTATATTCATTCCTCCTTCATCCTAACTGATTCCAACATAGTTCGAATCAGTTTAGAGTTCCTAATTTTAAGCAAAAGATCAAGTACAACATTATGGCTTCTGATTTTTCTGCTGAAGAGGCTGAGTTTGACCGTCATTGACCATATATTCAGGAACTCCAAATTCGATGCTAAATATATTTTCCATCATGTATGTACATCCTATATCACGTCCATGCCTTCTATTTCGATTTTCCTGCCATGCCACATGTCACAACATAAACTGATTACAAGAAGTCATTACATCCCGTAATTTTGTTGAAAAATTCCAATTTTTAACATAAAAACTCATAAATTAAATTTAATGCAAAATAACAATTATAATTCTTCATTAATCAATTTCAATGGACTTATGGGAAGTTTATGGAGGAAAATGATAGGTAAATGATGGATTTTTAGAAGAAAAGGATAGTAATAAAATAGTACCAACAATGATGCATGAATATCATAATGGCATATTGATCGATGAACAAATTTCAACAGAATTTGTTGAGACGTTATCACTCCATGATACGGAGAACTACAAACAGAGATTTCAAAGTGGAATTCTTCCTAGTTGAGAGGGAGTGTTAATTTTTGCAACTAGGGTCAAATTCCACAATGGAAAACTCAGATGATCAAGATAATACTTTAATTAGATTCCTTTTCTCGAGAGGATCAAAATCTACCTGTAGATCACCCCAATAAATTAAGCATAAGTTAAGTTATGAATTAATTTAATATTTTATGGGTTGGCCTAACTGCATGTTTATCTGGTCAAAGCCCCTTCACTCATCAAGTTCATTTTCACACATTCTCTCATGAGATATTCTTCATGCTATTTTCATTTTTGGTCGTATTTTTTATTTCTTGGCTTGCACATGTACGTCATAAGGAGCTCCCGTAATGGAACACAGTGGATCAGGGTCAGAATCTAGTGCATGTTCTAGACCTAGGTCTATTGAAGTAGAGTCACGGAAAAGATGTGTTGTGCCCACAACCAAGGTTCTAAAGCCGATGACACAACATGTTAAGGGCGCGACCAAAGCCCTGAGGTCAGATCTAGATGTTCTGATGCTAAGCCACGGGCATAGGGTGTTGTGGTAGCTACATGCTGAGCATGTTAAGGAAACGACTCAGAGAGTTAATAGGAAAATCCAATTTGGTTCAACTTTTGTTGATTGCGCATCGGTTGCAGACATCAGCTTCTCAGTCACAATTGCATCAGAGTGTCATTGATAGTCTCTTGAATTCAGATCTAGGACCTTAGATTGAGATCATTTGGTGATATTTCGGATTCGTGTTTTGGTATTATAGATCTATAGACATCTAGATCAGATCTATTTGTTTACATTGCAGATGTATCTTTAATCGTCATTCAGTATCACCCGCATTCATTAGTTTTCTACAACCAGTGTTTGTGCATTATAGTTATCATATTCAGTTTCCTTCATGCAGAATTATGGGTATGGTTTTACTGCTTGTATGATATTTGTTTTGAATTTTAAAGATACGTACTCATGGATCATTATACTCATGTTGCTGAACCATTCAATGAAGATCTAAGAAGAATAATTTCCAAGGTTTTTCCCTATAGTGGGTTTCTCCGTGGTCTCAGACCAATCCTAGTATCTCTATGTGTTCATGCTTCTCTTCCTTTGATTTTTTTTTTCCTTTGTTTAGATGATGATAATGACGATGGTGTCATTATTTCTACATAGATATATATATTTTGACGCTTAATAATTCATATCTATATAATGGAATAATTACTTGGGGTGAATGCAACAAGTTCATGAAGAAATGTAGCTATCAAAGTAAATAAAAATGTTGCTTTATGAAAAATTAACAACCTTTAACTAACCCAACCTCCATGGTCTCATTATGAATATGGGGTTACAAAATTTATTCTTTGTCAAAGTGTGCATAATTCACCTTTGGTTAGCACCATTGCATCTTGCTCATCAAGAGATTTTCAATGATAAAAATTTTGTCTCAATGTGACTCTTGGATCACAAGTTATTCCCTTCCAAAGTTAGTCAATTGACTCATGCCATATCAAAATGACACTGCCACATAGTACCCATGTGGCACGGGCATCTTAGTTTTGGTCGAAAGAAGCACCCATTACATATTGCACCATAGTGCCATTCTATCATCGAGCCACACTTCTAGGAACGTTCCTTTCCAATATTTTGTGGTGCAACATGAATATTCACATCAAGTAACATGGATTTTCCTCTCATGTGGCTTTTGTTAACTTCGCACCACTCATATAAGGTAGCACTACAAAACATATCTAGTGAGTTGAGCTCCATGATTACATTGCCCTTGGCCATGTAAACTCCACGTTGGTACTACATATTTCTTCTGCGCCATGTGGCACCACATATTAATACCATGTGTCATGTGGCTTTGGATAATTTGACAATTGAAGGTGTCATTTCCTATTGCCACGTGTCACCACTACAACGGCTCCATATTAACGTTCTTTACATGTGACCTACCACATCCTCTAAAATTCTGCATGACATTCTCTTAGCCTTACTGGACATACGTGGCATCTAACACCTCAACCAAAGTCATGGGTTCCCACAAGGGTAAGACCCTTTGTGCAAATCAACATTTTCCTGTTATAATTTTATTATATACAAATGTGAATTGTCATGTTATTCAACAAATCTTTTTCCCTCATGGGACATGAATATCCTTGTCCCAAAATGTAAAGGATTTCTAGTCTCGTGGAAACATATCTTTATTACCTAAGACACACACACACACACATATCCCAGACTCCAAATGCCAAAAAATTTAGTCCCTTGGAGACTCATTTCCATTCACCAGACCATATATACTCCTGTCTCTAGATGTCAGTTTCTCTCATCTCGCGGATACATTTATCCATTCCCAGGGATGTACATATTCCCATCTCTAAACATCAAGGTTTCCTTTACATGTTCACCAATGCTAATTTGGCCCCAATTATGAATCTAATATTTGAGGACTTTGACTTTGGGACTTAAGGATTATAAAGCCTATGCCTAGGCCTCCCTTTAGGTCGAACATCACTCTAAATGCTAACTTCCATAGGAAAAATCTCTCATTTCAATTGTGCAGCTTTGAGATTTTCCAATACAATAAGACAACAAAAATGATGACATACCTATCATTGCAAAATGAAAACAAGCCCAACCATGACTAACATTACTCTAAAATAAATTTCTCTAAAACAATTACAATTTTTAATAAAAATATATTAAAATATCATTAAATAAAAACCAAAATTAATACAAAGTTAATAACTTGATAATTAAATCAAAACCAAAACTAACACAAAGCTATTGATTAAATCATCGATAGAGCACCTAGCCGAAAGTAATGAATTACTAATAATGCAGACACCATACTCAGTTTCTCACTGCACACGTGGTTCCATAGATGCCAACGTATTTCATTTTGCTCACTCGGAAGACATTCATTTGTGGCTCATGATATTAGTGCTTACCTGCAATGGTCGCTCCAACTTAAAAAGTTATAATACTTCCTGGTTATAATGTTATAATGATGCGAACTTATTGCATTTGCTCATTGCCAAGGATATTTCAAAATATTTTATTTTTGGCTGGTGAGATTTGATGATCTAAGTTTAATACTCCCCAATTCGAACAAGCAGGCATTTCAGAGGGCTTTGTTCAGCAATGACACAATGGTTGGTTAAGTCTAAGCAGTTAATAATTATTAAACTTTAGAACTGGACAAGGATGAAAAACACACATCCATTTGATTGGAAGCTTTATTGAGGAAGGTCAGAGTCATGGGTATTTAAAAAGGTATCAGGACGGTCTAAGTAGTTGGTAGAGGCAACAGAAGAGCTCGGATGACAAGTTTTTCCTGGAATTTGGTTCAGTAAAATTCAGAAAATGAGGTAGTTGTAGTGTTCAGAATCCATTTTTGAGAGTGGAAATGGATTTAGTATTATCAAAAACCCTTAGGACACCCAAAATACTAAAGTTTAACAACTATAAATAAGATTCTGATAAAATCTTTGCTGAATTTTTTCAAAATCTCTGCCGAATTCCGGGCCATTCTGTTACTTTTTTTTAGACTATGGCTAGTCGGTAGTGATTATTTTGCAGTAATAGTTGAAGAAATAATAATAAATAACTGCGCTTTGATGAGAAATAAAACATGTGCATTAAGTTTCCTCCGGTTATGTAATGGAAGAGGTGTTTGGTGAGATCAAAACATGTGCATTATAGACGCCTCCACAACCGTTTAAATTTTTATTAATTTAATGTGTTGAACCGTTAGTGAGTGGATTGGTTTAATTGTTTAAATGTAGGCCTCTTGAATGAAGAATCTTATAAGCTATTTCTATTTTCTTTTTGCAAATGGTTTAAACAAAGTTATGAAAAGATACAAATGACTTGGCATTTACCCATTGTAAGCGACATTGCGTATTCTAACTTAACTCTGAAACATATTTAATTACTATTATCGTTCAAACATTGTTGACCAACAATCATTTTTTCTATAATTGATTGCAGGCATCACCATATCAATATCCTCTCAGCTGGGATGTGATTAATAGTAGTAAATTACATTCCCATAATATATGTGGGATATTGTAATTTGAATTATTTATATAATAAATTGTTACAAGGGTATTTTACACATTGTTGAATGTGTAATATACTTTCTTGCATGGTATTGGAGTGTCTTCTAACAAATACAAAAAATTATTACCTTCCAACGTCACATATTCCAACACTGCCCCTTAATAATGATGAGGGAGATGCAACATTTATGGAAGAAGATGTCATTAGATGAACATTCCTCATTGATGAAAAATTCCCACATTCCCAAAAAATGTCGAAGTTGGACAAATTTCACCTATGTCACTAGGCGAATATATTGGCTTATTGTTATTCTATGAGATAATACTCTAATGAAATAACATCATCCAGAACAAGCTCTAGAATATAGAGTATCCATGTTAATGTGTTTCGTTTTGGAACGATATATTAGTTGATATGCAAGTTGAGTGACACTCTGATTATCACATCTTAACTTTGTAGTCGATTTCTACACTACTGTCATGATTGGTAATACGATAACAAAACCAAATTGCTTCATAGTTGTTTCCTTATAGACCCTATACACTACTTCACAAGAAGGGAGATAATGAATTCTCAACTTCTTACCAGACCATGAAATTGGACTTGAACCAAGTTTAAAGATGTACCCTACAATAGATGGTCCATTTACATTATCAAGTGCCTAATCAAATTCTATGTAACGAGGAAGAGAAACTATAGCTCTGTTCAAATGGAAAACACCATATTTCATTGTCCCTTGTAAATATACAAGAATTATTTCCAATGAATTCAATGAGACTTGTGCATAAACTTTGAGACCATACTAACGAAAAAAGAGACATCAGATATATTGTGTGTCAAATAAATGAACTTCCAAAAAGATAATAATAAAGTAGCATCAATAAGAGGAATAGTGCAATAAACAATTAATTTTACATTGTAATACAATGGTGTTAGTGAAGGCTTAAAATCACTTATACATGTTGGGTATGTGTTATATTCTTTCCACGACTATTCACGCACCAGGGGGGGGGTCACAGGAGGGTGAAATCCCCCTTTGTATGATGCGTTGGGTGCAACAGGGGCACCACCCTTGTTCAGAAAAAATTTTGGACCCTATTTTTCATCGGGCAGACCCGCCCATGGTTTTGTGCATGGGTTTGCACATGATTTGGGGCATGATGGTTTTTGGCCCCTGATATTTTGTAGATTCGGTCAAGGGAACTATGGTTATGTTCTAATCCAAGGTTAATGGATTTTGGTTTATGTATGCTTTGGCATGTATATATATGTGTTGTAACACTAAAAGGAATATAATGAAAAATCAAGCTAATCGTCTCAATTTGGGATCTAGGGGGAAATCTCTGTGTATATCTATTTTATGTTTTATGCTCTCGCTATTGTTTATTTTACATTTTTTGAGATTCATTTATAGATAATTTTTGTACAGGGTTAAAACCTACATTTGGTATCATAGTTGTTTCGGCTTCAAGGGGATGCCTTTGCTGCTGATGGGTTTTTTTCTTGGGCCTGTGGTAGACCCTGTTCAGTGGGAGATTTGTAGGATCGATTATTGTGGTGAAATAAGATGGCAAGAAGTGGAAAGATAGAGATTGAGAAATTTAATGGTCATGGTTTTGAGTTGTGAAAGCTCAAGATGGAGGATCTGCTGGTGGATAAAGACCAGTGGATCACCGTAGATCTAGGTACTAAACCAATGACAATGTCAAATGAAGATTGGAAAAATTTGGATCGGAAGGCGAAGAGCACAATACAGTTGTGTGTCTTAGATTCAGTATTGTTGAATGTATCTAGGGAAGCTATGACTAAGAATTTGTGGGAAAAACTTGGGACTTTGTACCAATCTAAGTCTCTGTTGAATAAATTGTTCCTGTGGAAAAAGCTGTATAACCTAAGGATGAAGGATGGAGACTCGGTTATAAAGCATCTGAACGCTTTCAATACTGTGGTAATTCACATGTCATCTGTTGATATTAGAATCTCAGATGAAGATAAGTGCATTGGTTTGTTGTGTTCTCTACCAGACTTTTGGGACAGTCTGGTTATTGCAATAGGTAGCAATACAACTACCTTTAATTTTGATGACATTGTCTCAGCCTTACTGTCGAAGGAAATGAGACGGAGAAATATGGAGGGTCTAAATGGAGATGCCTTATCTGTACAAGGAAGGTCATATAACATAAAAAATAATAAGGTTTCGATTGGGATATCTAAATCTAGAGGGAGATTTAAATCTCCTAGAAAGTTTGTAAAGTTGTGCTGGAAATGCGGAAAGAAAGGGCACTAAAAAAAGGACTGCAGATCTAAAGCTCCTCAGAAAAGAAAGGGATTTGATGATTCTCCTTCTGTAGAGGAAAAAACCACATTGGATGAAGGTGGGGATGTGTATTTGGATTCTTCTTCAAATACACATGTAGATCATGATTCATGGTAGATTGACTCGGGTGCATCCTTTTACTTGACTCCCAATAGGGAGTGGTTCTGCGAGTATGAGAAATATGATGGCAGTAATGTCTTCTTAGGTGATGATAGGAAGGCTAGAATCGTCAGACATGGAAGAGTCAAGCTGAAGCTACAAGGTGGAAGGATTAGAACACTTCCTAGTGTTCTGCACATTCCTGCATTAGCCAGAAATCTGATTTCTATAAGCAAGATGGATGATGCAGGTGTAAAAACAGTGTTTGAGAAAGATACCTGTAAGATGGTTCGGGGAGAACTAGTATTAATACGGGGAGTTCAGATTGGAACTCTATACAAGCTTCAGGGCAGCACTTTTATTGATGGGTGCAACAGTTCCGTGGTTCCCGAAAGTGGAGCGGAAAGCCTAGTGGTCTCTAGAGAAAAGACCATGTTATGGCATCAAAGGCTTGGAAATATTGGAGAGAAGGGCCTTTTGATACTGCATGGAAATGGTATGGTAGAAGGTATGTCTAATAGCTCTCTGGATTTCAATTTCTGTGAACATTGTGTATATGGGAAGCAAAACTGGGTGAGTTTTCCTTCTAGTGCTAAGAGGGCGAACGAGATATTAGAGCTTTTGCACAGTGATGTGTTTGGACCTGTGTTGGTTCCATCACTGGGTAATTCTATGTACTATGTCTCATTAATAGATGACTTCTCAAGGAATACGTGGATATATTTCTTGAGGAAGAAATATGAAGTCTTTGACAGATTTAAAGAATTTAAGACTCTGGTGGAAAACCAGACAGAGAAGAAGATAAAGATGTTGAGGACAGATAATGGTGGGGAGTTCTGCAAGAAGGAATTTGAAGATTTCTATAAGAAGTGTGGTTTAGAACAGTAGAAGAATACTCCATACACACCTTAGTAAAATGAAGTTGCAGAAAGAATGAACAGAACACTGATGGAAAAATAAAGAAGCATGTTCAGTGGTATCGGGTTAGGACAAGAATTCTGGGCAGAGGCAGTGGAGACTACATGTTACTTGGTTAACAGATCACCTTCATCAGCGTTGGAGGATAAGACTCCACATGAGGTATGGACTGCTAGCAAACCCTCTCTTTCACATATGAGGGTATTTGGATGTGATGCATATGTACATGTTCCAAAAGAGAAAAGGACCAAGTTGGATAATAAATCTGAAAGGTGCATATTTATTGGGTATAAGGATGGTTTAAAGGGTTACAAGATTTGGAACCCGAAAACAAGGAAGGTTGTGTACAACCGAGATGTGATGTTTAGAGAGCTGAAATATTTTGTTAAACATGAATTCCTACCAAAGGAACTTGATAAGATAAAGTTTGAGCTAAAGGAGGATGAATTAGAATCTACATTAGAAAAAGACTCAGAAGAGGAAGATCCACAAAATCTAGCTGTGAGAAGATTAGTTTGGAAAAGAAGACAACCAGAAAGGTATAGTTCATCTACTTTCTGTTCAAATTTTTCTTTAACTAGAACTGATGATGATCCCAGAACCATTAGGGAGGCAGTAGACTGAGAGGATGGAAAACTCTAGAAGGAGGCCATGGTTGATAAAATGACATCCTTGCATAAAAATGAGGCATGGGATCTGGTGGAGTTGCTGACTGGAAGGAAGCCCATCAGGAGAAAATGGGTGTTTAAGAAGAAGACAAATCTCGGTTGGTAGCAAAAGGTTATTCCCAGGTGTCAGGAATTGATTTTGGTGATATTTTTTCTCTTGTTTCCAAATATACTTCGATTAGATTACTTTTATGTATTTCTACTCCATTTTATTTTGAGGTAGAACAGATGGATGTGAAGACAACATTTCTTCACGGGGATCTGGAAGAGGAGATCTACATGAAACAACTTGAAGGCTTTATGGTGAAGCGGAATAAAGAACTTGTATGCAGGTTAAACAAGTCTTTGTATGGGTTAAAACAGTCACCAAGGATGTGGTATCAAAAATTTGATACCTATATATGGGGACATGGCTTCACCAGAAGCAAGGAGGATCACTGTGTTTATTTTAAATTAATTGGTGACCGTGCTATTTATTTGGTCTTGTATGTGGATGATATGTTGTTGATTGTAAATGACAAAGAAATTATCTAATATTTGAAGACCCAAATGTTCTCCAAATTCGACATGAAGGATCTTGGTGCTGCAAACTATATTTTGGGCATGGAAATTAAAAGAGATCGAGAAAAGAGGAAGTTCTAGTTAAACCAGAGGAAGTATGTCGAGACTATATTATACAGGTTCAATATGCAGGATAGTAAACCAGTGAATGTTTCGATTCCTGTAGGTGTAAAGCTGTCTGTCGAACAGTGTCCCAAGACACAAGAATAAGAGGAGGATATGTCCCGTGTTCCATATGCAAGTGCAGTGGATAGCCTGATGTATGAAATGGTATGTACTAGACCAAAAATTGCACATGTAGTGGGAATATTGAGTAGGTTTATGTCAAACCTAGGGAAGGAGAATTGGATAGAAGTGAAGCGGGTTTTCAAATATTTCGGTGGAACTAGTGATTATGGGTTGTGCTACTAGGGAAGACCAGGATTGGAAAGAGTGTTGGACATTTGTGGTCTTTTTGATGTAGACTAGGTTGGATATCTGGACAAAAGAAGATCTAGAAGTGGGCATGTGTTTAGCCTATTTGGAGGTGTAGTTAGTTGGATGAGTAAAAGACAGTTTGTAGTGGCTCTTTCAACTACAGAGGTAGAATACATCGCATCCACTCATGAAAGCAAGGAAGTAGTTTGGTTGCAGAGATTGTGCTCAAGTATGGGATTGGTGCAACAAGATATAAGGATAGACTGTGATAGCCAAAGTTCAATTTTCTTGGCGAAGAACCCTACTTATATTTCAAAGAAAAATCACATTGATGTTCAATATCACTTTGTGAGAGACATGGTTGAGGCTAAAAGGCCGTTTCTGGTAAAGGTGGACACTATGAAGAATGTTGCAGATGCATTGACAAATTCTGTGAGCACTCAGAAGTTCTCTTGGTGTAGAGAAACAATGGGTGTTGCAGAGCTAGGCTAATGACTAAGCTCTCTTGTGCCCCCCTACAGAAAGAAAACAACAAGTGGGAGAATGTTGGGTATGTGTTATATTTCACTGGGCAAACCCACCCATAGTTTTGTGCATGGGTTTGCACATGGTTTTGGGGCATCATGGTTTTCGGCCCCTGGTATTTTGTAGATCCGGTCAAGGGAACTAAGATTATGTTCTAATCCAGGGTTAATGGATTGCAGTTTATGTATGCTTCGACATGTATATATATGCTTTGTAACACTAAAAGGAATATAATGAAAAATCAAATTGGTCGTCCTAGTTTTGGATCCAGGGGAAAATCTTTGTGTATATCTGTTTTATGTTTTATGCTCTCACTATTGTTTATTTTATGTTTTTTAAGATTCATTTGCAGATAATTTCTGCACAGGGTTAAAACCTACAATACATAACTAATTAAATCTATCATTGATAAGAAAGAAACACTTATGAATAATTCTAAATAATGTTACTACTAATTTTGATTAAATAAACGAATATGTAGAAATATATCTCCAGATAATAGTGGACGACACATAATGATATGAAGTATACAAACAACTATGAAAATAATCCCATGACCTTTCATCACTCCAGCCAAAATCTACCCTGATAATACACAATAATCCATGGTTCTTCCTTTCTTATCTTTGTCATAAATATTTGAAAGTAGCACTACCATGTTTCCAAGAATTGTGATTCCTTGATAAGTTTGTCTGCTTCTAATGAGGATGATGATATGGATACTAAAGTAGACACATGTTCTAATTCATTGATAGGTGTAGAACAACCCTATACATTAAAAATATTTCTAAGAAAGTATGTAATGACATTTAAATCATCCTTATCAACACATGTAGTAGAGGCTAGATCCTCTAACGAGCTAGTTTGAACTCCTCTTGTAGCAAATAATAACTGTAAATATTAATCATGGAAAGATGTAGACAATGAGGCAAGAATAGTCATATTGTATCCAAGGCCTGCTTTAGATGTACATATCTCAAGAAAAATAGAATTATAAATTCTTTTTCCATTCTTTTGAAGTCCATGTCTAGTATAGTCGATCTTACTCAACAAATGGGACCGAATACCTATAGTGTTATTTTCAAATCTGGGATAAATAATATGAGTGTTGGACAAGAAACCGTTCATTGAAACTAAAACATCAACAAAAATGTTCTTATAATCAACTAGAATACAAGAAATATCATCAGTAGATAAGTATGATTGTTGAACATCATATTTCCTCATCTTAACATTTTTCAAATGACTAATTTCCAACTCAAGGTTATGATATTAGTCCTCTAAGCTTAATGTAACCACCCCTCCCAACACATACTCTCTTTTACAATCCCTCTGGGTAAATTTTAAGTTGGTTGTTACTAGGACATGACCCGACCTCCAAGTTCTACTTATGGAAGTGGGGATGACAAACAAAAAACTTTACCAACATCCCTTAGAGACCACAAATCAATCAGAATGCTGCAAACCACCCCAAGTGGCAAATCCATGAACTGAAACCCTATTTCAATGACATAACACCCAAACCACATGCACAACAAATAAAGGGTGTGGTTATATGCCTCCAATCGCATGCATAGGGTTACTTCCATGCATTTATGACCTAATTTCCCCAGTTCAGTGCCTATAGTCCCGAGATATGAGACACTTTTCTAGGATAGCCTCCATACCATTTCCTAGAACTTCCTGTAACTTTCCAGAATCATATTTCACATAATAAAATTTCTAAACATTCAAACTTGAAACCCAAACTTTACCTAGATATCCTAGAACACACTAGTCATTGCATCAAAAAATGGTAAACATATGGGTTATAGGTCATGAATGCATATCCAATCTTAAATCTCTGAACTTCATCTGAGAAATCATTGAGAACGTCTTTATGCATTTCACTTTTTCCTTAATGTAACCACACGGTCTTTTTATGAACTCCTGTAATGAATTATTTATACATGTCCGTACTCATATTTTATGATGACTGAGCATGCTCCTAATATTTTCTCATTTTTTTAAGCAGGGTTTCCTGAGAAAAGAAGATTCACTAGAGCTATTCGTTATGCCTCCAACTCATTTCATGTTTTCATAATGTTAATAGGTAGGTTTCCAAAGAGCCCCCCTCAACAACATTTTATACAATTTCCCTTTTTTTTCCTTCGGCTCAACAACATTTATACAACTTCAATTTTCGTTCCTTTCTTTGGAGAGTCTATTACTCTATTGAACAATTGAAATTTATTCTATTGTGACAGGCTTCTGGTTGTAGTCTCCTAATTTTACTCAAACCGAAAAGGTAACAATTATGCCCCTTTGGTCAAAATTTTTTGTTATCCTTGGGTTTTAAAATATGAATGGAATAACTGGACTAATCCCCCTCTGGGATTCTCTCTCCTTGATTGTAGGTTTGGTTCGTTCCAAGATTTTATGTATTTTGTTTCTTGGCTCACCAAAATACGTTGTGGCATGAATGACTAATGTATTCCTTCCAGGTTAGTTTCTAGTTAGCTATTCGTGCTTGTCCATGTCAGGTTTATAATTTTTTCCCTGAGCAGTTTATTGAGTTATTTTCCAAGGATCTAGTTGTATATGATATTCATCTTTAAAATCTTATTTTATTTCAACTCTATATTATATCTTTTGGAGTTACTATTATAAATAAGTGGCATTTTTTTTTTCGATTTTGCCAATACTTATAGAACCAATCACAGCTTAGATTAACCCTATTTTCACCAGGGATTTTATGAGTCTGTTTTAGAAATTTTTATGTATTTGATTATATTTTGCATTACTCTTTAGTTGTGAAAGCTTTATATTATGGAAGCATGGCTTTGCAAGAATTTTACAACAAGTATTCGATATAGTCTTGCAGTTTGGGATCATATACCCTACAGGGGGTGAATCAATACTTCTCACTATTATGTTTGTCTCTGTTGAATGCATTTTCTTCACAACGAAATGTTTTAAATTCCTAACTATACAATTCTCTATATAAATGCAATGATTTTTAATTTATGCTTTAATGTAACAACATACTTAGTTTATCAATTCTTATTAATTTTTCTACATAATTTGGACGATTAGAACTGACTCCTTAATATCTGCTTTTGTTTGATGTTTTCTTTCTGAAATTATTTTGGGCATAAGATTTCTGGAGTGCAAATCTTAAATCATGATGAAGTATTAACTATTGGCATTCTAACCTTACTTGATATCTTTATGAATTAATACATATTACCTTTTCTAGTGACTACTATACATACCTATGACTCATATAAATAGTATCTTTCATTGACCATTTACACTACAACACATTTGTATACAAATATTCTTGATCTGATTACTGTACATATGTATACAAAATGTACATCTAGCTATCAAATAGGATTGAACGTAATGAATTTCATAAACAAAGCATCAAAAGACCTATATGGCTAGCTAACCCTAATTAGGCTTGCTAAATGAACATCATGCCTTAGACGGGTATAATTTCCATGTTATTTTATTTGATAGATTCCTTTATATAATGTACACGTATGTTCCAGAAATCTATAAAATTCCCCTCTCACTAACCACGAAATTTTCCACATGCATATATTTATTTTCTACCCCATTTTTACCACCTCATTTATATAAATTCATTCATAATGATAAGAAGTAACAACCATTCCTTTTTTTCCTATCCTTCGGGTAGTATTTAGTATAGTCATTCCCTAATAAATTAATTCTTCTACTTGATCAATAGATTAATGCAACATCCCAGTTATTCTAGAGATCTCAACTTAAATCTTTAGATAAACTCTATTATACCTTAATTACCTAGACTAGTTTCCATAAGAAAATACAATACAACTAGTTTGTATAAGTTCCAATTATTAGATGGTACTTTCACACGGTTGGAATTCAAGTTTCTATCTGTACGTATGACAGATCAGGTAACTACAATTATCCGCACACCCAAATCATTTATTTTAATTAAAGCATTAAATTCAGAAAGTTAATTAAAGCATCATTCCAAAATAATTTTGGCAACAACATTTCTTATTCATAACTATTCATTTACATATTGTTCCAATATGTCTTATGGATTTTCTTCCATTTTCTTTAATGTAGTTCAAACTAATAAAAAGAGTATCCTCGCAACGAATGGATATTACATCAACGACCTTTTGACTTGGTCAAATACTTGATCCTATGATAAAAATTACTTACTTAGGAGGTGTTGGTCCCCTTCAACTGAAAATTTAGTAAGGGAAACTACATATTATTTGATTATGAAAAATTCCATATTTTTCCAGCAAAATTACTCTTAATTTGAGAAAGATGAACTATACCCAATTGTTTACTGCTTTTGTTCGTTAAAATTATTTTCCCTCAACTTAGTATCAAACTTTTTAGCGATCCCCTCAATAAATGTAGGAATAATTTCATTTTGGTCCAAATTTAATACCTATGATTGAAATAACTTTAGACATTTCCTTAAACATAAGATGAATGCTCGTGTGTTGTGACAAGGCTAGCCAAAACTTACTATCTTGTATTTTCTTTAAAATGGTGAATTGCTATATTTGAGAGGTTTTAGCTTTTGATCCTTCTACTTGAAGCTCACTTTTTGAATTTAAATTTAGACCTTGACCTCTTCTTGGAATTGATATTTCGAATTTGTGTATTTCATGTTAGGCGTCTAGCCTTCAAATTCCCTTTCACAATGTAGCATTCCACAAGTAACCGTCCAAGCATGAAACATGGTACTTTCCATCATTTGAAGGCTTGCCAAATGTATAGGTGATGTTTTTACATGGACTATCAAGCGGATAACCTTAACAGGCTTGGAAAACATGGAATTTATACCCCCAATTACTCCTCCATGAGGACAATGTGGGATTTCTATCCTTCCATGTGACTTTCCAACATGCCACACATCATGATTCTAAAGTCCCTTTAAGCTGAATGTTTGGGGCTTCTGAGAATGATTGATAAGGTTTCCAAACATTAGGAAGACTCGTCAAATAGCACCATGCTCTCTTTGATACATGAACGTGAATCTTCAAACAAATGAAATTCCATCAAGAAAAAAACTCCTACAAAGGTTGGACCACAATTGAAACTGTTTTTAAATACCTTCGAAAGGTTGGCCCATGCAAAATAAAGTCAGGATTCACCCAAAACAGAGACCATTGCACTCAAAACCTATATATATATATATATATATATATATCCTCAAAAACCTCAAATAAAATTGAACAAAAATAGTTTGATACTGTTATAGGTCCAATGAGTGAAAGGTTCATTGATGGCATGTGTGAGTGCATGTGTTGATTCATTTATTTTTAAACCTCCCTTTATAATTCAACTCAGCGCAGGTTGTCTTGGGCCATTTTATTTGTAGTCAGACCAATGTCTTGGGTAGTGCCATTTGCATTTTTTAACTCAACATTCTTTTATGAGTTGTTGAAATTCATCCCTTTGTTGTTACATATTTACTACAGGTTGGTATTTTTTAGTTATATGCAAACACAGGTATACTGCGTAAAAAAATTCAAGTAATGAGATATTTATACAAATGTATTTCTTATTCTCAAGACACAACACTATGATGGATTTAGATTAAGTTTCAATATTACATTCGCCCTTCACTAGGATTTGTTATGCACTCCCAACAATAATTGTACAGAACTAGTAGCCATCTAGTGCCTTATAAGTCATGAAAGATCTACTTCAAATGTTTCCTAGTTTTTGCAACTGTCTAATATCTCCATCATCCCTGTCGACAACATTGTTGTAGGGTGACATATTTGTTATACATTTCAAATAAAACTCTAATCCTTCTCAATACAATACCCTGTCTACTCTTCACACTAGGTTACACTTAGTTTTAGGATTTTCACTTATACCAGGTGATATTCTAGCCATGGGATTAATTATCTTAGTTATATTATTCTATATGAAATCCATCTTCCCATAAGTGTCTTTCAGGCCATAGCCTCATATCTAGTTTATGAGAAATCCCACAAAGTTTCATATCCATCATCGGGGCTGATAGAGGCTAATCATAGTAATAGAATTCCAAACATTTTATTGATTTTCTCTATCCACAAATTGTGGGATAATTTTGAGGGAAAAATTTCTTATGGTACCCTCATGCAAACTGGGGGGTAACATCTTTCTCCTTTAGGGCGCACACGTCCTTCTTGGGATCATTTGAGAAGTTGTGACTTAGTTGAGAACCCCAAACTCTCAAGATAAAGCTACAAAAGTGAAGTCCATAATCCAAAGTAACCAATTTCTCATCTTGACTGCAATATCCATTTCCACAGTGTTTGATCATTGTTGAAAATAGAGACACATTAAAATCCAAACGAAAATATGTTGGGATCCCCTTCACCTCTGGAATGAATGGTCCATTTTCAGCAACTCTCGTACTCCCAACAATTTCATCGTATCTAACAACATCTTGAGAGTGTCCATTTATTCCACAGATAAGAGAGATGGAAACTAAGATTTCATAGTGTCTTCAAGAAATTTCAATGGACTATATGATTAAACAAAATTTTCTCCTCACTAAAATTTCTAGTAATATTTATTGTCAAGATATCTATGGTATTGATATATGAACATAAACAAATTCATCCCATTCACCCTCTCCTTTTACTTTACTATTTTCTGTGAAAAAATCTTGCTTGCACTTTCCAAAACAAGAAGAATCCTATCATTACATGTTTTACAGTGCTTTGTACTTCAATTTCCCTTATGCATATCATTTGAGGTCTCCAAATCTCGATTTCCTTCATATTTGTCATAACTCCCATCAAATGGAGAGGTAATATTTTCATCATTAAAAAATGTAAAGGTATGATTAAGCCCTCATCAAAAGGTTGATCTAGTATGCTCCCTTCAGAAATTGCTCAATTATCCTCTTCATAAACATCCCTGTCATTCTCTGCCTTGGGGCTAGATTAATAACACATCACATTAGTAGTGTTGACATTGAGTTCTGGGAAAAGAAAACGGCTCACAGATGAATATAAGTAGTGTTATTTAATGTCATTTGTATGCTCATATTCATCATATATAGGACTGGATTCAAAACTCACAACATATGATATTCCTTTCCTTTGTGCAAATAATGAATCTGGATCAAGTCTGTATCAGGGTTGTTTTGTTATTCTTCTTCTAGATCTATAGTAGGCTAGTATCCTCTTAAATGATGCCATAAATGCTAAATTCCTCAAATTTTGAGCTCAACACTTTATTCATATCAATAGAAACATTTTCATAATATACATATTCACCATCTAAGTTGCCTTCCTTATTTGGATGTCGATGTTGCCATAATTCCTCAATGTATCACAACTTTTTATGACTCTTTAAATACGTAATGATTGTCTCAAAAACTTAAAATACCCCATGCAATTAGTTGAAAAAAGAAAAGCAAAGAAACAAAAATCCTCATAAGCTCGATTTTCTTCATATTTTTCATAACTCCCATCAAATGGAGAGTTAATAATTTCATCATTACAAAATATAAAGGTAGAATTAAGCCCTCATCAAGAGTTTGATCTGGTATTCTCCCTTCAACAATTTCTCAATTATCCTCTTCATAAGCATCCCCTTCATTCTCCGCCTTGGGGTTGGATTGATCACACATCACATTAGCAGTGCTGACATTGAGTTTTGGAAAAAGAAAATGACTCACAACTGAATCTAAGTAGTGTTATTTAATGTCATTTGTATGCTCATATTCATCATGGTTAGGACTGGATTCAAAACACACAACATATTATATTCCTTTTCTTTGTCCAAATAATGAATCTGGATCAAGTCTGTATCACGGCTATTGTGTTATTTTTCTTCTGGATCTGTAGTAGGCTAGTATCCTCTTAAATTATGCCAACAATTCTAACTTCCTCAAATTTTTGGCTGAACACTTTATTCATATCAATAGAAACATCATCATAATATAGCTATTCACCCTCTAAATTTCCTTTCTTATCTGGATGCCGATGCTGCCAGAATTCCTCAATGTATCACAACTTTTTATGACTCTTTAAATACATATTGTCTATCTCAAAAAATTAAAATACCCCATACAATTAGTTGAAACAAAAAAAAAAGAACAAAAAACCTCATAAGTGAAGTTGATGCTTCCATCTCGATTTTCTTCATATTTGTCATAACTCTCGTCAAATGGAGAGGTAATAATTTCATCATTACAAAATAGAAAGGTAGAATTAAACCCTCATCAAAAGGCTAATCTAGTATGCTCCCTTCAGCAATTGCTCGATTATCCTCTTCATAAACATCCATGTCATTCTCTGCCTTGGGGTTGGATTGATCACACATCACATTATTAGTGTTGACATTGGGTTTTGGGAAAAGAAAAAAACTCACAGCTAAATCTGAGTAGTGTTCTTTAATGTCATTTGTATGCTGATATTCATCATAGACAGGAATGGATTCAAAACACACAACATATGATATTCCTTTTCTTTGTGCAAATAATGAATCTAGATCAAGTCTGTATCAGGGCTATTGTGTTATTATTCTTCTGGATAAAGTATGTATTAGGGCTATTCTATTATTCTTCTTGTAGATCTGTAGTAGGCTAGTATCCTCTTAAATGATGCCAACAATTCTAAGTTCCTCAGATTTTGAGCTCAACACTTTATTCATATCAATAGAAACATCACCATAATATGTATATTCACCCTCTAAATTTCCTTCCTTATCTGGATGTCGATGCTGCTAGAATTCCTCAATGTATCACAACTTTGTATGACTCTTTAAATACATATTGTCTGTCTCAAAAACTTAAAATACCCCATAAAATTAGTTGAAAAAAAAAATCAAAGAAACAAAATACCTGATAAGTGAAGTGGATGCTGCCAAAATTCCTCAATGTATCCTGTAGAAATGCTGAAAACAAGAATTTCCCATGTACCTTTCATATGCCTTGGATAGAAGATCTGCAACTTTATTTTTTTCCTTGTATACAACTTGAGTGGGCCTAATGATACAGGTTGAGTGGGCCTAGTAATTAAGATATTGTGTTTCCTCCTAAGAGGTCGCAGCTTCAAAACTAATAGGGGTAGAGTATGTATGTCTTTGTAGACTTAGCAGTTGCCACAGAGGTGGGTGCCTTGTCCCACAAACAAGGGGTCTCATACACCAAATTGGTGATTGGCTTGGATGTGACCTTAAAATTAGATAATAATAATGATAATAATAATAGTAATTGAAAAGCACTTACCAAATTTCAAATGTGTCTCATCCAAATTGTGAGGATATGAGGATTGAAATTAGGATGTTCCTTTACCTAGTGAATTATGCCCTTTGCATATCCAAACACATGAAGTAACTCCAATCCTAACAAACTAGAATATATAAAGACACCCCGAAGAGAAATGATTTATGCCCTATACTATTAGTGCACTTTCCTCCCTCCCACCAGAAATGAGTTACACATACAATTCATAATCTCGAAATTTAAACCATTTATCCTATTTTTCATTATTTTGCATCACATGATACTGTGTCTAAATCAGAGTGATTTTCTGTAGCTATGATGGAAATAAGTTGTCTTATACGAGTATCAAACTGTGTTGTGTGTATATTTTATTTAAATCAGATTGAGTTTTTCACTGGGATGGAAATAAATTGTTTTATGCAATTCTAATATTACATAGTGTAAGATAAAAATCTAGGAAAAAGGGTTAATATCGTGGATTTATTCAGCAAAATTTCTCACCATAATCTATTTGTATTTGAAGAAATGGGTAAGGGTTTTCCACTTGATAAGAATCTTTGGTCGTGTTTGTTGGAACTTGCTAGTCATGATATATGTAGGGAAAATAACTTGTGTATAGTGACTACATTTTATATTTTGCTACCTTTCATATTTGTATTTTGACTTATGTTTTTTCATGCTTCTGGTATCCTTTGATCGAGTATGAACATACCTTTAAAAATCTATGACAACTATTTGATATAGTACTGTCTGGATCTATAGTGATTTGGGTGGATGAGAGGATGCTTTTGGAAATTCACGCAATGATGGTCCAACCATTGAGATTAATGAAGTAAATATTTCAGGTGATTGTGTTTCCATTAAAGTTCTTTGTGCATCTTGTTGATTCTCTGTTTTTTCTGCAATGCCTTCTGATTGGCTTATGATTTGTTAGGGTATTTCTATTATTATTTCTTTCTTTCTTTGGTTGTTCAATAAAATTTTTGTATGTAGTATTTATGATTTCTTTTTTTGATATGTATGTAGTATTTAGGATTTCTTTTTCTGATATGTGCTTGCTAATCTAAGTACTTTTTTGTTTCTGTATTTAGAATTTTGGTTAAAACTTTGCAATTTTTAGCTGGTTTTCCTATATTGTAATTCTTATAAAATAGATCTTAATTTCATTGAAGGTGTGACTATCACTAATTGAGTGGATGATGATGGATTTTACCAGGGTTGTGGGCATTTTAAGCATGGAAAAATTGTCAACAAAAACATGCTAAATATTTTTCTCATATTGTACAATGAATGGACAAGCATATATTAAAGGTATGACTGTCACCAACTAGCTGGATGATGGATTTTACCAGTGCTGTGGGCATTTTCAGCATTCAAAAATTGTCAACAACAACGTGCTAAATATTTTTCCTCATATTGTACATTGAATGGCCAAGCATATGTTGGTTGTGCACTAAAATTCTCTTTTAGGGTGCAAGTTAAATATGGGGACATTGCTGACTCTCATTTTTTATCGTTACTAACCTTTAATAATAACTATGTTGGATTATCTAACTTGTTGCAAACATTTTAGGGATAGATAGGTAAGGATAGATAGGATGATGGCTATGCCAATTTATTTGTACCTTATCTTTAGCTGATGTGAAAAATTCCTTGAAAAAATTCATATTGCTCGAATATATGAAGAGTGGAAACATGCTAAACATAAACCATTTAATAATAGATATTAAAGGCTTGTGATCATTCTAGTTACTTTTTTGCATGACCAGATTAAATAGTTTGTAAATTATTGTGTATTAGCTTATTGTGTGAGTCATGTTACATGAGTGTGACATTGAGCTAAATCCATTGAGTTATTTCTATCAAGTTAAAAATAGGGGCTACATGATTTAAGATTTTACAAAGATTACACCATTATGTGTCGAATATTTGTTTTAAATCAATGCCTAAATATGTAATTTAAAGGACTATCGTAACTCTCACATAATTCCTTAAAGGGTGCTAGCTCAATGGAAGAGCACCTACTTTATAAGCAGGAGGTCGTGGTTTGATTCCACTGTGTACTAATAGGAATTAATCAATGATATTGTAGTTTAGTTTTAATTAAATATTTTAAATATTGGTTTATTTCAATGATAGGATATTTTTCTAAATTCAGTATTTTCTATTGTCTCTAAAGAGACAAAAGTGATATTGTATTATATTTGAATGTAATTTTTTATTGTCTCTAGAGAGACAATAGTTAGGATCAAAGACATTGTCTCTTTAAAGACAATATGTCTTTAATCACAAATATTGTCTCTGGAGAGACAAAAATGAAACTGTCTCTTGAGAGACAAAAATGAAATTGTCTCTAGAGAGAAAAAGATTCTTTTATTGTATATTGTCTTTATAGAGACAATATTTTAAGACAATTTAATTTGAGACACCGACTTAAAGACAATATTTAATACAATACACAAGTTTTCTTTTGTCTCAATTTAAGACAATTTACTCAAAAATTGTCTTAAATATTGTCTTAAAACCCCCCTTTATGTTGTAGTGCCATGGTCGAACGACACATTTTGACAAAGATTTTCTCAATATGAAAATCGGCCATGGTAAACCATGATAAAACATGGTCCAACATTGTGTTGTGACAAATATTGTCTCAATATGAAAATCAATCATGGTCAAACATGGTCCAACATTGCATTGTGACAAGTGTCAAATATGAAAATAAACCATAGTAAACAATGGTTAACCATTTTTTTTATCATTTATAATATTTATCTTAGGGTTTATATACATTGGGTATATAACATTAAACCATTCGATTTAATATTATTTCCTTGCGTTTATAATCCCTTAGCTCTTTTTTATTAATATCTTGGGCGGATTCTAAGGGTTCATATTTGTAGGGTTTAATATTATTCATAGGGCTTATAATATTAGTCTTATGGTTTAATATAAATCCCTTGGGTTTATAATCTTAGTCAACTATGGCTTAACATCACATTGTGACAAAGATTGTTTCAATATGAAAATCAACCATGTTCAACTATTGTCAACCATGGTCAACCATGGTCGACCATGGTCCAATGGCATATTGTAACAAATTTTGTTTGAAAATGAAAATCAATCGTTCGTCAACCACCTTCAACCCTGCTCAATCATGGTCGACCATGGTCCAATGCCACATTGTGACAAAGATTGTCTGTATATGAAAATCAACGATGGTCAACCATGGTCAACCATTGGCAACCACAATCAACCATGGTCAACCATGGTCCAATGTCACTTTGTGACAAAAATTCTCCCGATATGAAAATCAACCATTGTTAACCATCATCGACCATAGTCCAATGTCACATTGTGACAACGATTGTATCAATATGAAAATCAACCATGGTAAACCATGGTCAATTATGTTCAATCGTGGTCAACCATAGAAAGCCATCGTAAAATGTCGCATTGTCATAAAGACTATCTCAATATGAAAATCAATCATGGTGAATATGAAAATCGACCATGGTCAATCATATTCAACCATGGTCCAACAACACATTTTGATAAATATCGTCTTAATATGAAGATCAATAATGGTCAATCATCACCAACCATGCTTAATCATGGTTAATGGTCATCATTAACCATGGTAACATTGAGATAAATATTATCTCAATATGAAAATAATCCATGGTCAACCATGATCCAACGTCGCATTATGACAAAGATTCTCTCAATATGTCAATCAATCATGGCCAACCATGCATTGTGACAAAGATCGTCTCAATATGAAAATAAACCATGATCAAGTATGGTCAACCACGTTTGTTTTAGGGTTTATAATATTTATCTTAGGGTTTATATACCTTGGGCTTACAATATTAATCCTTTGTTTTTTAGTATTAGTCCCTTACATTTATTAGTGCCTTAGTTTTATAATATCAATCCCTTGGGTTTCTTAATCTTAGGGTTCATATTCCTACCTTATAATATTATTGATAGGGTTTATAATATTAATCCTAGGGTTTAATATAAATATCTTGGGTTTATAATATAAATTCCTTGGGTTTATAATATTAATCATAGTATTTATATTCATAGGATTTAATATTAAGTCTAGGGTTTACGATATTAATCCATTGGGTTTATGAATTTAAAATGTGGTCCAACATCTTATTGTGAAAAATATCATCTTAATATGAAAATCAACCGTGGTCAATCATCGTCAACCATGGTCAAACATTGTCCAATGTCATATTGTGACAAATAATCTTTCAATATGAAAAGAAACCATGATCAACCATGTTCCAATGCCACATTGTGACAGATATTTCCTTAATATGAAAATGAACCATGGTCAACCATGGTCAATCATGGTCGTCCTTGATCAAGAATTATCAATCATGGCCAACCATGGTTAACCATGGTCCTACATCGCATTGTGACAAATATTCTCTCAATATGAAAATCAATCATGGTCAACCATGGTCCAATGTAGCATTGCAACAAAGATTGTCTCAATATGAAAATAAGCCATGACCAACCATGGTCAACAATTTTTGTTCATGGTTTATAATATTTATCTTAGCGTTTATATACATTGGGTTTACAATATTAATCATTTGAGTTTTAGGATTTTTAATATTAATCCCTTGTGTTTATTACTGCCTTAGGTTTATAATATCAATCACTTGGGTTATTAATCTATGGGTTGATATTCCTAAGGTATAATAGTATTTCAATGGTTTATAATATTAAGCTTAGTGTTTAATATAAATCCTTTGGGTTTATAATCCATTGTATTTATAATATAAATTCCTTGGGTTTGTAATGTTAATCATATGGTTTATATTCTTATGATTTAATATTAAGCCTGGGTTTACAATATGAATCCCTTGGGTTTATTAATTTTAGTATTTATATTCCTAGGTTTAATGTTATTCCATTGGGTTTATAATCCCTTCGATTTTTAATATTAATCCCTTGGGTTTATTAATCACTTGATTTTATAATATTAATCATTACAAGGTCCATGATATTAATCTTATGGTTTAATTTTTATTTTAGGGTTTATAATATTTATCTTAGGGTTTATATCCCTTTGGTTTATAATATTAATCCCTTAGGTTAAATATTATTCGCTTGAGTTTATAATCCCTCAGGTTTTTAGTATTAATCCCTACACTCTATTATTCCATTGGGTTTATAAAACCAAGGGTTTAATATTGTAATACTAGAATGGTAAACAAAATTATCCATTGTCACATTGTGATAAACATGATCTCAATATGAAAATTAGGCTAATAATCATTGTCGCAAGGTTACATAACATTGTAATTTATTCAATGTCGCATTGTTAGATTACAAAAGATGGGTTTGATGCAAGGTTTATAATTTATGGTCTTTTAATATTTGGTTTATAATAATAAAGTTTAATATTAAGTTTATAATTTATACTATTATGATTTATAATATTAATCTTAGGGTTTAATATTAATCCCTTGGGTTTATCAATTCCTTGGGTTTTTAATATTAATCCCTTGGGTTTTTCAATTCGTTAGGTTTATAATATTAATACCTTTGGTTTAAAATTATTCCCGCTGGTTTATAGTGCATTGAGTTTATAATGTGAATCCCTTAGGTTTATTAATTCCTTGGATTTATACTATTAATATCTTAGGTTTATAATACAAAACCTAAGGTTTACAATATTTATCATATGATTTATATTCCTAGGGTTTAATATCAATCCTATGATCTAATGTTATTCCCATGGTTTTATAATCCCTCAGGTTTTTAATATCAATCCCTTGGGTTTATTAATCCCTTGTGTTTCTAATATTGATCCTAGGGTTTCTAATATTAATCCTAGGGTTTATCTTCCGAGGGTTTAACATTAAGCCTATGATTTATAATATTAATCTTAGGGTTGAATATTAATCTCTTTAGTTTATAATCCATTAGGTTTATAATATTCGTCCCTTCATTCAAAACTTCAACCAAATCCTAGTAATGTAATTAATCCTAAAGACATTATTATTTACAATATAAATCCATTTGTTTTATAATATTTATCCCTTTACCAACAATAATTATAATAATTAATTATTAATTATTATTATTATTATTCATAATTATTAATTATTAATAATTAATAATTTATTAGTCATTATTAATTACTAATAATTTATAATTATAATTATTAATTATTAATATTATTCATATTATAATTTTATTTTTTATTTTTTATATTAATATTTCTATTATTTTTAATTATTTAATTAAAAGTAATAAATAATAATAAGAAGAAAAATAATAATATATATATATATATATATATATATATATATATATATATATATATATATATATATATATATATATATATATATATATATTTTAATTTTTGGCTTTAGATCCATCGAACAAGTCATAAATTCTTTCTCGCGCATAATCCTTCGTAAATGAACTTTGTCGACGTACTAATCAACCAAAGGTGGTTCATCATCGGGACTAGGTGGAGATCGATCTCGATTTGAGTTTAATAGATGCAATAGGTGTTGCCAACTAATGTGATAATGGCTAGTTTGACTTTAAAAATTCAAATGGATTAATAACGGCTAGTTTTATTTAATTAGTAAATTATTTAGTTATTTAATAAAATATATAGATATTTTTATTTAATTTAATCTAATTAATTAGTTATTATTATTAGTATTATTATTATTATTTTATTCTTTATTACCTATTCTATTATATTATATTTATTTAATTATTAATATTAATTTCCTTTCTTTTTAAAAAATAAAATATAAAAAATAATAATAATAAATAAATCAATCAATCAATAAATAAAACAATAAAACTATTTTTGTATACAACAAAAAAAGGAAACCACCAGACCACTAAGAATATAGAGCAAGGATCCAACAACTGCTTATAGTCCAGCCATCATCTCTATTGAGATTTATGGGTCTTTTTTCAATTTCTAAGGCCTCTCTTAACTTACGAATATGGAAATGGTCAATCCTAGCTATGACCCTCGCCTCTTCGATGTAGATATGATGGTTAGCCTTTTCCGCATGCTCAGCTAGGGTGGAGGTGCATGATGTTCCATGTTTAATGTTAGCAACATGTTCACAGATCCTTTGGTTTATAGACCGACTAGTTTTACCAATGTAAGGTGTCCCACAAGAACAAGGAATAATATAGACACCTTTCCCATCCTTACGGTTTACCGGATCTTTAACCGATATAAGAGAGTTGTTAATCATGCTAAGGGGCCTGAAGGAAGAATAAACATTATGTTTCTTAAGGATCCTAGCAATACTATCAGTGGTTCCCTGAATGAAAGGAAGTCTTACACTGCACAACCACTAATTGGGTTCATTAATCTTTTTAATATTAACTAAAGGACCTCCTTATGCTTTAAGAAAAGACTTAAGGCCTTGCGACTTACTATAATCATTTTTATAATATACATTAAGGAGATGAGTCTTTTCCTCCACAAGGTGAGACTCATCAAAGATTCTCAATGCCCTGGTGGCTAAGGTATTGAGGATGCCTAATTTTTGAGAAGGGAAATGATGAGAAATGGCATGGAGATATTTCTCAGTATGGGTTTTCTTTCGAAAACTTGATGGGAGAAAGAACCATCATCATGTCTAGAGATAAGAATGTCAAGGAAAGGAAGGATACCATCCACCTCATAATCCATGGTGAATTTTACGGAGCAATATTGACTATTAAGATGAAGGAAGAAACGATCTAAATCTTCTTCACCATGAGGCCAAATGACACAAGTATCATCAAAAAACCTTTTCCAAAGCTTTGGTTGGTAAAAAGCTGAGGAAAGAGCCTTGGATTCAAAGTCCTCCATAAACAGATTAGCAACAATCAGGGAAAGGGGAGAACCCATGGCAACACCACATGTTTGCTCATAGAACTCACCTTCCAAACTAAATAAGGTAGAGGTTAAGAAAATATCGACTAAATGGGCTGTATTGGGATCATGATATGATTAATAACTTCAATGGCCTCATTAATGGGGATATTTGTGTAAAGAGAGACAACATCAAAACTGAGAAGCCTATCTTCAGGACCTATTCTAATGCCTTTTAAATCATTAACAAAAGAGGAAGAGTCTTTTACAAGGGAGTCTGTAGGACCTACGAGAAACTTAAGCTTAAGGGCTAAATACTTAGTTAGAAGATAAGTCAGACTGCCAATCGTATTAACAATGGGACGAAGGGGAGCACCATCCTTATGGATTTTTGGAAGACCATAGATTCTAGGAGTAAGGTGGTTTCTTTCAATTAACTTCTTACTTAAAGAACTCACGGAGCTACTAGATTTAATGGCATCATCGACTGCTCTTGAGACTTTTTTTAAGGGATTTTTAGAAAGTTTTTTTTAGCTTTGACTATTCTCCAAATGGCCTAACATTTTTTTCCTATAATCATCTTTATTAAGAATGGCAGCGGCACCTCCTTTGTTAGCCTCAAGAACAACAATATCCTTATAACTATTTAGGGATTTTAAGGCCTCAAACTCAAGCTTATTGAGCTTGCTCTTGGGGGGCTTGGATTTCCTTAATAAGACACCACAATCCTGCCTAATAATGTCCTTGGAGGAATCCGATAAGTCCCTAATGCCAAATTCAATGTCACAAATAATATCATAAATCGCAATTTTTCTAGGAGCTCCTATTTTGCATCTATTTAAACTGAATGTCCATATCTGATGTCTCACGTAGTCCTAATGATGAACCACATTGGTTGCTTCGAAATGCATTGACAAAGTTCATTTGAATGTGATTATTACCGAAATAATTCTATACAAATATATTATTTATAAATAATAATAAAATTATTAATGTTAATATTAATAAATAAATAATAATAAATATGGTTTGGAGCAAATTTGTTTCTAGTGTGACTTTGTGAAGGTTTTTTCTATTTTTCTGGTTTAATTTCTCTAAAATCTAGTAGGAATTTGTTGAAAACAGAAATTTGATGGGTAACCTTTCACAATCTAATTGCACTAAGGGTTTCTAAGGTGTTGAATCTATATCTACAGTGAAAAAAAACAATTTAAATAAAGAAAATCAAAATTTTGCCTCAATTTTTTTCACGAATTTCCAGCACAGAAACTCCAAAAAAAAAAAATAATAACAGCTTCGTTATAAAGACCAATGGATAACCAATACAAAGTTAATGATTAACTCATTGCTGTAGGAGCAAAGTAATAACAATGCAGTTAGTGGTACACACTTTGGCTTCCCATTGCAGACGCTGTTATAATTATCTTAACGTATTTCATTTTGCTCACTGCAAGAAAGATTAGCTAATATTTAATTCGTAGCAGGCGATATTAGAAAGAAAGAAAGAAAGAATTTTTAATATCCACGAGGCTAAAAAAATAGCCTATAAGCCAAATCTAATTAGTTATCTAAGAGTTACTCCCCGCTAGAATGTCGAGAATTTATTTCATTTGTTTTTCATTACCGAGGCGATTTGAAAATATTTTAGTTGTGACCTGTAATACTTCGCGTTATAATGATGCGAACTTGTTCCATTTGTTCATTGACGGGGGAGATTCCAAAATATGTTATTTGTGGTTGGTGAGATTTGCTGGGCTAAGTTTGAGTAATTATCATATAATAGTTCCCGATTTATACAAACTTACACATACATTTGAGCGGGCTTCGTTCAGCAATGACACAATGGGCTGCATTTGAAAAGTAAGCAGAGTCTATAATATATATTTTATTTGTCGTTACAGCCAATGGTTGGTATAGTCTAAGCAGTGAATAATTATAATACTTAACTGGATAAGGATGCAAAGCATACATCCATTGAGCGATGTCATTATCATTAGAACCAATAAACTCATCGGGACTGAGTCTAAGTAGCCGGTAGCAGTTCTTTACCAGTCACCTCAATAAACAAAATAGTAAATAACTGCGCGTTGATGGCATCAAAACATGTGCATTAAGTTTCCTCGTTATGCAATGGAAAATTTGTTTGATGAGACCAAAACATGTGCATTATAACTCATCGACTAGGTGTCTGTCCACATTACGTAAAGAAATAGAAAACTGTTTTGCCAACTCCATTTGACGAATTGCATTCGGGACGCTTACACTCCAACCTGATAACGACATGACGACGTTCTTCCTTCCGGGAATGGATGGATCGGAGGAAGGTTGATGTCTTTTCACGATGTCTTTCAGCTTACACAATATCCTATAAATACACATATATAGCTTCAAACCTTAGCATTAGCCTATTACTTCTCTTCGCTAGCTAGAAACTTATTTTTCATCTGGAATTTCTTATAGGCTCTATAATTATTATTTACTGACTATCCAAGGGTTTCTTCATATTCAAATCGTGATAGTACAGTTTTCATCAGTATAGAAACGGCGATGGCGAAAACCAATCGGTACTCGGCCGTTCTGGCTATATTACTTTGTGCCAGTTTAGCAGCGGGTGTTAATGGGACTCTTGAAGTGGGTTTCTACGATTACAGTTGTCCAAAAGTGGAATCCACTGTGTTCGAGGTTGTGAGAGATGCATTCTTAAACAGCTCAGAAGTAGCTCCTGGACTCATAAGGATGCATTTCCATGATTGTTTCGTCAGGGTAGGCTCCAATATTCCCATCATTACATTTTTATAAATATATCAATTCTAAAAATGCAAGTTTTCACAGTCCTTCCGAATGCTTTCTGCTATCTCTGGACGTTTAAAAGTTTTACAACTACATGTGCTCCTCTATCCCCGCCTATTTAGATATATGTTCTTGTACTTATCGTTATATATTGTCAGCATCTACTCACAATGTGTAACTCATGGGTCCAATAGTAACGCAATTATAAGTTATATGGTGTGTTTGAATGTTCAAATCATGTGCGCTTTCAGGGATGCGATGGGTCTGTTCTGATAGACTCCACTGCCAACAACACTGCCGAGAAAGATAGCCCTGTTAACAATCCGAGCCTTCACGGATATGACGTGATTGACAGAGCGAAATCGAGATTAGAGACTATCTGCCCGAACACCGTTTCTTGTGCAGATATCTTAGCATTTGCTGCTAGAGATAGCGCAAAGCTGGTAAGCATCTCACAAATTATAAAAAGTTGCAAATCTATGACAGAAGCCTCCACAGCCCTTCAAAGTTTTATTAATTTAATGTTTTGAACGGTTAGTGACTGGAGTGATTTAATTGTTTAAACTTTAAATGCAGGCATGTTGAATGAAGAACCCTATAAGCTATTTCATTTTTCTTTCCTCAAATGGTTTAAATAACGTTATGAAAAAATACAAATGACTTTGGAAGTTACTCATTGTATGATACCAAGGCAGGCGACATTGTGTATTCTAATTCAACTCTGAAACAGATTTATTTACTGTTATTGACAAAAAAAAATGTTGAACAGCCAATAATTATTTTATAATTGATCACAGTCATCGCCATATAAACTTACTCTCGGCTGGGATGTTCCGGCTGGACGAAGGGATGGAATTATTTCAGTGGCTTCAGAAGTCGCAACAAATATACCTGCCCCTACCTTCAACGTAAGCCAATTGACACAGAGGTTTGCAGCGAAAGGTCTATCCCAGGAGGACATGGTTATACTCTCAGGTGCATACAATTTTTTCTGAATGTATTGATGTTGTTATATTTATGGTTGTGAAGTAAGTTCTTGCATTGCAATAAGATCAGATACACTAGAGTAAAACAGTAATCCGCAGACAGTTATAGTAAAGATATTTGAATGGATAGTAAAAATATTGCAATTTGAATGTTCATGATAGTAATTTGTAATGTTGATCCATGATGGGGTGTATTTATGCAGGAGCACACTCAATTGGCGTCTCTCACTGCTCTTCATTCGTGAGCAGGCTCTACAACTTCAGCAGCACTATTCCGACCGACCCATCTCTTGATCCTAACTATGCTGCTCTCCTCAAGGAGAAGTGTCCTCAGGGCAGTCCCAACAACAACATCACGACGGTGTTCATGGATATTGTTACGCCTGAAACTCTGGACAATCTCTACTACGACGGCCTTCAAATGAAACGAGGTTTGTTTACCTCTGATGCAGCACTGCTTACAGATACAAACACCGCAACTGTGGTCAACGCAAGCGCTGGGAGCTATAACTTGCGAACTTGGCAGCAAAACTTTGCTGCTGCCATGGTTAATATGGGAATGATTATCGAACTCACAGGCAACGAGGGAGAAATTCGTCGTAAATGCAGTGTCGTCAATAACTGATAAGCAAAGGAAATGTTAAAATAGTTAATTAACTACAGCATGAAAAGTTAGAAAGTCATTTGAGTTAAGAAGAGTTCGAAAATGAGTAAGTCTAGTTGTGTGATAGATGAATTTGGTAAGTGAGTTAGATAGTGAGTGATGATTAAGCCAATTATGTAAAAGGATAAATACATATTTTTCATTGGATTCATTGTATTTACAAAAAGTGATTGACGTTCATGTCATTAATATAAAAAAACAGCTCATGTGTGTTTCCTGTGTGAATTATTTGTGCCTTTATTTTTTTTGTTTTTCCAACAAATTGAATTGGTATCAAAGAGAAATTACAAAAAACCAGAGAAAAATGACTGAACAATTATCGATAAGATAATTCAAATTTTTTTGTTTTATAAAGTTTTTCATAAAGGTTGATTTGAATATGTGGAGTGGTTTTATTTTTTATTTTTAAGTTTATTAGGGTTTTTTTATTTTTTATTCATAAAAAAAAGAGTAAGTTTTATCTATCAAAATTTGATGGTTCTAACTTGCTCGACTATTGGCCACCTTAAAGCGTTAAAAACCATCCAGTATTGAAACAACTTTAGTCTTCTACTAGCAACTATAGCTAGATTGCTTTCTCTAACATACTGAAACTGTAAAAAGTAAATGCTAGCCACAAAATACATATACTAAAACAAAGGAAACACTATGTCATTCATTCGAAGATTCTATTGGAGCCAAATATTTAATACTTGACCGGCCCATATCCACCTACTACATGTTCTGCAACTGACGATCTATACGTACAAGACGAACTGATCCATGTTGTTGCGATACTTGGATTTCTTGAATCTCCCTTTTGATGTCCTGCAGAATAGAGGCAACTTTTGGGTCGCCTCCTATTTCCTAAATACTCATAAGCGCCTTCGCCAGAACACATTTTATTGTCCAGTAAGTGGGAATGGACTGGTGGAAGAGGGACAGTCTTCTTGTAGTATTGACAGGGTCTTTAATGAACTCTGTTTCCTCCTCTTGGATTTCAATTTCCTCTTCATTGTTGCTATCTCTTTCCCAACCGGCAATCATATTCTTGACCTGCGAAGGATTACCTAGAGAGTATGCATCAAAGAGGGTTTCCATGACCTCCTTTTTTTATTTTCTTCCTCTTTTTCCTGGTCTAATAGTGGACTAATATTGCTTTTGTTTTCCCTTCCCCTTGTCCTCTTTTATAGTTGTTTTAACCATATTATATGCACTGGAACCCAACTGTGTATCCGCTGGAAGTGTTGTATACGAATATTGGCAAGTACTTGAAGAACACATGTACAAATGTTATAGGGGCCTTTGTACGGTAACAAAGAGTCAATACCTGTTTTGTATAAGAAACAATGAAAAGGACCCACAGTAGCGGGTATTGCCTTCTAGAAATGAATAAAGTAAAACTCGTCTACAGTCTCCTTGCTTTGGTTAGGTTGCATGTCCATGGCCAGACATCCACACTAGACTCATACATGGAGAGAGAAAAGCTGACAAACTTTGACACCCAAAATAGAACCACCCTGTGACTTTGCAACCACGGTTGCAAACCAGACTAGCTTATATCCTAATGAATCTTCTTGTAGAGACTATTATCCAAGCTTGAATTGGTAGAGCTATGTTGCAATCATAGGTTACGCAGAATTACCCCTAGCCCCAAAAGGAAACCAGTATTAAGACCGGGAGATTGGGGGAGAACAGAGCTAGAAATAGGGTGACAGAAAGCACGGGTGGAAGGATTGTCATTGAATGATATACAAGCTAATTAATACCTTTGGGAATAATTTCCTACCATGTGGATGGTGTAGGACAGTAAGTTAAAACCGAAATTACCAGAGCCCCGAGAGCCAAGACTGATAGAAACCAGAAACAAACTAATCGACAAGAAAGCAATGATACTTTTAACCCTAGAGAAGGCTATGCAGACCATATGACCACAATTCAAGAAAAAACTCTCACCGCAAATCTCATTCAAGGTATGACTATTAAATCTAAAGCCATAGAAGCCCACAGAGAGTTGTAAACCCTCATAAAAAACATAGTAGGGTGCAACAGAATTCAAAGGACGAGACAATACTGTACAGAGAAGCCTTGCATGATAGACGTTAGCATCCATTGTTATGAGAGGTATCACATACTAGGTGAGTTGTTGTCGATGCGTAGCTCCAAAATTATTCTTTCGCACTGCCCCCTACACCACTGGCATGAACATTCAACCAGGAAACAATGCCACTTTTCCTTACCTCTCCATTCTTAACCTGTTTCACCAGACAGCGTTGTTTCCCATATTTTTCTGACATCGTTATTTGGCCATCACCGAAATTGTTGGTAGTCATAATAGCTAGCATGGTGTTGTACTACTTCGTTGGCCTGCTGCTAGCTTTATTCTCTAGTGGTGATCGTGTGGTGCATGACAATGCGTGCCACCTCAAAATTCATTTCCCCTGTCTGGCACCGCGATCGGGGATCTCAAGGCCTCTCCATGTCTCTATCTACGATTATTTGGAGGGGATGTAGATCTAGATTTCGGGACATGGTTGTGTAGTTAATATCTAGTTGGCATCCCTCATGATTACATCCCCAATTAGCCAGGTAATCTGCTACCTCATTCCCTACTCTTCAGACATGAGATGGTGTAATATTCCAAGGATCAAAATTTTAAATAATAAAAAATCTAGTGTTCTAACAAAAATAATTGTGATAAAAAACACAGAACACAACACATATGAGAAATTGAAGCCCAATTGTGAATACTGAATGGATCCACCACATAAACATTACCGCGGGGTTTTCGTCCCGGGATCAATAAAAGAACTGGCCAGGCCAGGTTCTCAACCCAAACATAATAAAGTAGATAATCCAGAATGCCCTAAATGCCTAGCTTCTCTCCCCTTTTATAGGCTTGATGGGTCAATACCAACAAGAGATACCATGGGTCAATACCATGGGAAAATACCATCAAGAAATACCATGGGTCAACACCATGGGTCAATACCATGGGAAAATACCATCAAGAAATGCCATGGGTCAATACCATGGGTTAATACCATGGGTCAATTCTATCCACTTTGACGGGATCAAGAAAGGGGATATTACAAATCCTCCCGCCCAAAGATTGCTTGTCCTCAAGCGATCCACTTCTATCCATAACAGAAGAATTTGTACATGGATACCAGGATCCCATACAATCTGATGTGCCCTCCATTTTGAATGGTCCTGAATGGATTCTTCAATCCCTGGATCCCAAACAATCCTCTGACCAATCCTTCCCTGAATAGATTTATCTGGATCCCAAACAATCCTTTCCCCAATGGATTCTCCCAGATCCAAATGCCACCTAAATCCTGGGACCTGTGGGTTATGGTACCATTTCAACTCTCCATCACTGTCTGCACCAAGTGGTTCAAGCTGTAATTTTGCCTTGGCTATGGATATCCTCCAAATAATCAACCCATTAATAGAATACCAACTCATAATCTCTCGCCAATCCATACTTGGGAAAGAATGAATATCTGCAAATCTACTATTTTGATGTTGTTTGATGCTCGATTCATGCTGCTCTACTTGGTTACCCAACATGATGCATTTTGAGAACTCTGCCTTGCTCTTCCTAATGTATAAAGGTGGGTTGTTGGTAGTGTTGCAAGACTTATCTATGTACTCTTGTAGAGGGCTACTTTGGAACTCCCAATTGTACTCCTCTTGCTGCCTTATGAGGGATTTGAGTCGTTCTTCAACACTAGACAACTTGGTCTTTGATTCGGCACATACCCCTATGAGTTCCTCAATTTTTCTGTTCTCCTATAAAGCAATATCTCGGACTGTCCAGACTTTCTGCTTCAACAACATAAGATCTGTCTTGAAATGCTTGATCCTTTCTTGAAAGTCTTCTACAGGAAATTCTAGTGCCATGCTGACTGTCTCTGTATCTGATTGCACTGGATGCCCCATGACCACTGCTTCAACTTGAATATTTGATTGGCCCTTTAGAAATGAATCATCTTGCATACTATATTTGTCTTGCTGGCCTGCATGATCATGCTCATCTTATCGGTTCATTACTACTGGCTCCTCATTTGATTCTCCTTGGGTGTATTCATCCTGGACCTCTTCACATGTGAGGATCAGTTGTCCATCCTTTCTCGTTGTCAAACATGGATGTACTGGTGGACTGTTGTCTATACCTGATTTCCCATACTCTTTATGGATGTCCTCCATTGTATTTATAGATTCAACTACCCCATCATCAGGTGAGATTGCATCCTTCCTTTCGTCATGTACTTTTTCAGGTTGACTGATCAGCTTGTCCTGCAAGTTTCTTTGAAGAGCACGGTGTTGTTGTTCACCATTTGTATTTGACTACTCAGATCCTTCATAGGTCCTCTCCTGAAAACCAATGAACCCATCAATGGATGAATCCCCATGATCTGAAGAAGTCTGTAATTTTTCTATCCTTTTTGCCTCCTTATTGTTTGGACATGAATGGTCAAGTGCCCAAACTCCCTTGCATACAAAGCATAAGCCTTTCCTCCTTAGTTCATTCTTGCTGTGTCCACACATCTTTGTTAGTTCCTCCTTGGTGAAATTCTTTCTAATTAGTTTGATGCTCTGTTTGATCAACCCCTCAACTAGTTCATAAGCAGCAGGTGATGCAATTAGCTCCTTCCTCCAAATGGCAAACAATTTGGATCTCAATTGTTCGCAGATGGCCCTATCTTCTCCTAAGATCGGAGACATGATCTTTTGCATGTCTGTTTTGATGTAGTTTGGATGAGACGTTGTAATTCCATTACAGAAGTATTGGAGCATTTGAAGGATTAAATCATCACACTCTAGATCCAGCATAAGCATACCAAATCTGAATTTTGCCATGCGTTCCAAAATTGTGCGCTTCTGGAAAAAAAGTAAGAATGGTGGTGTTGTGTTGTCCAACCCTTGGAGTGCTTCTACCATTACCCGAAAATTCATCCTCATGATTTCATCGTTGTAGGGCAATAGTGGTGCTGTTAAGGCTATGATTTTACTGAGACAAGAAGCGACGGTGAGTCTAATATTTTCACAAGAATGCTCCAAGAACCTAGGTGGTATCAAAGCAAGCATGGATGGCTTCAAGGCCCAGCTTGACCCTTCCCATTCTGATTTATCTTTCAAGCTCAAAGCCTCATTTAATCTGTCTAGCTGTAGGAGAATATCTTTTGACTTTGTACCCTACAATTTGGATCCAAGTTTAAAGAGACACTTGCTTGTTACATCTTCCTTCCGGATATCTTTTGACTGCTGAAGAATAACATGGACCTTTCGAGAGAAAGGCCTGTCGCTCTGTTCTTGCTTCTGATTTGTATGTTGTTGCCATCTTTGATTCATAGAAGTATTGTAGCCCAAAGAATCGACTGATATATCATTATGTTGATTCTTGTGGCGTTTCCAAAAACAAAATGATGACATTGGCATCAATGGATCTCAATACTTAGCTAATGAGAAACCTGAGAATGATCCCTGTCTAGCAATAGCTTCCCAACCTTTCAACAATGACCATATTTGCAAGAAAGACATGAATAAATATCATGGGTACATTCATAATATTCCATACAAATGAATAAATATCATGGGTACATTTATTCATAAGAGGCCATATACAAGCTATAAATGATTTTTTTTTTTTAATCATGCCTTCAAATATTTTCACAAATTTAACCCACAGACATATAAATGATTTTCCCTTCACTTATATCTCCCAATAAAATCATTTACTGCAAAATAAAAATCAAACTAGGGTGATATATATCACCGAAGTGAGAAATACGGGCTAGGGTGAAAAATAAATTTCATCGAAGTTCCTTGCGTAAAATTCTCAGGCTGGAAGGATGCACAGCTCTGATACCACTGTAATATTCCAAGGATCAAAATTTTAAATAATCAAAAATCTAGTTTTCTAACAAAAATAATTGTGATAAAAAACACAGAACACAACACATATGAGAAATTGAAGCCCAATTGTGAATCCTGAATGGATCCACCACATAAACATTACCACGGGGTTTTCGTCCCGGGATCAATAAAAGAACTGGCCAGGCCAGGTTCTCAAGCCAAACATAATAAAGTAGATAATCCAGAATGCCCTAAATGCCTAGCTTCTCTCCCCTTTTATAGGCTTGATGGGTCAATACCAACAAGAGATACCATGGGTCAATACCATGGGTCAATACCATGGGAAAATACCATCAAGAAATACCATGGGTCAACACCATGGGTCAATACCATGGGTTAATACCATGGGTCAATTCTATCCACTTTGACGGGATCAAGAAAGGGGATATTACAGATGGGATGAGATAACCAACTCCATGGATGATGAGACTGATTTCCTTGGTTATCCATGTCGTCCTCCAAATTTGGCTTATCTTCTCCCATGGAGTCCCCTCTTACAACTTCTGTAGTACCCCAGTAACCATAACGGATTCCCCTTCCACTATGAGTTTGTTGTATCGCTCTCTGAATGCTATTTGAAATCCTTGTTTTACCTCTAATAATTCTTCTTAATTGATGGTGGAAAACCATAATTCCATCGCATATATTCTACAGATTGAGCCCTGTCAATTCTTGAATATGCCACTTGCTCCTGCCTGACCTGGGTTTCCATTAGAGGCCCTGTCGTAGTTTAGTTTCAGAAACCCTGGTTGAGGTGTTTGGAATTTATCCTTAGGGTTTCACCTTAGTGGTTTCAGTTTACACATAGTCTGAACCAGAATTTATGGTTTAAGGTTGAGCATGGTAAGGATCCTATCCTCATTATCATTTGTTTTCTAGTCTTCTTCCATCCATTTCTCTATTAAGATGGTCTCTCGAATGTTTTCAAGTGTCACCTGCTAGATTTATTCTTTTTTCCTACTCTCATCCCTGGAGATTCTTCAGCTCCTTTATTTCCAAATATCCCATAGGATAAAACCCATTGACAACCTCTAGGCCATGTTAAGGACTTCACAGGAATATCCCCCTCTCCTCCAAGTTACAATAGTCTCATTAATGCTAGTATTGTCCCTGTCTGTTTGTTGGAAGACCATGGAGATGTTCTGCCAGAATGATTCAGTCAGGGCAGTGGTATTCAATAGGTGCTTAATAATTTCAATATATTTTCTACACATAATGCATTGCGAAGGGCCATGCATCCATTTTTTCTCCAATTCATCCCAAGTAAGGATTTTATTATGGCTAACAAGCCAGAGAAAGTATTCTATTTTTAGCGAGTGTTTTGTTGTCCAGATTTTTTGCCAAACTGGTTGTGATATACTCTATAGATTATTAGATTTAATATAATAACCTTCTTGTATTATGAACATTCCTTTAGTTCGATATCCCCTTCGCAATATGTCTTCTCCATTTTCAGCCATTAGTTTCTTGTTTTCATTTCTTTTTCATAATTAATTCATTGATGGGTTTCTGGAGCATTTGGCCATTGTTCCTTAACCTTCCATTTTCTCCATTTCTCTTCCATCTCCCCACTGCAGTCATTTTCTACGAATCATATGTTTGGATGGCTACTAAACAGAAATATTTCTCCTAGGTCTAGGCAACTGAATAATTTTTCGCGTTGCTGCCAGGAATCTGAAAAGGGTTGTGTTGCCTCCTCTAATTTCCCATAAGATATTCTCACATATGAGATATCTATTGTTGGCCGCTAAATTCTAGATGTTCAATCCTTTTGGAGTGGTGTTAACTTTGAGATTTCCTCTTGTAGTACCAGACACTTCATATTTCCTCTCCCAAATGAATTTCCATAAGTCCTCACCTTCTTGGAGCCATCTCCACCACAATCTGGCTCAATCTCCTAGTTGAGGACATATGGGTACCGTAATCCCAATCCCCCTTTTTTTTAGTTTCGTGAGCTTCTCCCAGGAAAGGAGAGCCCATTTACTAGTTTGTTGGGAGCCTTGCCATAAAAAAAAAAATATCTTCACAATATTGGAGCAGGTTGTTTTAGGGGCAAGCAGCCCAGATAACTGATAAATAGGGATAGATTGTAGGATAGATCACAGTAAGACGACCATACTAAGACCATTGAGAACCCTGAAGGCCCAATTCTAGAGGTGAATCTGGATATGGCTCAGGATATCCTTCCAACCCGAGACCCTGAGGGAATTAATGTTGAGGGGAATTCCTAAATAATTCATGGGAAGAGAACCTAACTTGAATCCCATTGTGAGATACAAGAATCTCTGAGATACAACATTAGTATTGAATAAATAATCCTTTTATTTATCATTGTTTATGACAGTTCCAGAGGCCTTCATAAAATCATTTAGAACATATAGGATGGCCTTGGATTCATGCAAGGTAGCTTGAAAGAAGACCATAATTTCATCAACAAATTTCTGATGAGATAGAGCTAGATCAGACCCCAAAGGTATAGTCCCTTCAGTTGAACTCCATGAATCTTTGATTTAATGTGGCAGCCAATGCCTTCAGTAGCTATAATAGAAAGAAAATGGGAGAGGGGATCTCCATGGCAAAGTATTCGAGTGATATTGAAGGGATCATAAGGAATACCATTAATAAGGATCGAAAAATTAGGGGATGAAATGAAAGACATAATCTAGATAATCCATCTTCTTTCAAAGCCAAAGGCGTCAAGCACTACCTTAAGATAAGACCAACTTAAACGATCATATGCTTTAGAAAGATCAAGTTTTATCATCATACCTTTGGCTTTAAGGGTTTGAAGAGAGTGAATTACCTCCTGCACCGTGACTATGCCATCTAAAATTTGTCTTTCTTTCACAAAACCTGTCTGTTCCCGAGGTATAATCTTTGGGAGAATAGGTTTCAACCTATTAACCATGATAGTCGATAGAATCTTATAAATGACATTGCATCGGGCTATTGGTCTGAAACCTGCCAGGACATCCATGTTTTCCGGCTTAGGAATTAAAGAGATAAAGGTGGAATTTAGAGCTGGACAAACCTAGCGTGATCATCAGGACTCCTCTACCATTTCCCATGAATTTGCTCCAATGAATACCAAAGCAGCTTGAAATAATTCTGTTGTAAAAATATCAGGGCCAGGGGCTTTATTTTTAAGAAGATTCCTCACAACCTCTTCTCCCTCTTCATAAGTGATTTCCCAAAGAAGAGCCAAGTTTTGATCTTTGCTAACAATTTCTGGTATATTTCTCGTTATTCGGTCTATAGCTACTGTTCTATTGTGATTTGGTTCTATGAGTATATCACTGAGATGGTTCACCAATAGGGTTTCCATCTCATTATGTTGGAGAACTCGATTTCCAACGTGGCCTTTTAGGGAAAATATCTGATTATGTTGTCTTCTCTAGATCATGGCCTTATGAAAAGAATTCATATTTTTATCCCCTTCTTTGAGCCATTGAACACAAGATTTTTTCCTCCATAACACTTCTTCTTGCTTTTTGTGTTCTTCTAATTGACTTAGAATATTTCCTTCTTGGAGGACTAGTTCTTCAGACCTTCCATTTGAAATCATCTGCTGTTGTACTCTCTTCATTTCTCCCTGCAACCTTTCCTTTTCCCAGTGGATGTTTCCAAACTCATTTTATTCCATTTTTTAATATCCTGTTTTAAAATTTTTACCCTTAGTTGGAAAGAGTGCATCCTGTTTTGGCCATGGATTTGATTTGCCTCCCACCACCCTTTAGCGTTTTCCAGAAAATTGGGGTCTCTTAGCCAAAAGGCTTCAAATTGAAATGGGTGTTTCTTCTGGAATTCTTTCATATTTACCTCCATGCTTATCAGCCAATGATATGACCCTAAGGTAGGCAGGATAGCTCCTTCATATAATACATCTGCACTTACAAGAGCTTCAGAGGCTACGAATCTGTCCAGTCTTGTGGCCACTTGATGAGAAACACCTCTTTTACTATTCCAAGTAAATTTGCCATTCACAGTAGGGATATCCAACAGCCTTAATTCCATGATGAGGTCCCTAAATAATTCCATTTCTAGCTCCTCTCTCCTTAGTCCTCCTTTATTTTCTGTTAGATTCATGATCATATTATAATCCCCTCCCAACAACCAATATTTCTCAATATGCATAACATTTAGAATTCTTATACTATTTAGGAATGCCTCTCTTTATCCCAGAATATGAGGCCCATATACCAAGGAAATTGAGATCTTTTCCTTCATTCCAATCTGTCTAAAGAGACCTGTAAGGATATGGGGTAGCCTGATCCATGCATTTGCCATAATTTCTGCAGGGTTCCATATAATGGTTATTCCCCTTGCACTACTGCAAGAATCTATTGCCATTACTTCATAATGAGGTTTATAGGTTTTAAGAATATCTTCGAATTTTTGACCTAAAACTTTTGTTTCCTGTATCAGCATCACTTGTGGCTTCTCTAATCTTAACCTACCTTTCAGGTATCTCTGTTTTCCTTTGCTATTTAGACCTCTTATACTTCAAGAGGTCACTTTCATTGATGAACTTTGTGGAGTTGTTGGAATAGCATTGTTAATGGTATTACATTTCCTGAGTTAACTAACATTTGACCTACCATTTGGATCGAATCATGTAGGTTTTTCCTCCCTTTCTTTTTGCTTCGTTTAGGTTGGGCGTTGGTTTCCTTAGAAGGAGGATTTTTGGAGGACATGATATGTTTATGAGATTGGGATGTCAAGTATTTCTCAAATGTTTCCTTGTAGAACTTCTTCTGATCCTCCGGAATGAATCGATCATCGAGATTTCTCCATTCTTGCAGGAGTCTTTTTAAAAAAACCTCTTCAAAACATAAATTCTTGTGGAATGGTTTTATTCAAAGGATATTTTAAAATGGTTTTTTTTCAAAAGGAATTTTGAAAATTTTAAGTGGAGTTTTATAATAAGGTTTTTTAAAAAGAGTTAATTATAATAATTTATTTTTATATCAAATATTTTTCATTAAAAAAAAATTAAAAAAATTAAATTGGGTTTTATTATAAGGTTATTTTTTGGAGTTTTTCAAAGCTTACAAAAGAAGAAATTTATGGTTTCATAAGAGAAGTTAATTTTTTTGACGAAATATGGAAACAAGTAGTTTCAACCATAACTTCCTTCTTTCATAGGGAAATATTATGATGCGGGTGCCATTAAGATGGAGTCCATGTTAAAAGCGCATGATGTTTGGGATCATGTCAGGTTTGGGTTTGCAGAACCTCAAAATGATGCAGAATAACAAGCCCTCAGTAATGCAGAGAGGGAATAATGGAAGAAAGACAAAAGGGAGAATGCGTGGATGACGAGGAACAAGCAGCTGATAGAAAAGGTGTAGATGACGAGGAACATACTCTTTCCTGTAATTATGAATTACAATGATTAGGTCAGTTCTTTTAAAATTGCATGTTATAATGATTATTGGTTATGGCACTTTTGGTTTGGACACTTGCACTTTTCTGGTTTAAGATTATTGCAGTAGAAACAGATGCTGAGAGGATTACCTCCCATCAAATAACTTGCTAGTACTTCTGAGTGTTGCATCTTGAGAAAGTAACACCATGAAAGTTTTTTGAAGGTAGTTTCATACAGAGTAAAGAAACCACTTGAGTTGGTGCATACATACTTGTGTGGACATATGAGGACATAATCGATTGGTGGAAGTTCTTACATCCTCACTTTTGTTAATGACTATACCAGAAAGACTTGGGTTTACTTCTTCAAGAAGAAGTATGAAAATTTTGAAAAATTCAAGGAATTCAAATCCTTAGCAAAGAACCAAAGTGATCGACAGATCAATGTATCGAGATCAAATCATGGTGGAGAATATGATTCAAAGGAATTCCATGATTACTGCAAACAACATGGAATCAGAAGACAACTTACAACTAGATAAAAACCCACAACGGAATGGTGTAATTATGAACATGACAAGGAGCATGTTGAAAGTAAAAAAGTTGTCTATTATGTATTGGGGAGAAGCAGTTGCATGTGTTTTTTATGTGATAAACATATCCCCTATAAAGACTGTGATCAACAGAGTTTCAGAAGAAGAATGTTCAGGTATGTCTTGCAACGTATCTCATTTCATATTTTTTCGATGTGTAGCATATGTAAATGTGTCTAAGCAGATAAGAGGAAAATTGGATGATCAAAGTGAAAAATGCATATTTATTGGTTATAGTGAGCAGTCAAAAGCTTAGAAATTTTATAACCCTATCACCAAGAAGACAATAATTAGTACAAATGTTGTGCTCAAAGAACAAGAGTCATGGATTGTGTTAGTAGAAAATTAAATATTATAGAGCAATGCAACACATAAAATATGCAGAAAACACAAGCACACAAAACACATAAAACTAGAGAGACACAGATATACGTTGTTCACCGAGTTTGGGCTACATCCACCCCGAATAGCCAGTCCTTCCTTTATATTATCCAGCAAAATGAAGAGACACAACCTACATCAGATCCACTGTAATATCCTCTGTTCTCTCTCACATTCTCCCTATCTATTTATCGCTCTGAGAATACACATACGATACACAGCCGCAATACAATACCCTCATACAAGTGAGGAGTTGCCTTATGGGGCAAAAAACCCTAAATAAACCATAACTTCTACCGTCAGATCATCTGCCTAATGAACGACCCAGGTTGACTAGAAATTACTATACTTTTACAAGGAAATTTTACATCTTCTTTTAGCTTCGGGGGCGTTGCCCCCGAAACCCTCGCCAGGGGAACACTGGCCTTCGGACCCCCCAACTGGGGGGTTCAGCCCCCACGGACCCCACGGGGGGGCACAAGTCCCCCCCGCAGCCCCCCGCTGCAGGGATGTACAATTTTCCTAGGGTATGCATCTAGCTAAAACAAGGATCTCTGATTCAAGATGAAAATTAGGCTCCACACCCAATAGAATGGGACTGTAAACAAAAAAAATAATTTACAAGCACCATTGATGGAAGAGGATGATGTAGCAGAAAGGAAGCAGCAAGAATCAATAGAGAAGACAACAAACATATTCACACCAATAATGACTCCAAGATTTTCATAGCAGCATTGATCTTCAAGTAGATCAACAGACCAAAATTCTCCATGCAACTAATCAGGTGATGAATAAAGCAATGGTAAGAGAAATATGAGAAGTTTGAAAGATATTTATGATTATTTGGATGTTAGTTCAAATTTTGCATTGTTTTCATTCCAACCTTCTTCGTTTGAAGAACCAATCAGAGATGAAAATTGGGTGCAAGCCATGGCTGAAGAGATTGATTCTATTGAAAAGAATGATACATGGGATTTGGTTAATTTTCCAAAGCATAAAATTATCATTGGTGTGAAGTCGCTGTACAAGACAAATTTGAATGAGAAAGGTGAAATTAACATATTTAAAGAAAGACTTGTAGCAAAAGGATTCTCGCAGCAACCGAAAATAGACTTTGGAGAAACATTTGCTCCGGTAGCTAGATTGGATACTATAAGAGAAGTTATAGCCATAGAAGCTCAAAACAAGTGGAAGGTATATCAATTGGATGTAAAATCAGCCTTCTTTAATGGAATGCTAAAAGAAGAAATTTATGTGCAGTAACCTCCAAGATATGAAGTTGAAGGTAAAGAAGATAAATCTTATAGGTTGAAGAAAGCGCTCTATGGACTGAAGCAAGCACTTAGAGCATGGTATAGAAGAATCAATAGTTACATGATTAAGAATGGATTTTTAAGAAGAAACATTGAGCCTACCTTGTACACAAAGTTAAATGATCAAGGACAAATTTTGATTGTTTTCTCATATGTTGATGACATGATTTCTACAGGTGATCTTGAATTAGATGAATTTAAAGCAGTCATGATGAAATAATTTGAGATGATAGATATTGGTATTATGAAATATTTTCTTGGAATAGAAGTTTAGCAATGTGAAAAATTAATTTTTATTTTCCAAAATAAATATGCTAGAGATTTGCTAAAAAAAATTCAGGATAGAAAATTGCAAACTTATACCTACACCATTTGCAACAGGTACAAAGTTAAGTAAGGATGATGAAGGATCAGATGTCAATCCAACTCTATTCAAAAGATTGGTTGGCTGCCTCATGTATCTCAGAGATACAACACTGGATATTATGCAAGGAGTGAGTTTGATTTCCATATTTATAGAGTCTCCAAAAGGCACACATTGGACTGCAGGAAAAGGAATTTTGAGATACATAGCAGGAACTAGATATTGTGCCATAATGTGTGAAAGTAAAGAAAAGAAAGATTTGATTGGATTTACAGATAGTGATTTTGGAGGAAGTTTGGATGAGAGGAAGAACACTTCTAGTTATGTGTTTCATCTTGGTTTAGGTGTTATAGCATGGGCATCTAAGAAGAAGCCCATTGTGACAATATCATCAGCAGAAGCAGAATATGTGGCAGTAACATCAACAGTATGTCAAGCAGTATGGTTAAGAAGATTATTGGATGGAATCAAGAAGAAACAACAAGGATCAACATCAATATATTGTGACACCACCTCAGTGATTGCACTATCCAAGAATAGTGTGTTTCATCAAAAGAGAAATAATATTGATACTAGAGATCACTTTATTAGAGAACTTGTGAACAATGGAGAAGGTCACTTGAAGCCTTGTAAATCTAGTGATAAACTCACAAATATATTTACAAAACCATTAGAAATAGATGTGTTTGAGTTTCACAAAATAAACGTGGGTGGTGTAAGCCTAGCTGAGACATAGACCAGTAGGCATGCTAGAATTGTAATGAGTTATGTTTTAGTTTAGCAATTGTAATTAAGGGGGAGTTTTAAAATAGTTAATTAACTCCCGCATGAAGAGTTACAAAATCAGTTAAGTAAGCGTTGAGTAAGTGGATTTGTGTTATAGATGAATTTGGTAAGTGAGTTAGAGAGCCAATTAAGTGAGTGATTGTCAAGTCGATTTATTTAAGTGTGTGCATGTCAAGCGAGTCGTTAGTCAAAAATGATAAATACCCTTCATTGGGTTCGTTGTATTTAGAGAGTGATTGAAGTTCATTTGATTAATAGAAGAGCCACAGCTTCTGTGTGTTTCGTGTGTGAATTATTTGCATTATTTTTTCCTTTACTCTTCTTCCTTTCCAACATGATGTAGCCAAAAAATGGCATGATACCTGATTTGAATGGGATCTAATCATCGTCTGATACAAATTCGATTCATCTGGGTTATTTGTTTGCTTTCCATGCAATAATAAAATAATGGGAATAATAATAACATTATTGTCTTCAAAATATAATTGTTGTCCATTATGATGCTGATAATGAGATATGAAGGGTAACGATTGTTTATTCATGTATTGGTTTTACTCTGTGATAATGAAAATGAAATATGAAGTTTACTATTCGAGTAATGATTATTTAATGATGCAATTTGTTCCCTATTTTTTTTCTTGTAATTTTTTTATTTTTTCATGTAAATTTGAGAGGAGAAAATTTTACATTCTATATATTCTGAGTATAAGTGTTCAACCTCACAACAGAGAAAAAAGGCAGAAGGCCATGAAGACAAATCCAACAATATACCCTAAATGAAGAAAAACAAAAACTAGAAAAAAATATAATTGGTGTAAATATACCTTAGCATAAATACTAGCTAAGTAATAAGCTTTAAACTGGGCATAGGCAATCCAACAAACCTAAAAAAAATGAGACCAAAAAAGGCAGAGACAATGCGAAAGAAGGTGGCCCACTAGCAATAGTAGCAAGAAAAGAAACACCAACACCCACGAGCACCGACAAGCCTGTGGCACTATATCAAAGAGGAAGAGGGGGCCGCGGCACTAAGGATCCAGCCGTGTGACCCCTCTTGGATGAACCATAGGAAGAAAAAAAACAACAAAGGGAAGCAAAAAAAATTTAGAGCCCCAAACTTCGATCCATTGATTTTTCCCTACTATAATGACATATGAATTTATTTATGGATGCAATATAATTTAAAAGTAATTATATAAATAAATAATCTAAAATTTATTTTATTGGAGATATCTTTAAAATATATTTTGTCTAAATATTATATAAATAACATAAATGTAAACTGATATAAATCTATTTGAAAGTGAGTTGAAGCTAAATTTTAAATTTGAAAAAATTTAAAAAAAAAAACATGATTTAAATTATATATATATATATATAAAGTTGATTTGAATCACTTAGTATCTATATATATATAAGGTTGATTTGCACCAAATGATTATATATATATATATGAGAGGGAGACATAAGTAAATTCCATTCTCACCATGGCAGAAGTTATATATTTCTTTCTACTAAACTAAATTCTTTAATCCTAAGAATTTTTATAAATCAATTTTAATGGAGATTTATTATATATAGCAAAGGATTAAGTAACTTAAAATTAAACAATCATAAGAAGTTTTATAAATAAATTTCAACTTGAAATTATCATATATGGTAAAGGATTAAATAACTTAAAAAATAAACAATGGTTTATATTGAGGAACACACTATTGAAATATAGATGTTTTCTTTATTTATTATTTATATTAAAATAATTTTTTGTTATTAATATTTTTCTTAAATTTCACATCTCAATTCCATGTTGAGTATAAAAGGAATTACATATTTCCATAATTTAAAGTAGATTTGATTTTTTTTTTCTTTTTTTAATTGTTCAGTGCTATGGAATATTTTTATCAAAGATATCCCAATAAAGGTCAATTAAACCACAAAGTTGATCCCAAAGGTGTTGAGAGAATTAAATTCATAACTTCTTAATAACAAAAATACTTTAACTATTGAGACTCAACCAATTGAGCTAACCATCAAAACTTAAAAAGAATTATAATATATAATAATAATATATTTACACTGAAGGTGTTTACTTTTGAATCATTCCACCCTCACCATAGTCGACCTTTTTATTTTATGCCGTTGATTCAAGTAAACAACTCACACATTGTCCACCATTGGATCTATGTAGCGTTTTTGGACATGCATCAACGATAACTGGAATCACGTATTAATAGAAATGGAAACTAATTGCAAGCCAGCTTGAAACTAATTGGAAACGAGTATGTGAAATGGAAATTGCAGCACACGAAATGGAAATTAATTATTAGTATAGGAATTTTTTAATTTGATTGTTAATACAAATGGAAACTAATTGCAACCCAGCTTGAAACTAATTGGAAACTAGTACGTGAAATGAAAATTGCAGCACATGAAATGGAAATTAATTTTGAGTATAGAAATTGTTTAATTTGATTGTTTTCCTTAATAATTTAAAAAGCTAAAAATATTAGAGAATCATGAAATGGAATATTCACATGTGCCTTCGAACCTCCATTTAAACATAGAGCCATATACCATTTTCGAACCCTACATATATGGGAAATATTTCTGTGTCATGAGGTTGCCACCATGTCCTGTCCAAAAACCATTGCTTTTGTTTATGCAAAAATTCAAGCAAACGGATCAACCCATATCCGAACCCTGACTGGGAGACCTACTGTAAGACTTGCTCCTGGAAGGCCCCAACGCGGGATCGATCCCTAGTGTAGGGTTACAGTAACTCTACACTTTTGTTTTTCTTCTCATGTCGCTACTCTGTGTGCGTGAATTTCAATTTTGAGCATTTTTCCTCTGTTTCCTCTGCCAGATTTTCTCCGTATTGTGTAATGAATTGATGAAACTTAGAACCCTAGCTGTCCAAGATCAACTGTCAGTGGTTTGTGAATCTAATCCCATCCAAGAAAAACATAGAATGCCTAGAACAATATTATTCACCATCAGAATCGACTCTACCCGTCTATCTCCGCATTTATTTCCTCGGTACCCACTGTTGTTTGATGATCAATGGGACAAAGGCACAAAGAGACGTGGTTGAAGAGTTAAGAAAAAAAAAAAAGGAGCTGAGTTATTTGTTTGCAAAGTCGTTGATGAGCCGTAGTCTTCATCGACATGAAGAATTAAGAAGGCTGAAATTGTGGGTAAGCTCTGCGGCCTTATAGGTCTGCAGTGCAGATGTTTTCCTACTGTGTGTAGGGTATCCATAGTGGAATAAGGATAGCCATTATGTACAAGTAAGGTTTTGATCAAGCATGATTATTTTAAATGTAGCCGTGGAGAAATTCAATTAAATGTAAAAAATAATAATTATTGTGCATGTGGAAATTAATCAATAAAAATAGTATAGATTTTAGAAGGGCTTGTGAACAATAATATAATTAAATACATGCATATCCTCTTTTCATGGCAGTCAATTGTCTCAAAGCTTCAAGAATCGTAGAATTTGAGAATTGCAGAATTTGGATGCTCGTATGGTTGGCCAACCGTGAAGGTCTGATGTTGGAAATGATAGCTTATTCATCACAATATATTCAATTTCAATCTCTCAATTTTAATATTTTCTTCAAATGCACAATACAATTAGATGTACAAAAAAAATTATGATAGCTGTTTCGAATCCCTTCATTTCAACTTCAATTTTTTTCCATATGAAATTTCTCCATTACAAGAATTGTAGTTATAATCTACTTGGCCTGGTTTTAAATTTCTCCTTTCTTTAGGAATAAAAGTTAATTTTTTCAAAAATTTAAGTTAAAATCTACTCGTCTTAAGCACGATTTATCCAATAAAAGAAACAATCTTCAGGAATTCATTACTTTTTGATTGATTATTAAATAGACTACTTCCGCATCTGTGATAGATTCCTATGTAAGATATTTGGAGGCCGTCTAATTTGTAGAGAGAAAAATTATGGCAGTCAAACAATTTCCATCATCCAAAAATAAACGCTACAATTTTTGGTAACCAAAGTTCCAATCAGCTCATCCTGGCTTTAAATTTCTACTATTTAAAAAATATATATATGATACATTACATTTAAAATTTTAGTCAACTAAACTTATCCCTTTTTAAATTACATGTTTACAAATTCCAATTGTAATCTTATTTTAATTTAAATAAAATTCATTAAATTAGTTTTCTTATTTTTATTTTAATTATTTAATTAAATATATGTTAATAATTTTAACTTATTAAAATTGATTTTCATATAATAGTAAAGAAGTTTAAGGTATTGTTGCCTCCTTGTACAGGAAATGCTTGAATTGGTGCATGAATTCAAAAATGCTAGAAAATGAAAAACTCCCAAATACAAACATGTATGCTCAACTTTTTTTTCATTGTTTTTATTATTATTTTTGTTGAAGCTTTCTTCACATTTTCTTTCAACATTAATTTTGTTGAGTTTTTTATTTATTAGATATTTAATGCTAGTAGTAGGTGTATTAACCGTGTGTTATATGTAATGTAGAAAGTAGGTGGCTGAGTATATTTAACTATGTGTTTTCAAGGTTATATGATTTAATTTGAAATTACATTCTTTTGCATGTAATCTTATATTACACTTTTTATATTTATAGAAAAATGAGTTATATTTACTTAAATTGGAAGAAATTACATACTTTAAAATAAAATTATTATTGGAGGGATAATAAATATTTTTAGATAAAATGATTAACTGACTTATTGATTTGATGATGCTTTAAAATTTTATATTTTAATTTATGTGCAGTTTGATTTGCTAAAATTATTTAACAATAAACAAATAAAATAAATTTGAGTTAAAATAGCCAATCTATCATTGATAGTGGTTTTGCCAATTATATATATATATATATATAACCAATTTAGATCTATCTTAAATTTAAAATACCAAAAGATACGAGAGATCAAATCTCTTGACGTGCAAATCTCTTTTAAAGTCAAAATTTTTGTTTTGGTCGCAATCCTTAAATTTGAGACACGCCCAATTGACATATTTTGGTGATAATTCATTCAGGATGTTGTATGTATAACCAGAAGACAAAATTGCTAGTTCAAACACAACCATGAAAGACAAATCTTCTCAAATCTTAAGAAGATGAACTACCTTCGGTGTATCTTTGCATCCTTAGAAACCACTGCTAATCTAATAAAAAAAAACCCATTACCATACGAAATCTCCTCGAATAGAAGATTATGGATTTGGTGGGACATTACGTGTGTTTAAGGTCGTAAGATGTGTGAGACGACCATCGTAAAACTATCCAGTAATAAATTTGGCATCGTAGCACCAATTCATTTCAATACATGATGTCATAGCGTAAATAGGATGACGTTGGTTTTACTCTATTTTAACCGTGGGAAGCTATTGCTTGAGATGGATTCCCAAGCCTCTAACCTCTAGAGTAGGAGAATTATCATTACCCATGGGAAGTTAAATCTCCATTCCGAAAGGGTATCATTTCCATTTATGAAAGAAAAAGTTACATGTGTCTTCTATCACCCATACGCAGAGGAAGTCTGCATGTAACAGGATTTTATTCTCTCCATACCTCAATTCACAAAGTCCAATGGATCATTCCAATGTTGCATTATTAATTAAGAAAATCTTGAGGCCTACAAATTTTTAAGGTATTGATTTTGCACATGAGATAGTAAGCTTTGCATTAAAAAAAGTGGGTATAAATTGTTTTCATACACTCGTTCGTGTCTCACTTCTGTTTTCCGCGTTGCATAAAGCAGTGGGTATAAATTGTTTTCATATGCTCATTCGTGTCTCACTTCTGTTTTCCACATTGCATAAAGGAGTGTGTATAAATTGTTTTCATATGCTCATTGTTGTGTCACTTATATTTAACAAATTTTAATGATACCATGAGTTGGTTCAATTTATTATCTAAATTTATGTCTCATCTTTGTCTCCTTTTAACATGCACATTTTTTTATTAATTTGAATTTGGTAGAGTGATCCATGCTAAATCAATATTAAGCCGTGGTTATTACAAAAGAATTCGATGGTTTTAAATTTCATAAAGAATTTGATATTTTACTATTTAATTAGTTTTTATTTAAATATTTTCATAAACTTATTATTTAAATGTAAATAATTTTTTGCATTTTCTACAAACTATGTATATTAAGTATAACTTTTTGGATATTTGAAGTTTAAAGCAATATACTATAATCTTTGTGAAAAACATGTTTGTATGATAAGGAAAATAATTAGTTTTCGTTTAAATTTGTAACACTCCCTCTTACCCTTCTGACTTACCAAAAAGATGGGAGTGTTACCTTTGTTAATTTTTGCAACTAGGGTCAAATTTAACAGTGGAAAACTTAGATGATTAAGATAATAATTTAATTAGATTCCTCTTTTTGAGAGGATCAAAATCGACTTGTAGATCACCCCAATTGCTTAAGTAGAAGTTAAGTTATGAATTAATTTAATATTTTATGGATTCGCCTAACTGCATGTTGATCCGGTCAAAGCCCCAAGCGGTCACTCACAAAGTTATAAAGAGAGGTGGCCTCAAGTTCATTTGCACACATTCGCTCATGAGATCTTTTCCATGCTATTTTTGTTTTTGGTCGTATTTTCGATTTTTTGGCTCGCACATGTACGTCGGAAAGAGCTCGCACAGTGGCACGCAGCGGATTAGGATCAAAGTATGGTGCACATTTCAGACCTGGGTCTATTGAAGAAGATCCATGAGCAGGATGTGTCGTGCTCGCGACCAAGGTGCCAAATGAAGAAAAAATTACCAGAGAACATACACTTATTTACCCAAAGAAACATAAATCAATCAACAAAAATAATCATTAGAGGAAATTTTAGCATAAAAGTGGCTTCCTAAGGAAAAATAATAAAATAATAGTTAAAATAATAAAACTAGTGTTATAAATTTTTGAGGGAAAATAACAAAACTACTTTCTTAATTGTATTTTTGACTTATCTCATTATAGGTTTACTCAAATTTCAAGTGTAGACCGTCATTGGATGCAAAATTAAATTTTGAATCGAAGGAGTACCCATTATGCATACTTTTGACAAGACCCGCATTGCTAAAAATTGAAGATACATTAAAAAAGCGTGTTGAACATGTTTTTTTAATGTATGGCTAACATCTATTGTTTTGAGATCCTGATTCTGATTCTAGTGGATGATACTCTTGATTATTGATACGCATAAGATCTATTGGATCTTTTATGGAAGTTTACCTCATTGATATGGTATTGATAATATTTGTGATCAGCATGATGAAAGATCATAGAAAATAGTGATTGCACCTTGTTGGTTTATTGATTAACCTAACTTGATCCTATTGATTATTATATGCATGGTATTGGAAACCATGATTATAAAGACATATTTATGAGATTGATATTACATATCGTTGACTATCTGTGGTTATAACATGCGGTGAAATTAAATGATTTAACGCCATGATGTATTGTTATTGGATCTTAAGGTTGTGTTGTCACATCTACATGTCGCCCTGATATTTCTAGTCTAGCTTTTGATGAAAGATGGATGACATGATATTAATGATCATTATATATATATTTTTTATGATCTACTAGATTTTTTGTTGCATGATCCATGTAATGATAGATTGATGATATGAATGAAGTGGATTCCCATTCAGAGGGAGAACCTCTCTCCTAAACTATTCTTACACTTGTTGTTATTGAAATATGATTTATGAATCTTTGGAATTAGTTAATCCACAATAGAGGTATGAGCCTCATTCGCACAAAGGAAGGCTCATAGATGTGACTATGCCTAGTAGAAACATAATTAATTTTTTGTATAATGATTTCGGTATATACTCTGAATCCATGAATCTCTTATTTGTCTTTTCTTTGTGAACTGATTTATGGAATTGTTGGAATTAAGCATGAAATTATATGGTCACTTGGAAGATTCCAGTTCTGCAGATGTATTACAGATGGCAGTAACATACGTTAGATGGGAAAGTCCATATGTTTGAACCAAACTTGTGTGTGCAGGTCACCAAGACATTCATATGGATATGTCATTTTGTTTAAGGATTTTGCATCATGATTTGGCTTATTGATATTGATAAATTGTGTTTGGTACTTTTGACATGATGCTTAATGACTGAGACATATCTCGAGTTATAGATATTACCATGATTTATCATTTGGATTTGACATGATTTGATCTGGTGATTGTTGATTTTCCTAAATGACTATGTTATGTAGACATATTGACCTTTAGTGTCATATGTGAGTATACAGAGGTATGGTTCTATATTGGCCTCTTTATTCCTAGCACAATGGTTGTTGTGATTTAGTATGAACATGCATGATTTAACCGTAATAAGTATGAACTTACAATTAATGACAGAAATGGCCTATAATGACATGTTAAATAACAAAATTGAGAGCTTGACATGAAATGAAGTCGAGACTTGATATGTGTGCTACCTGTCTCTGGTTGAAAGAATTGATAACCATGAAATCAATGTCTTTGATAATCGTTGTGACTGACTTATAATTAGCTGATTTTGTTGAATCAAAATTGATTTGACTAAGGTTAGATATGTTGGCATGATAATACCTTAGGCTCATAGAGAGTGTTGCATGATGCAAACTCCTTGATTCAGATTTTTTTATATGTGATTGTTATCTAGTGAAGTTAGGATAATGGGCTCCAAGGTATGGTCTTAATTTTTATTATGGATTTGACTATACATACTAATAGTCTATCCTTTTTAGGTGATGAGCCTCTGCAAATCTAAGTAAGAGGGAGATGCCTTTTGAATATCCTAATGATAGATTATGGCATCATAAATTAATCTTTGGAATTTGAGAAATAAATTCCATATTGCAAGACTGCTGAGATGTGTTTGTGTCAAGTAAATCCTTAGATACTCTGATTTAAAGTACAAATGTTGATTGAACGTGATATGGAATATGCTAGTTGGCTGAAGCATTGATGTTTTGTTTTGAACATTCACTCATATAGGATGTATAGAACATGATTGAATTCATGATTGAGTTGCTTCACTTAGAATTTCCACCAAATATCTTTTATTGGTTGAGATATTTCTCCCATATTATGTATCTAAATTAATGAGCTAATGATGTTTTGGATTAGTATTGGTAAGCACATTTGGATGTTGCCTTAATATGATATTTTTCATGATATCGTTGATGGGAGTTCCATAGCACAGCCGAGGTTAGATACAATGCTTCTAGCAAGGATAGCTGTGAGGCATAATGTAGAAGCTCCTTAGAGAGTTTATCGAGCATGCTTTAGATAAGACATGGACACACAATGATTACAAAATATTCCAAATACGTATTGTTGGGACTATGTGTTCTCCATTCATTTGAGAAAACACAACAGTTCAAGACAAGTTGAGGCTTATGATTGACACCTTCGTGAGAGGGAGGATGATTATAATACACGTGTGACCTCCATGAGTGGGAGGTTGGTTATGGTATCTTGTTGTGATTTACATGATTATGTATGTTTTAACATAACACTTGATTTGATGTCCTCTAGGTACAAGAATCAATAAATACCAGATGAGAGCAACGTTGATTGAGGACAATGATCCAACTCCTCCTCTTCTTTTTGAGCTCCCAGAACGAGGAATTGAGATAGAGGAATACTGCAGTTGAGTGAACTTTGGACAGTAGGGCGTATTCCCTACTGTTAGGGATTTGTGTGATCCATGTTCGTTTTGAAAAGTTGAGTATCTCCTCCACAATTTGGTCTATGTAGAGTATACCCCAGTTGACATAGCCATAAGAGGATATTTTTGTTATTGACCCTCCTCATTTCCCCAATGGGTTGAGGAGGCCTTGAGGTGTGTGATCATTACCTCTTAGTAAGTTCGGTATCTCATCCAAGGTGGATTATGATGCATGTGTTCTACCACATGACTATTTAGGGTCATCGATGGGAAGATCGATAGGAAATATGATGAGTTGTGATGACTCTATGTAGTTTCAGTTTGAGAGTGCACTCCCCGATGTAATTCTAGGGTTGAGATAGACTCCTCTGCATAATTGGATATCTTATTTCTAGACATGGGGTTGTAGAGTTATAGCTCCCTAATGATATTTTGGGTCAAGATGCACTCCCTGATGCAGTTACAGGTTGAGATGTACTCCCTGTTGATATTCTCTCCGATGATGATATTCCGGGTAATATCCCAATGACAAAGACTCCAGAATGACAACCTGATGAATGAAGGATGGTAGCTGAAGCTACCCTCCGGTAAGAAATTCTTCTTCTAGATCTGAGAATGTTCAACATACAAGAAAAAACAATCAAGAGATAAACCGAAATAAGCATGAAGAGTACATTTACGATTTGTAATAAGAAAGGTTCACAACATGACGAAGGTTCACAACATGACGACTACATGAAAAAGATGTTTAGTGATGACATGATGATGCATGAATATCAGAATGACATATTGATCGATGAACAAATTTCAACAGATTGTGTTGAGTCGTTATCAATCCATGATACAGAGAACTGCAAGCAGAGATTGCAAAGTGGAATTATTCCTAGTTGAGAGGGAGTGTTAATTTTTGCAACTCCACAGTGGAAAACTCAAATGATTAAGATAATAATTTAATTATATTCCTTTTTTCGAGGGGATCAAAATATACCTATAGATCGCCCCAATTGGTTAATCATAAGTTAAGTTATGAATTAATTTAATATTTTATGGGTTGGCCTAACCACATGTTGATCTAGTCAAAGCCCCTAGTGGTCACTCATAAAGTTGTAAATAGAGGCGACCTCAAGTTCATTTTCACACATTCTCTTGTGAGATATTATTCATGCTATTTTCATTTGTGGTCGTATTTTTGATTTCTTGGCTCACACATCTACATCGTAAGGAGCTCGCGCAATGGAACACGGTGGATCGACGTCAGAGTCTAGTGCACATTCCAGACCTAGGTGTATTGAAGCAGAGCCACGGACAAGATGTGCTGCGCCCACAATCGAGGTTCTAAAGCCGCTTACACAACATGTTAAGGGTGCAACCAAAGCCCTGAGGTCAAATCTGGATGTTCTGAAGCTGAGCTGCAGGCACAATGTGTTGTGGTAGCCACAGGTTGTGCGTGTTAAGGCCACGACTCAGAGAGTTACTAGGAAAATCTAATTTGGTTCACCTTAAGTTGATTTCGCATCGCTTTCAGACATTAGTCATTCAGTCATAATTGCATTAGAGCGTCATTGATAGTCTCCTGAATTCAGATCTAGGACTTTAGAGTTGAGATCACTTGGTGATATTTCAGATCCGTGTTTTGGTATTATAGACCTGTTGATCTGTAGATCATATCTATTTGTTTACGTTGCAGATGTATCTTTAATCCTCATTCAGTATCACCAGTGTTCATTAGTTTTCTATAGCCAGTGTCAGTGCATTTCAGTTCTCAGATTCAGTTTCCTTCATGCAGAATTATGGGTATGGTTTTAGTTCTTGTATACTATTTTTTTTGCATCGTAAAGATACGAAATCATGGATCATTATACTCTTGTTGCTGAACCATTCAATGAAGATCTAAGAAGAAGAATTTCCAAGGGTTTTCGCTGTAGTGGGTTTTTCCGCGGTCTCAGACCAATCCTGGTATCTCTATGTGTTCATGCTTCTCCTCCTTTGATCTTTTATTTTTCGTTGTTTAGATGATGATATTAACGATGGTGTCGTTCTTTCTACATAGTTATATATTTTGACACTTAATAATTGAGATATGTACAATGGAATAATTACTTGGGGTGAATGCAACATGTTAATGAAGAAATGTAACTATCAAAGTAAAGAACAATGTTGGTTTATGAAAAATTAACAACCTTTAACTAACCCAACCTCGTTGAAGCCTCAAAATCAGCCTGTGAATATCGGGGGATAACTAATCTGTCCGACTTTAGCAGCCTTTTCCGTTTGGTGTGGTGGCTCCGACTGGTCTAACTAGGCCGATTACCTTCTCCCTATTTGCTATTGGTTTATAATGTATCTTTAACTACCAATAGACAGGGATATCGGATCACTTCTTCTTGCTGATCAGGCAAGAGAATGACCCTTAAGCTGATTTGGGTTCAGCCAAGCCACAACTAAAATTTTGCCTCTTTAAGGAGAGGACTTAAAAGAATGTAGAATTTACTCTAAATGCAAGCTTATTCTATAATGTAAGCAAAAGAAAATAATCTAAATCCTATCTCAATTAGGTAGATGAAAATCTAACCCAACTAAGAGCAAGATGATTAAATAATGAGAATTAAAATATGTCTGGTTTTAAATTAATGTTAGGCTAACGAAGAAATTCAATTAGCTCACATTTGTGAGTACCAAAACACATTCTATTGAGACCATTTGACTGAAATAATAAATCAACAAAATTCCGGAAGAAATTCACAAAAATTGATATCAATTATCATATCAGTCAAACTAATAATTAAGCAATAACATGTGGAAGAAATTCACAACACATTACTATTTAATAAATCAGTGTTATAAGACAGATTTCTGAGTAATGGTTACTCAGAAATCAGAGTTTAATTCATAAGAGCAGAGATACTTAACAATTTAAGACAAATTATCCATATCAACAGAAATGCCGAAACATGAATAAAATGAAACAACAATTTTATTCACATAAAAATGAAACTGGTATTTGATACAGAAATGCCAAAAATACCAGTTAATTGAATCTGCTTCTCTGATCCTGGTCTCTAAAATTACTTTACATTACTTGAATTTCTGCTTTCAAGACTAGAGCTGCAGAAATGCAAACTCTGCCCATCATGCATAATAAAAGACATAAAGCATAAACCCTCAATAATGTTCAGATCTGAAACTTTCTCTCCTCCCCATCTACAATTCTAAATTCCTATTATAGAAATTCTTCTAGAAGTCTGGAATTGCAGAGGAGAGCAGCCCCATTTTACATTTTGCAATCTGCAATTTATAATCTTCCCAAAACTATTTTTAGAAGAGAGTTTGTTTGAAGAAAAATCTGCCCAATCCAACTTTAATTGTTCAAAAATTCCAATATTTAATTGTTGGAGTCTTCTCATTGATTGAAATATTTTTCCTCCATATCTCTTCTACTGTTTTTTCTGCAAAAAGAAATTAAAAATCATTTAAGAAGCAAAAATAAAATCCAAATATTATTTCTATCATTAAAACAAATCCAATCAAATTCTATTTAAATAAATAAAAATGAAATTTGAGCTTCTTATTGATACTCATAATGATTTTAATTAATCAAGGATATTATTGATGCATGAATCTGCAATTAGAAGAGGCTGGACAAATGAAAACGAAGAAAACAAAACTCAGAAAATTGATTTTATTTTTAAAAATTCGGAGCTTGATTTTCTGCCTGATTTTTGACCCAATAAATGATCAAATCTGTTATTGAAACCTCCTCAGAAATGTTCTCCTTGATTTTCTCTTTCCAATGAGCCGTCATGGACCTCATTTGGCCAAGTAAAACTCAATTTATGAGCTTCCAAAGTTGATAAGTCAAATCTGATATAATTCTGGAAATTCAGTTGCTCCTCGTGACTCAATCGGATCGGAAGTTTTGAACATTGACTCAATCGCATCGGAAGATTTAAACATTGACCTCATTGCATCGCATAAGTTCAATGTGATTCAATCGGATCGGAAGTAATGAGCTCAATCGCATCGGGGCTGACAAGCTTAATCGGATCGGAGGTAATGAACTCAATCGCATCGGATGAAACTAATGAGCCTCAATCGCATCGGGAAAAATCATTGCATCGGGGTTTTTTTAAAAGGATGTTCGCATGAATATTTCCGATGCGATGTGTTTTATGCAAAAATTTAATTTAATTTTTTGTTTTTTATATATTTGTTTTTAATATAAAATTTTAATTAAATTAAATTAATTATATTTAATATAATAATTAATTTAATTAATTCAAATTTTTATGTTAAAAATTAATTTTTTTGTTTTTTGATCTTATTTTAGAGATGTTAAATTAGACTACGAATTTATCTAAAATGATGATTTACCTAAAACAACCATTTTGACATTTTGGATTTTTTCGAGATTAGAAATTTATTTGAAAATTGAAAAATTGGAATAAATGACTGAAATCCCGATGCTTTATGATTTGGCTGTATAAGTAAAAATAAAAATTGTTAGTAATAATTAATCTAGGGGTTAATATTTAAACTAAATGCATTATTAAAATCCGCAATTTTTTAACCCAGCTGACATAATTGATTAGACTTCAAAGGAGTGCTATTTACAAACCGGTTGACCAAATGAGACGAAACAAGCGTCAATAGGAAGCTTATAAAAAAATCGATTTCAACCAAGCAATCAAAACAAGAATCTAAAGAAAATGAAAAATTAACAAAATCGTAAGATAATTGACTTAATAAAAATCCTAAAAGGTATTTTGCCAAAAAAATTATAGAAAGGGTCCCCATTATTTGATGTGAACGAGTTAAAAATGGGGGGTTGTTGTACCGTACAACAATTGGCGATTCACTGGAAGAAACAGTTATCTCTGTTTGATAAAAATGAAATTTTCCTAAAATTAAAGTAAAAATAATTAAAGAAGAGAAAATTATTTTTGGAATGTTTGACTAGGTTCATTAATCTGAATAAAAGCAACAATCATCTTATTGTAATTTTCTTGAAATTCCTCATAAATTAAAATATCTCATAACTCTATATCAGTCCTTAATTAGTTCTAGAGATAAAGCAGGGGTCACTTTACAGCCGAGCTTTTAAAGTGTACTCATTTGTCACAGGTAGAGCCACTGCTGCCAGCAAACATCTATAGTCTCGACAGGGTTACCTTTTAATCATCAATGATTCGGAATCCTATCTATTTAAGAATTATTGACCTAGAGATAAATCCATTTATATATGCTTATTTTTTTTTTATTCTTAAAAGCCATTGTCCTGGTTTGGTAGCCAGATAGTTGACAATGCCATTCACTGGTTATAATTGGACTGAACAAGCTGGCTCGTGATGAGACCCCTTGTCTTACAATTGTTTGAAATTATAAGCCATTACCCTGGTTTGTTTAGCAGTGTTGGTAATGTCAGCCTATTTTTCCCCTCTGATCATGGTAAGCAGGCTCGTGATGAGACCTCTTATCTTTTAAGTTTTAAATATATTTTTGGATTACACTCTAGAAAAATAAAACTCTTTTTAAATAGGGAGAATCATTAACTCCTTAAGAGTTGAGAATGACAATTTCAGAGTTAAAAGTGCTTTGTTGTAAAGTGTCTTTACTTGGTTAAAAATAACTTTTCTTGACTGATAATAGAATCTTGAAAGATCTTAATAAAGTATTGAAATCTCAAAATAATTACAATTTTGATGAAAAAGAAATTTCTCAGATTTCACGATACGTCGTCAACTTTTCTTGTTTTGTAATCTCTTCCTTAAGTATGTCTACCTTTATAATAAGAAAAACAAATTTTGCTAAGAGATTTTAAGAAAAAGCTAATAGGAGACTATTAACAATTTTTCCTATGTATGCCAACCATTGTTAAGTAATAAAAAGCCTTCCATATAAAACATAACAAAGTTACCAAAATCAAAATTGAAAACCAAAGGAAAAGAATTCTTAAACTAAAGTGAGAAAAGAAATCAGAAAACAAAATTAAAATGAAGCAAAAAAGTGGAAAAGAAAAAATCCAAGCTTTTGAAATACAAACTCTAACAAAAAAAATGTTTATACCAATGTCTCAACAACATGAAGTAAAATAAAATAATCATGTAATCATTTCTTCTTATGTCGAGATCCATAAAACTTATACCTTGCAAGGTTGTAAATGCTTTAGGTTTCAGATAGCAGTGATGATAAAATTCAGCCACAATGAAAAATTTATGTTTGATGTCAATCTTGTCGTTTTCAAAGCATTATCTTAATCATTTTCTAATAAAAGAAATGCTTTAAAGAAATATATTAAAGGTTCAGAAACTTCCTAGTGTAGCTGTTTCAATGAAGACTATCGTTTCTTCTTGAAAATAAAACCAGGAAAAGAGCATAGGGCTTCCAAAATATGATTTGGCAGATGTTTGAAAGCTTTTATGAGGAGCTGCAAAACAGATTCAAATATCAACATAATTTTGAAAAACAAAACTGAAACTAAAGTAATGAAATGGAAATTAATGAAAGTGGGTACATGAATCTTACCATTGGATGATTGCATTTGATCTTACCTGAAGGTATCAATTTCTCCAATACTAGTTGACTTCTTCTTGTAGTTTGACATTAAAAATATGAAGAAGGCAAACTAACCAAAATTCTATAACCCAAAATCATTATTTATTTTATTTAATTTAAAGCAAGCAGTAAAATGTAAAAACGAAATGCTTTGTGTTCAAGGGAATTGAAATTAAAACAATCGCGAGAGCAGTGATGTGATTTTTATAATAATTGGTGATGAACGAAGAACGATAAGCGATGAACAATCGAAAATTAGTGAAAATCGATGAGCAATGAGCATTTGGCGATTAATAAAAAGCGATAGCGATAAGCAATTGGTGATGAATTATTGCATCACAATTTTTAAAATGAGCACACAAGGATGTATTCAATTTTCCTCCCGATTTGCGATTTGCGATTAGACTTGTTGCATCGGAGGTCTTTCAAAATTAGTCCTTGACTAATTTAATAATTTGCGATTGCGATTTGAACTTCATCGCATCGGAGTTTTTTGCAAATGGATATATCAAAATGAGGTTTCTCCGATTTGCGATTGCCGATTGGGTTGATCGCATCGGAACTTTTGAAATGAACGAATCAACTGTCATAGAACTCTGCCGAAATGCGATTGCGATTAGACTTCATCGCATCGGAACTTTTAAAAAGTTGACCTTTTAATCAAGTGTGATATGAACCAATTGTGGTATGACTTTACCAATTCGTGATTGCGATTAAGTTTTTATCGCATTGGAGTTTTTTGAATGGAAGAATTAACCTTATGCCTAATGCGATATGTGCGTTTGTTATCCATTTCATTGCATCATAACTTTTGTAATAAAAAACAAACCTTTCAATTTATTCCAATGCGATATGTGATTTGATATTTTATGAAAAATTGAATGATGTAACACGTCAGAGATCTTGCATCGGAAATATGAAAATCAAGTTGGAGAATTTCTGATATGAATCTTGCGATACTCTTTTTAATTTCAATTGGATTTTTAAATGAATGAAAGCAAAGTTAAAGAATGCTGAAATTCTAATGAATCATAAAATAAAATTTCCCTGAACCTGTTGCAAATTTGAAATGGGTTTACTGCTTACTTTATGTTTTGAAAAGAAATAAAGACCTGCAAATAAAACAGAACACAAATCAAAAATAAACTAAGAATAAAAATGAACTAATAATGGATGAGAATAAAGTTGTAAATGCGTACCTGAAAGGAATTTGTCTATAAATTTTACCTCATAAATCTTCAAATTCTTCCTTTGATTAAAATCATCTCATTATTTATTTTAAATCTAAGTGTGCAATCAGCCTGAATGAAATCAATCATTCATGTTCATAAAACATAAAATTTACCAGAAATAAATATAAAAATAGACTCTCCTTTTGAATTGAAACAACAATTTATTATCTATGCTTATTCTGAATAACTTGAGAAGAATCCGTATTGTTATTGTGACTGTTCAATAATGTCTTTAGTGAATGAATATATTGCAGCATCAAATAATAAACTAAAGATTAGAATGGGATAAAGCCACTAATTGTAGAAAAATATCAAAACAGATTTGAATGTGTGCACTCAGCAAAATTGACATCCTTAAGGTCAGCTTTAGCAAATTCCGAGGAAGATAATATGAACTTCATATGATTATCGTGAAAGGTTAGACTGACTACTAATGATTGAGTCGAAATTAAGCTTATCATAGACAATCATACATTTCATGGGATAATGAGATCATGAAGCTCTTACATCTTCAACCTTTATTATATAAATTCCAAAAGAAAATCTTAGAAGGAAATCTCGAAATGAAGAAAAGTGGCTTTGAGGCGATCGATGCCAAGTGCAACCTCAATTGAATTTAATCAAGACATTATTCAAAATAAGCAGAGTAGAGGTATTGATGCAAGAAATTTAAAAAGGAAAGCAAGAATTAAAACTTTCTGATAAGGAGAAAATGTTTCAGTGAATATGCACGAGAAGGCTGATTGCTTTGTTTTATTTTTTTAATCTACAAAACTGTTAAAACAAATTAACTATACAAAACAAACAAACTAAATTAATTCTACTCCTATTCTAACCATATACATGAAAATGACTAGGTATAGTCATATTTCCAGTGTAGCCATTTTTTCATTTTAATTGCTGCATGTATGTACAGTTCAAATGTTAGTAATAAAAATACAAATCTAACTAAACTGAGGAAAATAAATCTGAAATCAGAATGTACAGTTATTGTTAGCAAATTAATTAAAATATCTTTCTCTTGAAATTTCCTTTCTAATTGGATATTAATTGGATCATAGAAATCTGGATGGATTTCTATTAAAAATTGGAAAATGTTCAAAGGAAGAGATAACAGGCCAAATTGTGAAGATGAGCTTTTAAATTCAAAGGCCTGGAAAGAATTGTTAGTATTATGTACAAATGGAAAATTATTAATTGAATTGAATTGTTGGCCAGATTGCAAAAATACATTCTCTTGTCGACATTGCCTTTGAAAAAATAGAAGCTTTTGATGAAACATTAGCATTGATTGAAATTGAAATATTAATATCTTTTGATGCTCATGATTATAATATGAAACTTCAATTTCCCAATCGGGCAATGCATCAATTGAGTGTTTGATAGTAAGGTGTTCAATATGCCAGCGAAAAGTGTGAAAATTTTGCAAAATAAAATCAAAAAATAAATCTAAATTTAAACAAAATAAATGTGAAAGAAAAACTAAAATGAAATCACTATTTTTACAACTAATGTTACAACACAATTGGGATCGTTTTGAAATAATTTCATTTTCACAAGGATTGGCCGGAATTATGGAATTTGAGTAATTTTGAATTCCAACTTGTGAATTAGAAAATGAATTATGATTATGAGTAGGAATGAGAGCTTGATCACGATACGAATAATAAATTGGAAAGTTTTCTCGAATAATGAAATCATGAAGATAATTTGCTGCTCTAAAATGAGGATTGGTTGGGATAATTTCTAAATTGAAGCGTTCTTCATTCTCGGATGTTATTTGAATTTTATCATGAGGATTCTTTTGAGAAAAATTGAAATCAACATCCTCAATATCAGAGTAATCATCATAAATGACCTCACAAGATTCTCTAGAATTCACTTCAATCTCATCCAATATATCCAAACAAGGAGGAACAAGAATTTCATGTTCATTAATGGCAAAAGAATGATCGTTAATTGCTTCTCTATCTTGATAAAAACTTAATAGTAATTCATTTAGATCAGCCTCTGTATTTTCTGAAATATCATTAATATCAAGAGGGGAAAAATTACCATCATTAAAAATATCAGGATAAAGGGAAAAATGTGAACCTGAAATAATGCATTTAAAACTGTCTTTGTTTGAGAACTCTTGTGCATTATGCTCATTGTAAATCTCAGATTCTAAATCATTCCTTTGTATGCTCATGCTTTCTTGAAGAAGGCTGCTTTGCTGCTGTGATTTCGGCATTTGCTCATCATGGAGGAATTCAGAAATTTGTACAACAGTTTGTATTTTATTATTTACTTCGATTGCTGCTTGTACTTGTTGATTTGCGATCTGATTTTTTGAATTGACCGCAGAGTAATTTTCAGATTCCAAAGCAATTCTTTCTCCAAAATTGCTGTTGTTGTCTTCTTGCATTTGATTAGAAATATTTTCCAAGCTTTGTGAAACCACTTCATCACAATTTATTTGCACATCCAAATTGGGATTCTCATTTATATTGTAATGGGATGGAACAAAGCTTGAATTAATTTCATATGGATTGGGAATGGGTGGAAGAGAACAAATATATTCAAACCAATCTAATGATTCTTCTTTCGTAGGTTTATCTTCGTCTTTAAATCTTAAGCAATTTAAATGAAATCGAATATTAAAATCATTAACAGACTCATTTTCAAACCTTCGTAAATATTCAATTTCTTCACATACCTGTTCATAATCATAGCCGTCAAATTTACCAATGAAAATTGTAACAAATTGATCCCAGTTGTGGATTGAAGCAACTGGAAGAGTTCTACACCAGCTTCTGGCTTTTGCCGCAAATGTGAGAGTAAAAATTCTGCATAAAATGCCTTCATCAATTCCTTGAAAATCATAATTTGAAACATTTTGAATAAATTGACGGACATGATTAAAAGCAGAAGAATTTCTCTCACCATTAAACTTTACCTGAGACAAGAGTCTTACCACTTCGGGTGGAGTATTGGAAGATGCACGTCCATGGATACAACTCCAAATTGGAAGTTTAAGAGGAGCCATCGTGATTAAATAAAATGTTAAAATTAAAAAAAAAACTCCAACAGACAACAAGTTTCAGGCCCTCCTTCTAGCGCCAAAAATGTTGAAGCCTCGAAAATCGCTGCAACAACATTGGGGGATAACCACCCGGTCCGGACCTTAAAGCAGCTCCTTTTTCGTTTGGTGTGGTGGCTCCGACTGGTTTAACTAGGTCCAGTTACCTTCTCCCTATTTGCTATTGGTTTATAATGTATCTTTAACTACCAATAGACAGGGATATCAGATCACTTCTTCTTGCTGATCAGGCAAGAGAATGACCCTTAAGTTGATTTGGGTTCAGCCAAGCCACAACTAAAATTTTGCCTCTTTAAGGAGAGGACTTAAAAGAATGTAGAATTTACTCTAAATGCAAGCTTATTCTATAATGTAAGCAAAAGAAACTAATCTAAATCCTATCTCAATTAGGTAGATGAAAATCTAACCCAACTAAGAGAAAGATGATTAAATAATGAGAATTAAAATATGTCTGGTTTTAAATTAATGTTAAGCTAACGAAGAAATTCAATTAGCTCACATTTGTGAGTACCAAAACACATTCTATTTAGACCATTTGACTAAAATAATAAATCAACAACACTTCGGAAGAAATTCACAAAAATGATATCGATTATCATATCAATCAAACTAATAATTAAACAATAACATGTGAAAGAAATTCACAACACATTACTATTTAATAAATCAGTGTTATAAGACAGATTTCTGAGTAATGGTTACTCAGAAATCAGAGTTTAATTCATAAGAGCAGAGATACTTAACAATTTAAGACAAATTATCCATATCAACAGAAATGCCAAAACATGAATAAAATGAAAAAACAATTTTATTAACATAAAAATGAAACTGGTATTTGATACAGAAATGCCAAAAATACCAGTTAATTGAATCTGCTTCTCTGATCCTGGTCTCTAACAGTACTTTACATTACTTGAATTTCTGCTTTCAAGACTAGAGCTACTGAAATGCAAACTCTGCCCATCATGCATAATAAAAGACATAAAGCATAAACCCTCAATAATGTTCAGATCTGAAACTTTCTCTCCTCCCCATCTACAATTCTAAATTCCTATTACAGAAATGCTTCTAGAAGTCTGGAATTGCAGAGGAGAGCAGCCCCATTTACATTTTGCAATCTGCAATTTATAATCTTCCCAAAACTATTTTTAGAAGAGAGTTTGTTTGAAGAAAAATCTGTCCAATCCAACTTTAATTGTTCAAAAATTCCAATATTTAATTGTTGGAGTCTTCTCATTGATTGAAATATTTTTCCTCAATATCTCTTCTACTGTTTTTCCTGCAAAAAGAAATTAAAAATCATTTAAGAAGCAAAAATAAAATCCAAATATTATTTCTATCATTAAAACAAATCCAATCAAATTCTATTTAAATAAATAAAAATGAAATTTGAACTTCTTATTGATACTCATAATGATTTTAATTAATCAAGGATATTATTGATGCATGAATCTGCAATTAGAAGAGGCTGGACAAATGAAAATGAAGAAAACAAAACTCAGAAAATTGATTTTATTTTTAGAAATTCGGAGCTTGATTTTCTGCCTGATTTTTGACCCAATAAATGATCAAATCTGTTATTGAAACCTCCTCATAAATGTTCTCCTTGATTTTCTCTTTCCAATGAGCCGTCCTGGGCCTCATTTGGCCAAGTAAAACTCAATTTATGAGCTTCCAAAGTTGATAAGTCAAATCTGATATAAATCTGGAAATTCAGTTGCTCCTCGTGACTCAATCGGATCGGAAATTTTGAACATTGACTTAATCGCATCGGAAGATTTGAACATTGACCTCATCGCATCGCATAAGTTCAATGTGACTCAATCGGATCGGAAGTAATGAGCTCAATCGCATCGGGGCTGACAAGCTTAATCGGACCGGAGGTAATGAACTCAATCGCATCGGATGAAACTAATGAGCCTCAATCGCATCGGGAAAAATCATTGCATCGGGGTTTTTAAAAGGATGTTCGCATGAATATTTCCGATGCGATGTGTTTTATGCAAAAATTTAATTTAATTTTTTGTTTTTTATATATTTGTTTTTAATATAAAATTTGAATTAAATTAAATTAATTATATTTAATATAATAATTAATTTAATTAATTCAAAATTTTATGTTAAAAATTAATTTTTTTGTTTTTTGATCTTATTTTAGAGATGTTAAATTAGACTACGAATTTATCTAAAATGATGATTTACCTAAAACAACCATTATGACATTTTGGATTTTTTCGAGATTAGAAATTTATTTGAAAATTGGAAAATTGGAATAAATGACTGAAATCCCGATGCTTTATGATTTGGTTGTATAAGTAAAAATAAAATTTGTTAGTAATAACTAATCTACGGGTTAATATTTAAACTAAATTCATTATTAAAATCCGCATTTTTTAACCGAGGCGACATAATTGATTAGACTTCAAAGGAGTGCTATTTACAAACCGGTTGACCAAATGAGACGAAACAAGCGTCAATAGGAAGCTTATAAAAAATCGATTTTAACCAAACAATCAAAACAAAAATCTAAAGAAAATGAAAAATTAACAAAATCGTAAGATAATTGACTTAATAAAAATACTAAAAGGTATTTTGCCAAAAATTTTATAGAAAGGGTCCCCATTATTTGATGTGAACGAGTTAAAAATGGGGGGTTGTTGTCTGTCCTAACCCAACCTCCATGGTCTCATTATGAATATGGGGTTACAAAATTTATTCTTTGTCAAAGTGTGCATAATTCACCTTTGGTTAGCACCATTGCATCTTGCTCATCAAGAGATTTTCAATGATAAAAATTTTGTCTCAATGTGACTCTTGGATCACAAGTTATTCCCTTCCAAAGTTAGTCAATTGACTCATGCCATATCAAAATGACACTGCCACATAGTACCCATGTGGCACGGGCATCTTAGTTTTGGTCGAAAGAAGCACCCATTACATATTGCACCATAGTGCCATTCTATCATCGAGCCACACTTCTAGGAACGTTCCTTTCCAATATTTTGTGGTGCAACATGAATAATCACATCAAGTAACGTGGATGTTCCTTTCAAGTGGCTTTTGTTAACTTTGCACCACTCGTATAAGGTAGCACTACAAAACATATCTAGGGAGTGGAGCTCTGTGTTTACATGGCCCTTGGCCATGTAAACTCCACATTGGCACTGCATATTTCTTCTGCGCCATGTGGCACTACATATTAATACCACGTGTCATGTGGCTTTCGATAATTCGACAACTGAAAGTGTCATTTCCTATTGCCACGTGTCACCACTACAACGACTCCATATTAGCGTCCTTTACATGTCACCTACCACATCCTCTAAAATTCTGCATGACATTCTCTTAGCCTTACTGGACAGACGTGGCATCTAACACCTCAACCTAAGTCATGGGTTCCCACAAGGCTAAGACCCTTTGTGCAAATCAACATTTGCCTGTTATAATTTTATTACTGACATTGGTGAATTGTCATGTTATTCAACAAATCTTTTTCCCTCATGGGACATGAATATACTTGTCCCAAAACGTAAAGGATTTCTAGTCTATTGGAAACATATCTTTATCCCCTAAGACACACACACACACACACACACACATCCCAGACTCCAAATGCCAAAAAATTTAGTCCCTTGGAGACACATTTCCATTCACTAGACCATATATACTCCTGTCTCTAGATGCTAGTTTCTCTCATCCGCAGGTACATTTATCCACTCCCAGGGATGTATATAAATTCCCATCTCTAAACATCAAGGTTTCCTTTACATGTTCACCAAGGCTGATTTGGCCCCAATTATGAATCTACTATTTAAAGACTTTGACTTAGGGACTTAAGGATTATAAGGCCTATGCCTAGGCCTCCCTTGAGGTCGAACATCACTCTAAATGCTAACTTCCATAGGAAAAATCTCTCATTTCAATTGTGCAGCTTTGAGATTTTCCAATACAATAAGACAACAAAAATGATGACATACCTATCATTGCAAAATGAAAACAAGCCCAACCATGACTAACATTACTCTAAAATAAATTTCTCTAAAACAATTACAATTTTTAATAAAAATATATTAAAATATCATTAAATAAAAACCAAAATTAATACAAAGTTAATAACTTGATAATTAAATCAAAACCAAAACTAACACAAAGCTATTGATTAAATCATCGATAGAGCACCTAGCCGAAAGTAATGAATTACTAATAATGCAGACACCATACTCAGTTTCTCACTGCACACGTGGTTCCATAGATGCCAACGTATTTCATTTTGCTCACTCGGAAGACATTCATTTGTGGCTCATGATATTAGTGCTTACCTGCAATGGTCGCTCCAACTTAAAAAGTTATAATACTTCCTGGTTATAATGTTATAATGATGCGAACTTATTGCATTTGCTCATTGCCAAGGATATTTCAAAATATTTTATTTTTGGCTGGTGAGATTTGATGATCTAAGTTTAATACTCCCCAATTCGAACAAGCAGGCATTTCAGAGGGCTTTGTTCAGCAATGACACAATGGGGGCATTTGAAAATACTTCTGATTATATATTTTGTTTATGGGTAACCAATACATTACCTGATTTCTGGGTACACCCAATGGTTGGTTAAGTCTAAGCAGTTAATAATTATCAAAATTTAGAATTGGACAAGGATGCAAAACATACATCCATTTGATTGGACGCTTTATTGAGGAAGGTCAGAGTCGTGGGTATTAAAGGTATCAGGACTCGGTCTAAGCAGTCGGTAGCGGTTCTTTTGCAGTAATAGTTGGAGAAAAATTAATAAATAACTGCGCGTTGATGAGATAAAAACATGTGCATTAAGTTTCCTCCGGTTATGTAATGGAAGAGGTGTTTGGTGAGATCAAAACATGTGCATTATAGACGCCTCCACAACCGTTTAAATTTTTATTAATTTAATGTGTTGAACCGTTAGTGAGTGGATTGGTTTAATTGTTTAAATGTAGGCCTCTTGAATGAAGAATCTTATAAGCTATTTCTATTTTCTTTTTGCAAATGGTTTAAACAAAGTTATGAAAAGATACAAATGCCTTTGGCAGTTATCCATTGCAAGCGACATTGCGTATTCTAACTTAACTCTGAAACATATTTAATTACTATTATCGTTCAAACATTGTTGAGCAACAATCAATTCTTCTATAATTGATTGCAGGCATCGCCATATCAATATCCTCTCAGCAGTGTGATCAACGCTCTCATAGGCTGAGCAAGACGTGGCCCACAAATTGTCTGCTACCTGATTTTAATGGGATATAGTCCTCCTGTCATACGGATCCGATTCATCCGCGTTATTTTGCTTGCCTTCCTCTTCTCTGATATTATGATATAACGAAGTAATAATATAACTAGCAATTGCACCAAGGGGTGCAAAGGAATGCCGGAACTTTGATAGGAAAAATTAGGGAGATTTTGGAACGAAATAATTAAGCGAAATATATGGACCATGGAATACAATCCAGGTGAGACTAATTTTTATAATTTTTTTGTGAATTTTATAGTGAAAAAAAAATTGTAACTGGTGTGCAGAGTGTTCGAGTTCCATCAATGGCGATTGAGGAGGTTTTAAAAAATTTCCAAGCATTTGAATTTGTTTGATGTGTTGTGATAGTAGGAATAGGATGTGTGCCTCGTCACCTTGTTCAAAAACTTCTGGAATCCAGTGAACCCCAATGATGTGCTTGATATTTTCAACATCTTTCATTTGATTATTTGGCAATCGAAATTGTGTTCAAACAACTAAACCCAAGCCTTGTTGATCGAACGACAGGATAAGAGTCATGTCATGCAAAAAAGTCCACAAATCTAGCCACGACCAATGGATGTGATATGCATAGTGATAGATTTGACATACCGATCCAACTCAAAGTGGACGAGCAAGATTCCAAAATGCATTCAACCAAGATTGCAAAATCTTCAGATGTTAATGCGTGATTTGGTGTTAATTTCTAAGAAGGTCCATAGCTCAAGGTGCAACAAACATACCCATAAAGGTTTCATCAGTCACAAAAATTTGCTCCACTCCCATTGCCACTACTAATTTGTCTCGACAAGGATTCAAGAAGCCAACAATCAGAGCGGATGGCACACCTTTTTCTATGAGGGCTTCACAGATACTCCCAAAATGTTGGGCAACTAAAGTAAAAACTTAATTGTAGGCCGATGAAGAGTTGTCGTTCCCAAATAACACATTCGCGTTGGAATGTTTAGGCTCCTTGTTTTGACCTACATGAGAATTAGATACCAATGACATTCACGTCTTCCACCCTCTCAATTCATCTCCAATAGGCCCACTCGCAATTCCATATTCCTTTTTCTTTGTTGCACCGATATCATTACTTCATTGATCCAAAGAAAATCATTTGAATTACTCTAAGTGGATATTTTGAATCAAACCCTCTGTTTGGTGTTGCTTGCAGGTGCCCGAGTGGAGCAACATTTCATTTTCATCATTCAATCCCTCTTCTTAGGGACATCCTAGATCTTAAGAAAGGTCCATAAATATTGGAGTAGATGAATGCTTACACCTATATCCTATGGTTGATTATAATGACGTGGATCGCAACTAATGTGGCATTGAATGATTCAACTGATCTTAGGGATTGCTTAGGAAAGTGATGGCTCTTTAAAGAATAAACAGTTATACAAAAGGCCATAAAACTCAATAAATGCTAAGTATTTTGTTACACCATTTTTTGGTCATCTAACTTTTCATCATTAGATGGACCCAAGTACACCATGTAAGACCAGCTTTACCCCAAGTAAAACTGCTTTCACTATGATTAATTAGGAAACCCCAAAAGGAATAATTAATTAAACCATAATTTAATTATTATTCCCAGTCATGTTTAACCTAAAAACAAAGAAATTAATGAGATAAACCCATAGTTATCTTATTATTTTCTAGGAATAATTATTTAATAATATTCCTTGTTAAATATGACCAAATCAACCACCATTAATCAAATAAATCATTATTTATTTGATTATATCCCAACCACTTCCTTAAAAAGATAAACAAATCATTTATTTATTTATTTTTCACTAATCAAGGGATTTGACCCAAGTCAAACACCCTTTCCCTCCAACAAATAATAATAAAATATTCCATAGAGGTGGATCTAGATTTGATTAACATTATTTTAGTCATGCACCAAGATCTAGAATGACCCAATATTTTGTTATAAATAAGAGGGTTTTCCCCATCATTCTTCACCTTTTGTTGCCTATTAGATCACTCTGGATCTATACACTTGGTCTCATTTCTACCATTTTGCTCCCATTGAGCTCTATCTTCTACATTGTGTTTTCTACATCTACAAGAGAGAGAAAGCTTAGATCTGAAGTGCTGAGGACTACAAAGAACCCATCCCATTGAGGAGATCTGGATACACCTTCTTGTTTCCTCCCAGGTGCCCTGTAATATAAAAATTCATTCAAAAATCGTGATCTTGTCTTGTCTGTTGGATGCATGGAGCAAACTCTTTACTTTACTGCTTAATATCTTTCCATTTATAGATCTGTTTGTTGCAGCACTTTAACTACTAATTGCAGATCTGAAGATGTTTTGCAACCATTATTGTTGTTAGGGCTATTAGTTATGCGTAGCTAAAGTGGTTCTTTTTCGTACGCTTCGACAAAGAATTCATACTAACAAATGGCGACTCCACACGGGTTTTAAATTACGACCGCTGTCGTTTTTCATATTCCTGCATATCCAGCGACTTCAGGCCCTAGGGCTTCTTTTCAGCTGCTTAGTTTTTCTCTTTTCATGTCATTTTTTCTCACATAAAACCCTAAAAACTTAAAATTTCTAACTTCCGTGTGTTTCTGGCCCTATTGCGCAGGTAAGCGACACCAGCCGCAACTGAGACGGCAAATTTTCAGAAAATCTGCCGCCGAAACAACCGGAACGGGGGGGTCGCACCTTTTGGCCCAAAACCTGCGACCTGGACGCACCTTTTGGCCTGTTTCCCGCGACCTCAACTCAGATCAGGTCAGAACCTGCGACCTGCCTTTTTTCCAGCATTTTTTCTGAAATTTTTCTGGGTTCTGCTGCAGCCTCTGCCAGGGTTTTCCAGCCTCTGTCTCAGCTCGCCTTGACCAAGATCTGATCTGTTTTTACTCATCTAAGTGGGAACCCAGCCCCTTAGGGCTTTAGTACCCTCCACTTTTTGTGGAAGAGTTTTAGCTGTTTCAGCCGTCGGTTTCAGAGCTTCAGCCCCTTCTTTTCCAGATCTGTTACCTCCCTTTCAGATCCATCGAAATCAGCCTCTTTTCCTTTCAAATCACCTCTTGTCGTTTTGTTTGGACCTCCTTTTGACGGCCTCCGCCTCACCCCCTCTTTAAGGATTTCCCTTTTCCACCCAATTCTCACCTCTGCCTTCATGGTCGACCTCGCACCCCCTTGTCTAGCTTTATCCTCCAGACTGGCCCCCTTGACCCCGTATCCGTCGAGTCTCAGGTGTGTTTTACATAGTTTTTCCCTTTCTTTTCAGCATAGTTGTGAGAGACCCACCTTCTTGGGTTAGATAGATGCATACGTAGTTGTTATTTTTCTGTTTCCAAGATTTTATTCCCGTTTCCTTCCGTAGGTTGCCTTCTTGCCTACTTAACAAACTTTTTCTCGTTTTCACAACTAAAGGGTTTAAAAATTAAAATTAACGCACGCCACACACTGACCCTAAGTGAAGAACCCTAAGTGAAGAAGCGCCTGGTTTACACCGCCCGGCAAAGACTCTAAAATCAATTGTCACTGCACCTTTTCTGCCCTTGACCTTCTTGATTTTGTCCCTTTCTGCCCTTGTCGGTTTCCTTCTTCCTGTCATCATTGCGCCCCCAAGGCGCCTTTCCCGGAGACTTCTTGGCCTTCACCCTCCGTTTCCGGTTGATCGACCTACTCCGCCCCGCCGTCGTCGAGCCAGTCCTCCTCCGACTCCTCTTCTGATTCTTTGGGTTCTCCTTTTCCTTCTAGGTTCTCCCCCTGTCACCTTCACTATGTCTGGTCCAGGGCCTAACGCTAGTGATGCTCCCGGCCCTAATGCCGGAACTACTACTAGCGGAACCACCACAAGAACTACCTCGACTACTCCCTTGCTCCCCTTCTTGGCAGGCCTCAGCCTCCCAGATTTGGACCGGTTGATAAACGACCCTATACATCATGACGCTAGTTGGCCCGCTATGCCGACAAAGCTCCCTTTCGACATCCCAAAGTTTGAAGGTCGTGTTGGAGAAGATCCTTCAAATCATGTTCGATCTTTCCACATGTGGTGTTCATCTACCTCCATTATCGATGACTCTGTTCGTCTTAGACTGTTCCAACGCACGCTTACAAGCGAAGCTTCTAAGTGGTATGTTGACCAGCCCACTTCCTCCCATACCACCTTTGCAACTCTTGCCCGGGCTTTTTTATCTTACTTCCAGCTTCCCCTTCGTTATGACACTGGTATCGAACTCTTGACTTTCTTCAAGCAAACCTCTTCGACCCGCCTTTCTACCCATGTCCAGGAATGGCGAAGAAGACGGAGCCTATGTCAATCTCCTCCCTTCGAAGACTGTGTCTACATGGACTGGTTCCTTAGATCTCTCTTGTCCCCTATAGGGAAAGATGTTGCATCAAATTTTCCTCAAACCGAAGAAGATGCCCTCCAAATGGCGTTAAAATATGACCTGATCTACGCTCAGACAGGTTATGATCCTACTGTCCTACCTGATCTTCCCCGACCCGGTGATGCCCATACACCGGGGGCACCTCATGCCGCCGGCAGTATCGTTGGATCTATCTCTCATCCCTCCGCTCAACCTCTCATGAGCTATGGTTTTCCTGGGGGAGGGGGCACCACTTCCTGCACTTCTCCCCCTCCCGGTAGCACGCATCCAGAATTTGGCACGCCTCATCCTTTTTCCCAACCTCCTGCTTACCTCAATGTTGCCCAACCTAACCATTACCCTTATCCGCAGTCTGGTGCGCCAGCTCCTCCAGCATATGCACTTTCGCCTCCCTTGCCTCCTCAACCCCTGCATCAGCAGTCACCGCCCCCTCAAGAGCAGGTGGACGCACAGCAGGGATTCATGGCTACCCAACCACCTGACAGACGGGTGGCCACTCCACCTTCCCCTTCTGGTTCCTCCCATTACCAGATCCTCATGATGAACTCTGATCCACCTCTACCCGTCGACCTTAACCTTCAAACTCGGTCCCGCCAGTACCCCAAGCCTCCCGCTCAGTCTGCCCCCGAGCCTCCTTCTTCAGGTTCTACAGAGCCTCTTTCGACACTGAGTGGTCCCTTACATATCCCTCAACCCAAAGTTGAGGTTTATACCAAGATTCCTAAGGGACCATTACGTCGAAACGCTGCTTCCGGTCGAGCTGCTCATTCGTATAGCATAGTAGATGATTTGGCGCAATCTCTTGCTTCCATTTCCACACTGGAACTCCTCCGGTCGTGCCCTTCCCAAAAGAAGGCTTTACTATCTGTCGTGGGCGCTGTAGATCCTGTTGATAACCAAATGATTGTTTTCGACGCCACTCAATTGGACCACCCTCCTCTTCCTCCTTCCGTCGCTTTCCAAATCCCAGTCAAAATCCGGAACGCCAACGTTTCCCGGTGTATAATTGATGAGGGGGCATCCACCTGCGTGATGTCCGCTTCGGTTTGGAAGCAACTCGGATCTCCTGAGCTGGCCCCTTCCACGATCACCCTTAGAGCGTGGGACGGTCATGCCTCCCAGCCCATTGGCCTCTTCCGTAATTGTCCTATTACCCTTGCCGGTAAGACTGTTTGCGTTGACGTTGAAGTCATCGACGCCCCGCTAGACTACAACATTCTATTGGGGCGAAGCTACACCTATGCTATGTTTGCTGTCCCATCCGCGGTTTTCCGCAAGATGTCTTTCCCTCATAATGGAAAGATAGTCACCATTGACCAGTTGACATATCATGAGCCAAAAGCTCAGACCTCACCTGAGACGACCATCTCTTCTGTAGCCAACAAGCAAACCATCGATTCCTTGACCAGTGTCTCCCCCGGCGTTTACAAAGATTCCTCCCTGCTTGGAACTTTTCCTAATCTTCCCCCTCCTCCTATCTCTGACTCCAGCTCATCGAATGTTTGCATGATGCAATCGTCTCGGGCTACTCTCAAGCAACCTGCTTCGGCTAGTCAGCAACCTTGCCCTCCGCAACCTGCTCCTAGCCCTTCACCTGCAGTTGGTAGTCATGAGCCCCCTTATCCCCCTGGCACGGTTCCTCCAGGCCTTAGCCATTTAGGAGCCGTCCCACCTGGCCATTACCCCTCTGGTCAGATACCGTTCCTAGCTCCCCCACCAGGAGTGTACACGGTACCAGTCATGGCCACCCTCTCCCTTCCTAACTTGACCCTTGGGATTCCCATTTGGTACCTTGATCCTCCAGCCCCCACCTTGCCTGGTCAGCCTAAACCTTATATCGCTTTGACCCCGGTTCAACCGGTCCCCATGACTTCTCCCGCTGCATCAGTGCCTCAGTCACCTCAACAGGCACCCTCTCCTGGTGTGACCGCTTCGGGTAAGAAGGGCAAAGCTCGCAAGGAGGCATCAAAGGACAAGGCTGCCCCGACAAACTCTGCTCCTCCTCAGCCCCAAAAGCATACCATCCAGTGTGCTTTGTGTGATGTTGTTGGTCACGCCTCCCATACCTGTCCTGAATTACTTCATCTCAAGCCCATGGTTAATGTCACGTTCCCTGAGTCCGCGGTCCCAGAAGCCTCTATTCCTTCCGCGAATGCGGCCAAGAACCCCAAGACTATTCACACCCACCACCCCTGTGCTTTGTGTGATCTCCATGGCCATTCCACCCATCTTTGTCCCCGCCTCACGGACTTCCGCACCTCTATCGCTGCGGTCCACCAATTCGAGGCCAAGCGCAATGAGTCCACCTCTCTCCTATTTGCGCATTCTGCTTCAGCAGAACTACCAGATATGACTGCTCCCATTGACATTCCCCCTCCTAATGTCGCGATGACGGAGCCTTCGTCCAGCATTTTCTACCTATCATCATCCATGAGACCCTCGGGGAACATTCCATCTGAATCCTCCCCTGTTGTTTCGCTTGACCTTCCTTCAGCGATCATCTTGGGCTCAACATCGGTAGATCCTTTATGTACTTACTCTTCGGTCACCCCTTGTGACGATGCGCATGTGACCCTCTCTTCTCATGATGATGCTTCAGGTCACTTCACCACGTCAGGTAGTCCTTCTTCCACCAGTCACCCCATCTTCTATCACGATGACGACATTATGGAAGAAATTCCCACCCCTGACTTTATCTCTTCCCCCTTACATCAAACCCATGCGTTCACACCACATCCACCTTGTGGCCATTACATCGAAACCCAATGTTTGGGTAAGGGGGCACCCACATTCGAGAGACCAAGAGAAGCCATTCTCCCCCACTCTCCTAGTGTATCTGGTCGTGTTGACTTTAGACCCAGTATTCTTCCACATTTAGAAGAACCTCTACAGTCCCATATCACTTCAGATCACTCTCGGGACGATACCCCTTATCGTTCCCTCATCTTACATCAGCAACCCAGTCTCTTAGACATTGTTGTTGACCAACCTATAGCTTTTCTACGAGAGCATCAGTTCATTATCTCGAAATCCTCCTTTTGGGATAGTGACACCAGGTATTCCAATTCGGAAACTTAAAGTCCATTTGATCCCTATATGCAGTACCAAAAGAGATTGGTAATCCTCCATTTCCTTTCTCAAACTGCATAACCATAACCAGAACAAATGGCACACAACATCATTAAAATGTGTTTAGATTCCCATTTTTATAAATATATTTTTGCATGACCACACCATGCTCGGGGGCACCCATGCCCCTCAACCATAACCCTCCTCACCTCGTTTTTGGAGAGGAGGTTGTCTTACCAATCGAGTGTGAAATCCCTTCCCTACATCTGGCTGTTGAACTTCTCCCTGACACTCAACCTCTAGAACAACGACTTATCATGCTTGAGCGTGCCTCTGAAGACCACCGTGTTGCATTGCAAACCATAGAAGCGGCCAATAAATGCACCAAAGCTCAATATGACCAAAAAGTCCAGCCTCGTCCTTTTCACAACGGCGACCTTGTTCTAGTATATGACCAGGCCCATGATGTCCTTGGTCACGGGAAGTTTGACTCATTATGGCTAGGCCCTTACGTCATTAGTAAGGGTCTTGGTAAGGGTGCATACTTTTTAGAAGACTTCGAAGGCAATCCTCTTCCTAATCCTCGCAATGCACTCTATCTTAGGAAATATATCCCTTAGCGTTTCCCTTCTGAGATGCGTGTTTTATTTTCTGTTAGATAGCCAGCATCCTTTTTGAACTTTCATCCTTCACCAGGACCTATTTTGTCCAAGAAGGATCACCTCACACCTCCTTAAAATCGAACTTCCTCACTTACAACACTTGTACTGGGGGCACCACTTCGCCTCCATACTTGTCCATGTTCGTGTCGATTTTCGTCATGAGTTCCCACCTTGTACTCATGCTTTCATGGTCCCCCATTGGGGCCTTTACTGTGTGGCAGCACCATCGAGTCGCCCTTGTTTAGAGCATCCAAGTTGAGTCATCATTGCATTCATGGAGTCTATCCGGCGTACCTTTGTACCCCACCATAACCCTCCTTCCGTTATTGCTTGGTTCCTCTCTTGTGTCGCATATCATGACCTTGAGCCTCACTGTCCCCTATCCCTTCTGATCTTGTGTCAGTCGCTGCCATGTCATTCATGCCCTTTATTCTCTAACAAGGGAAGTCGTTCACTCGCCACCCCACCCTTTCCATTCCGCCATCATCATTAGTGTCAGTCTGTCCGTCACTCTACTATTTTCTCTCGTGCCTTAGTTGAGGATCTCTCATTGCCTCACCTATGGCGGACCTACTTCTGTCGACATCAACTCATTCATTCCAGAAGCCAGGTCTAGAGGGTGGTGTACCTTGGTTCCAGCTTCCACTATTGTTCGGTGCCTCGGATCAGGCTAAGGGCTCTCTTCTTCCCCTTTGACTTGATTGTTTCTCCAGCTCTTTTCAGCATGATCGAGATCCGTATACTCGATGGTTCAGTGATCCAGCAGCAACTCTTGATGGTCTCCTCTCCTCAGGGTCTAGTCCTCCAGCACACTATCTACCTCCCACTTCTCTCTCTGACATACCCTTTTATCGTCTAGTGATTGTATTCTTACAACGTACTTCGGTCATACGATTTGCTCCTGACACTCGCACGCTGGGGGGCAATCTGTTACACCATTTTTTGGTCATCTAACCTTTTATCATTAGATGGACCCAAGTACACCATGTAAGACCGGTTTTACCCTAAGTAAAACTGCTTTCACTATGTTAAATTAGGAAACCCCAAAAGGAAATATTAAACAAACCTATATTTGTTTGATTTTCCTCATGGAATAATTAATTAAGCCATAATTTAATTATTATTCCCAGTCATGTTTAACCCAAAAACAAAGAAATTAATGAGATAAACCCATAGTTATCTTATTATTTTCTAGGAATAATTATTTAAATCTTATTTAGATAATATTTCTTGTTAAATATGACCAAATCACCCACCATTAATCAAATAAATCATTATTTATTTGATTATCTCCCAACCACTTCCTTAAAAAGATAAATAAATCATTTATTTATTTATTTTTCACTAATCAAGGGATTTGACCCAAGTCAAACACCCTTTCCCTCCAACAAATATAATAAAATATTCCATATAGGTGGATCTAGATTTGGTTAACATTATTTTAATCATGCACCAAGATCTAGAATGACCCAATATTTTGTTATAAATAGGAGGGTTTTCCCCATCATTCTTCACCTTTTGTTGTCTACTAGATCACTCTGGATCTATACACTTGGTCTCATTTCTATCATTTGCTCCCATTGAGCTCTATTTTCTGCATTGGGTTTTCTACATCTACAAGAGAGAGAAAGCTTAGATCTGAAGTGCTGAGGACTACAAAGAACCCATCCCATTGAGGAGATATGGATACACCTTCTTGTTTCCTCCCAGGTGCCCTGTAATATAAAAATTCATTCAAAAAATCGTGTTCTTGTCTTGTCTGTTGGATGCATGGAGCAAACTCCTTACTTTACTGCTTAATGTCTTTCCATTTATAGATCTGTTTGTTGCGGCATTTTAACTACTAATCGCAGATCTGAAGATGTTTGGCAGCCTCTATTGTTGTTAGGGCTATTAGTTATGCGTAGCTAAAGTGGTTCTTTTTCGTACACTTTGACGAAGAATTCATACTAACAAATGGCGACTCCACACGGGTTTTAAATTACGACCGCTGTCGTTTTTCATATTCCTGCATATCCAGCTACTTCAGGCCCTAGGGCTTCTTTTCAGCTGCTTAGTTTTCCTCTTTTTATGTCATTTTCTCACATAAAACCCTAAAAACTTAAAATTTCTAACTTCCGTGTGTTTCTGGCCCTATTGCGCAGGTAAGCGACACCATTTATGGCCCGGGGCGGCGGCTTACACGAAAATGCAGGCGAGACAGCGGAATGGGGGTCGCACTTTTGACCTAAACCTATGACACCTGACACACTCAGTGCACTTTTCTTTTTTTTACAGTGACACACTCGGATCGAGGTCGGCTGCGACTTTGCCTTTTCCAGTATTTTCGCAATTTTGCGGGATTCCTGCTGCGTACGTCGGGTTTTCCAGCCTCTGTCTCAGCCCGCCTTGACCAAGATCTGATCTATTTTTACTCATCTAAGTGGGAACCCAGCCCCTTAGGGCTTTAGTACCCTCCACTTTTTGTGGAAGAGTTTTAGCTGTTTCAGCCGTCGGTTTCAGAGCTTCAGCCCCTTCTTTTCCAAATCTGTTACCTCCCTTTCAGATCCATTGAAATCGGCCTCTTTTCCTTTCAAATCACCTCTTGTCGTTTTGTTTGGACCTCCTTTTGACGGCCTCCGCCTCACCCCCTCTGGTTTTTGCTGATTTCCTTCCCTTTTTCCAGCCACCTTGCCTCTGTCTCTTGGCTGTGATCTGCACCTCTTGCCTGCAGCTTTATCCTCCAGATCTCTGTCCCTTTTGACCCTAGATCTGTTGAGCTCCCTTTATGCGTGTTTTACATAGTTTTTCCCTTTCTTTTCAGCATAGTTGTGAGAGACCCACCTTCTTGGGTTAGATAGATGCATACGTAGCTGTTATTTTTCTGTTATTTCATCATTATATTCTGTTCTCTGTAGGTTTATTTTCAGCTACGCAGCACACTTTTTCTTGCTCTTAACAACGGAAAGGGTTTAAAAATTAAAATTAACGCACGCCACACACTGACCCTAAGTGAAGAAGCGCCTGGTTAACACCGCCTGGCAAAGACTCTAAAATCAATTGTCACTGCACCTTATATGCCCTTGACCTTTCTTGATTCTGTCCCTTTCTGCCCTTGTCGGTTTCCTTCTTCCTGTCATCATTGCGCCCCCAAGGCGCCTTTCCCGGAGACTTCTTGGCCTTCACCCTCAGTTTCCGGTTGATCGACCTGCTCCGCACCGCCGTCGTCGAGCCAGTCCTCCTCCGACTCCTCTTCTGATTCTTTGGGTTCTCCTTTTCCTTCTAGGTTCTCCCCCTGTCACCTTCACTATGTCTGGTCCAGGGCCTAACACTAGTGGCGCTCCCGGCCCTAATGCCGGAACTACTACTAGCGGAACCACCACGGGAACTACCTCGACTACACCCTTGCTCCCCTTCTTGGCAGGCCTCAGCCTCCCAGATTTGGACCGGTTGATAAACGACCCTATACATCATGACGCTAGTTGGCCTGCTATGCCGACAAAGCTCCCTTCCGACATCCCAAAGTTTGAAGGTCGTGTTGGAGAAGATCCTTCAAATCATGTTCGGTCTTTCCACATGTGGTGTTCATCTACCTCCATTACTGATGACTCTGTTCGTCTTCGATTGTTCCAACGCACGCTTACAGGCGAAGCTTCTAAGTGGTATGTTGATCAACCCACTTCCTCCCATACCACCTTTGCAACTCTTGCCCGGGCTTTTTTATCTTACTTCCAGCTTCCCCTTCGTTATGAAACTGGTATCGAGCTCTTGACTTCCTTCAAGCAAACCTCTTCGACCCGCCTTTCTACCCATGTCCAGGAATGGCGAAGAAGACGGAGCCTATGTCAATCTCCTACCTTCGAAGACCGTGTCTACATGGACTGGTTCCTTAGATCTCTCTTTTCCCCTATCGGGAAAGATGTCGCATCACATTTTCCTCAAAACGAAGAAGATGCCCTCCAAATGGCGTTAAAATATGACCTGATCTACGCTCAGACAGGTTATGATCCTACTTTCCTACCTGATCTCCCCAGACCCGGCGATGCCCATACACCGGGGGCACCTCATGCCGCTGATAGTATCGTTGGATCTATCTCTCATCCATCCGCTCAACCTCTCATGAGCTATGGTTTTCCTGGGGGAGGGGGCACCACTTCCTGCACTTCTCCCCCTCCCGGTAACACGCAGCCAGGATACGGCATGCCTCATCCTTTTGCCCAACCTCTTGCTTACCTCAATGTTGCCCAACCTAACCATTACCCTTATCCGCAGCCTGGTGTGCCAGCTCCTCCAGCATATGCGCTTTTGCCTCCTTCTCAAGCCCTACAACAGCAGTCACCGCCCCCTCATAAGCAGGTGGATGCACAGCAGGGATTCGTGGCCACCCAACCACCTGACGGACAGGCGGCCACTCAACCCTTACGGTTCCTCCCGCGGCCCGGATCCTCGCAGTGAACTACAGTCCACACTCTACCGTCGACCTTAACCTTCAAACTCGGTCCCATAGGTACCCAAGCCTCCCGCTCGGTACGCAGGAGCCTCCGCTGCTTCGGGTTCCTACGAGCCTCTTTCGACAGGGTGGTCACCCATGTCCTCAACCCAAACTTGAGTTTATACCAAAATTCCTGGGGACCATTACGTCGAAAGCAGCCCTTCGATCGGAAATTTGCTCATTCGTATAGCATGGTAGATGATTTGGCGCAATCTCCTGCGCATTTTCACAACGGAACTCCTCCGGTCGTTCCCGCTTCCCAAAAAAAGAAGGCTTTCTTGCTCTGTAGTGGGCGCTTATAGATCACATTTGATAACCAAATGATTGTTTTCGACGCCACTCAATCGGACCACCCTCCCCTTCCTCCTTCCGTCGCCTTCCAAATCTCAGTCAAAATACGAAACGCTATCGTTTCCCGGTGTATCATTGACGAGGGGGCATCCACCTGCGTGATGTCCGCTTCGGTTTGGAAGCAACTCGGATCCCCTGAGCTGGCCCCTTCCACGATCACCCTTAGAGCGTAGGACGGTCATGCCTCCCAGCCCATTGGCTTGTTTCGTAATTGCCCTATCACCCTCGCAGGTAAGACTGTTTGCGTTGACGTCGAAGTCATTGACGCCCCGCTAGACTACAACATTCTTTTGGGGCAAAGCTACACCTATGCTATGTCTACTGTCCCATCCGCGGTATCTCGCAAGATGTCTTTCCCCCATAATGGAAAGATAGTCACCATTGACCAGTTGACATATCATGAGCCCCCCTCTCAGGCCTCACCTGAGACCACCATCTCTTCTGTAGCCAACAAGCAAACCGTCGATTCCCTGACCAGTGTCTCCCCCGGCGTTATAAATATTCCTCCTGGCAGGCTTTTCCTAATCTTTCCCCTCCCCTCCTATCCTCGATCCCGGCTCATCGAATATTTGCATGATGTGATCGTCTCGGGCTGCTCTCAAGCAACCTGCTTCGGCTAGTGAGCAACCTTGCCCTCCGCAACCTGCTCCTAGCCCTTCACCTGCAGTTGGTAGTCATGAGCCCCTTTATCCCCCTGGCACGGTTCCTCCAGGCCTTAGCCATTTAGGAGCCATCCCACCGGGCCATTACCCCTCTGGTCAGATACCGTTCCTAGCTCCCCCACCAGGAGTGCACACGGTACCAATCATGGCCACCCTCTCTCTCCCTAACTTGACCCTTGGGATTCCCGTTTGGTACCTTGATCCTCCAGCCCCCACCTTGCCTGGTCAACCCAAACCTTATATCGCTTTGACCCCGGTTCAACCGGTCCCCATGACTTCTCCCGCTGCATCAGTGCCTGAGTCACCTCAACAGGAACCACCTCCTGTTGTGACCGCTTCGGGTAAGAAGGGCAAAGCTCACAAGAGGGCATCAAAGGACAAGGCTACCCCGACAAACTCTGCTCCTCCTCAGCCTACAAAGCATCCCATCCAGTGTGCTTTGTGTGATGTTGTCGGTCACGCCTCCCATACCTGTCCTGAATTACTTCATCTTAAGCCCATGGTTAATGTCACGTTCCCTGAGTCCGCGGTCCCAGAAGCCTCTGTTCCTTCCCCGACCGCGGCCAAGAACCCCAAGACTATTCACACCAAACACCCCCATGCTTTGTGTAATCTCCATGGCCATTACACTCATCTTTGTCCCTGCCTCGAGGACTTCCGCACCTCTATCGCTGCAGTCCACCAATTCGAGGCCAAGCGCAATGAGTCCACCTCTCTCCTATTTGCGCATTCTGCTTCAGCAGAACTACCAGATATGACTGCTCCCATTGACATTCCCCCTCCTAATGTCGCGATAACGGAGCCTTCGTCCAGCATTTTCTACCTATCATCATCCATGAGACCCTCGGGGAACATTCCATCTGAATCCTCCCCTGTTGTTTCGCTTGACCTTCCTTCAGCGATCATCTTGGGCTCAACATCGGTAGATCCTTTATCTACTTACTCTTCGGTCACCCCTTGTGACGATGCGCATGTGACCCTCTCTTCTCATGATGATGCTTCAGGTCACTTCACCACGTCAGGTAGTCCTTCTTCCACCAGTCACCCCATCTTCTATCACGATGACGACATTATGGAAGAAATTCCCACCCCTGACTTTATCTCTTCCCCCTTACATCAAACCCATGCGTTCACACCACATCCACCTTGTGGCCATTACGCCGAGCCAATGTTTGGGTAGGGGCACCCACATTAGGGAACCGAAAGCCATTCTCCCCACTCTCCTAGTGTATGCGAGTCGTGTTGACTTTAGACCAGGTATTCTTCCACATTTAGAAGAACCTCCTACGAGTCCATATCATTCCGAATCACTCTCGGGACGTACCCATATCGTTCCCTCATCTTTATCAACAACTTGATCTCTTAGACATTGTTGTTGACCAACTATAGCTTTCTAAGAGCATCGATTCATTATCTCCGAATCCTCCTTTTGGGATAGTGACACCAGGTATGCCAATTCGGAAACTTAAAGTCCATTTGATCCCTATATGCAGTACCAAAAGAGATTGGTGACACTCCATTTCCTTTCTCACACTGCATAACCATAACCAGAACAAATTGCACACAACATCATTAAAATGTGTTTAGATTCCCCTTTTTCTAAATACATTTTTGCATGACCACACCATGCTCGGGGGCACCTATGCCCCTCAACCATAACCCTCCTCACCTCGTTTTTGGAGAGGAGGCTGTCTTACCAATTGAGTGTGCAATCCCTTCCCTTCATCTAGCTGTTGAACTTCTCCGAGACACTCAACCTCTAGAACAATGACTTATCATGCTTGAGCATGCCTCTGAAGACCGACGTGTTGCCTTGCAAACCATGGAAGCGGCCAAGAAACGCACCAAAGCTCAATATGACCGAAAAGTCCAGCCTCGTCAGCACTACAACGGCATTGTTCTAGTATCTGACCGGGCCATGATGTCCTTGGTCACGAAAAGTTCGACTCATTATAACTAGGACCTCCGTCATTAGTAAGGGTCTTGGTAAGGGTGCATACTTTTTAGAAGACTTCGAAGGCAATCCTCTTCCTAATCCTCGCAATGCACTCTATCTTAAGAAATATATCCCTTAGCGTTTCCCTTCTGAGATGCGTGTTTTATTTTCTGTTAGATAGCCAACATCCTTTTTGAACTTTCATCCTTCACCAGGACCTATTTTGTCCAAGAAGGATCACCTCACACCTCCTTAAAATCGAACTTCCTCACTTACAACACTTGTACTGGGGGCACCACTTCGCCTCCATACTTGTCCATGTTCGTGACGATTTTCGTCATGAGTGCCCACCTTGTACTCATGTTTCCATGGTCCCCCATTGGGGCCTTTACTGTGTGGCAGCACTATCATGTCACCCTTGTTTAGAGCATCCAAGTTGAGTCATCATCAAATTCATGGAGTCTATCCTGCATACCTTTGTACCCCACCATAACCCTCCTTCCGTTATTGCTTGGTTCCTCTCTTGTGTCGCATATCATGACCTTCAGCCTCACTGTCCCCTATCCCTCCTGATATTGTGTCATTCGCTGCCATGTCATTCATGCCCTTTATGCTCTAACAAGGGAAGTCGTCCATTCGCCACCCCATCCTTTCCATTCCGCCATCACCATTAGTGTCATTCTGTCCGTCACTCTACTACTTTCTCTCGTGCCTTAGTTGAGGATCTCTCATTGCCTCACCTATGGCGGACCTCCTTCTGTCGACATCAGCTCATGCATTCCAGAAGCCAGGTCTAGAGGGCGGTGTACCTTGGTTCCAGCTTCCACTATTGTTCGGTGCCTCGGATCAGGCAAAGGGATCTCTTCTTCCCCTTTGACTTGATTGTTTCTCCAGCCCCTTTCAGCATGATCGAGATCCGTATACTCGATGGTTCAGTGATCCAGCAGCAACTCTTGATGGTCTCGTCTCCTCAGGGTCTAGTCCTTCAGCACACTATCTACCTCACATTTCTCTCTCTGACATCCCTTTTTGTTGTCTAGTGATTGTATTCTTACAACGTACTTCGGTCATACGATTTTCTCCTGACACTCGCACGCTGGGGGGCAATCTGTTACACCATTTTTTGGTCATCTAACCTTTTATCATTAGATGGACCCAAGTAAACCATGTAAGACCAGCTTTACCCTAAGTAAAACTACTTTTACTATGTTAAAATAGGAAACCCCAAAAGGAAATATTAAGCAAACCTATATTTGTTTGATTTTCCTCATGGAATAATTAATTAAACCATAATTTAATTATTATTCCCAGTCATATTTAACCCAAAAACAAAGAAATTAATGAGATAAACCCTTAGTTATCTTGTTATTTTCTAGGAATAATTATTTAAATCTTATTTAGATAATATTCCTTGTTAAATATGACCAAATCACCCACCATTAATCAAATAAATCATTATTTATTTGATTATCTCCCAACCACTTCCTTAAAAAAATAAATAAATCATTTATTTATTTATTTTTCACTAATCAAGGGATTTGACCCAAGTCAAACACCCTTTCCCTCCAACAAATATAATAAAATATTCCATAAAGGTGGATCTAGATTTGGTTAACATTATTTTAATCATGCACCAAGATCTAGAATGACCCAATATTTTGTTATAAATAGGAGGGTTTTCCCCATCATTCTTCACCTTTAAAATAGACTAGATCACTGCGGATCTATGCACTTAGTCTCATTTATCATTTCTCCCACATTGAGCTCTATTTTCTGCATTGGGAGTTCTACATCTGAAGAGAAAGCTTAGATGCGAAGTCTTTGAGGACTACAAAGAACCCATCCATTGAGGAGATGCGGATACACCTTCTTGTTTTCCTCCCGGGTGCCTGTAATATAAAAATTCATTCAAAAAGAAATCGTGTTCTTGTCGTGTGCGATTTGGATGCATGGAACAGCTCTTTGCTTCTCTTTTGCTTAATGTCTTTCCCGTTATAGATCCTGTTTGTTGCAGCATTTTAACTACTAATCGCAGATCTGAAGATGTTTGGCAGCCTCTATTGTTGTTAGGGCTATTAGTTATGCGTAGCTAAAGTGGTTCTTTTTCGTACACTTCGACGAAGAATTCATACTAACATCTGTAACTTGTTTCTCAGATCTACTCTTATTCATGCATGATCTGGTCAAAACCCCAAGGGGGCCTTGTAAAGAAAACTATCTAGTTTCCAGATCTGAAATAGATCTAATGTTTTGTCCACAGATCTGTCCTAGATCTAAGTTGTAATATGAAACTGCTACATCTCTTGAAAATAACACTGTTGATCCATTTCTGCTGATATATACATGTTGTAGCTCTCTTTCCTGAAGATATATTGCTCTCTTGTCTCATGTAATCTACTGTATATTGAAGGAGCTTCACTTTACTTCTTATTTTCTGTTGTAATTTCATTTATTAATCATATATGATGGCCTCCTTCTCATATCAACCAAGACCGCGTTATTCTTGAGGCAGTTTGTTGTGCATAGCTGCAGCCCCTCTTGTAGGGTGTTTTTCAGCCAGACTAGGTTGTGGGAGACCTATTTACCACATCTAGTTTGGTTTGTTTTTTCTCCCTTTCTGGATCTAGACCCTAGATCTGCTGATCTAAGGGATCTAGGGGATGGAAACTCATTTCTGTACGTCAATATCCCAAGGAGTGCGTTATTTTCCCAAGCATGTTGTGCAATCCCAATTTGGGAACATTACATCAAACCACTCCACTTCATCACCTTCCTCCACATGTTAATCCTCCATTGTTTCCACAAGATCATATCATGGCAACATGGTATGCTCCCTTAGTCCTTCCTTTACCTCTAGTTGCTCTACCAAAGGACTATCAGTCGAAGGTTCCATTATATGATGCTAGTAGTTCTACTACAACTCAACAACATGTGGATAGAATTAATGACTACTTTGACAGACAAGAAATAGATGATGAAATTGTTAAACTTAGAATGTTTTATCAAATCTTAGGGGGAGAAGCAAGAAAATGGTTCAAAGGCTTAACCCCTAATAGTATCAATGACCTCCCTTCTTTTCATCAACTATTCCTAAAAAAATGGGAAGTTAAGAGAAATCCCCTCCAAATCCTATCAGAATACAATGACCTTAAAAGAAATGCTAGAGAGAGTGTTCAGAAGTATTGCACTAGATTCAATAGTGTTTATAATGCACTCCCTCCACAAATGAAACCCCCACAAGGCTTAGCCTTAATGAATTTTCCTGAAGGATTTGACCTAGACATGTGTTATCAATTAAGGGAAAGAGAACCCCTCACATTAGAAGACATGCAGAAAGGGGCAGTAAGTGTAGAAGCTAACTTAAATGCCAAAAGGGCTAGATTGAAAGCAGAGAAAAAGGTTACCTACAAAGATGAAGCTGGACCCTCTCCATCAGAATCCAAAATTGATAGTCTGGTTAGAACCATGGAGATGATGATGGAGAGAATTAACATGAATGAGAGAGATTACTCTAAAGAAAACCAAACAGCTCCTCAAAATAAAAATAAAAATCAGAACCAGAACTTTAGAAGGAATCCCCCTCAAATTAGACAAAGAGGCCCTGATCAGCAAGTCAGACCTCCTTTCCAAAAAAACTATGCTGATGGAGATGAGGGAGTGATTGAAGAAGAAGAGGGAGATCACATAAACTTATTGGGAGTAAACAATGAGGATATTGTTTTCCTCAATGAAGAAGAACAAGACATATCTACACCTTATGGAGAAGACAACCTAGAAACTGAAGATTACAAACAAGGCTTTGAAAATGCTAAAATGGAAGTACACAGACAATATGAACTTATGATTAAAAAGAGTTAAGACACTCCAAATAAAAGAACCTCTAGAATTTCTGCTAAAAACAATTCTGAAAACATTCCTAAAAAGACAACAGAAAACAAAAAAACAGTGGTTGAAAGTTCTGATAAAAACAAAGGAAAAAATAGCCAAATCAATGAAAAACATGGTGGTGACCAAAGTAGCACTAGAAACTCACCTAATGCTCCTAGTAAAACTATTTTAAATGTTGTCCATAATAAAAACCAGCAAGCTGAATTTGCTGAGAAAGCAGTGACTAAGAAGGATGATCAACATTTTAAAAGCTCAAATACCTTTCAACATAGAGAATGAAATTTCCAAAATCAAGATTCTCGTCCCTCTTACTGAATTAGTCACCCAAGATGTATATAAAACCCAAATTTTGAGAGCTTTAAACATAGGAGAACAAACTGATTCTACCAATGTAACTGATGATAAGCCCGAGCTTTTGTTTGGACCAGAAGTAGAAGGGAAATTTCAAGAATGAGGTGTTCCTCCCTTTTATATCAGTCTAAACATCCACGATAAGATTTTTCACAATGCCATGCTTGAATCAGGAGCCTCCCATAACCTTATGCCTAAATTAGTGATGGAGAGACTAGGCCTTGAGATAACTAGAGCTTAGAAGGATTTATACTCCTTTGATTCCAGCAAAGATACATGTCTAGGCTTGATCAAACATTTATGTGTCAACTTAGCACAAATACCAGCCAAGAGCTTAGTGATGGACATTGTAGTGGCTAATATACCTCCTAAATATGGCATGCTCCTTTCAAGTTCATGGGGTGTTAAACTCCAAGGTACCTTGCAGATGGATATCACTTATGCAACCACCCCTGTCTTTAGTCAACCAAGAAGACTATATAGGGAAACACACATGAAATACATGGTTAGTAGTCAAGAAAAACCAGACAACTCCCCTCTTTATTCTATTCACACAGACCTTGACTCATTCATTCTCTACAATGATGAAAATATTAATGAACAAGAAGAAGGAGATGACAAACCAGCAATAGGAAAAGGGGGAAGAAAGGAGAAAAAACTAAAACAATTTGCTAACTCAGAACATCACAGCAAACATGATGAAGATCATAGGCAAAAAACCAACTATCAACATAAGGCTGACTATGAAAAACAAGATAAAAATCAACATAGTGAAAACCTTAAGGAACAAAATAAAAATGAACATAGTGCAGATCCTAAAAAGAAACATAGTGACAACCAAAATAAACAGGACAAAGAGGATAGAAATGACGTTAATAACAAATCTAAATGTGAACCTATTTGGAGTATGATTTTTTATAGGTCTTGTAGCAAAACTGGTCCAGGAGCAGAAATATTGGTACATAACACAAAAAATAATCATGATGAGGGCCATTCATACAAACTAAATTTTCAATGCACAAATAATATAGTTGAATATGAGGCTTTCCTCTTAGGACTGCAATTATTGAAAAAATTAGGAGCCAAAAGGATAACCATTCATGGAGACTCATAACTGATTATTAAACAAGTGAATGGAGAATATACTGCCGAGCATCTAAGATTACAAGCATATAGAGATGATGTTGTTGACCTCTCGAAAACATTCACAGAATATGAGCTTAACTTTGCCCCTAGAAACCAAAACATCCTTGCCAATGGTTTAGCATTTTCTGCTAGTACATGTCTAAAACCTTATGAAAGAAAACAGCACACAGTCCAAGTTAAATATAGACCAGCAGTTCCTGATAATATAAAATATTGGCAAGTCTTTGAAGGAGACAAGAAGATAGAGGATTTCCTACATTCCAGAAATGGGTTTGAAATGATCAATTCAGACTCAGAGTATGAAGAAGACTGTCCTACTGAGGAAAAAACTTATGAACAAGAAAATCGTAACATTTTTGATTTAAACATTGCTAATATGAATATGTTAACTAAAGAACACCCACATAAAATAGAGCTAAGCACTATTTTAGAACAGGAAGATTTTGAAGTGCAGTCTCACACTGATAAATTTCCAAAAGGACTGGTGCCTCTAGAAGAATTGTTTGATTTCAATGATGTTGCCAAAAAGCCAAAAATGGAACCCACTGAAACTGAAATAGAAGAGTGCAATATAGTCAGTAAAGAAAAGCCCAAAATGATTAAATTATCCAAAACACTACCAGCTCATATAAAATTGAAATATCTTGAGCTTTTTAGAGAATTTTCTGATGTTTTTTCTTGGAGTTATGAGGACTTAAAATCATATGATACATATATAATTCAGCATAAGATACCCCTCAAATAAAACCAGAAACCTTTTAGACAAAAATTGCGCAGAATAAACCTTGTACAGTTACCTCTGGTTGAGAAAGATATAAAAAAAGTGTATGATGCTGGAATGACAGTCCCATTGAGATAATCAGAGTGCGTATCCAATCTTGTATCTGTGAGAAATAAAACATGAGAGATAAGGCTTTTTATAGACTTTATAAACTTAAACAAATCCTCTTTAAAGGACAACTACCCCTTGCCCAAAATGGATCATATCTTACAAAGTGTAGTAGGTTCTAAAATAATTTCTTTACTAGATGGCTTTTCCGGATACAACCAAGTGCTGGTACATCCTGATGATCAACTTAAAACAACTTTCACTACACCTTGGGGCACTTTCATGTATGTGAAAATTCCCTTTGGTTTAATGAATGCTAGTGCCACATTCCAAAGAGCCATGGATATTACTTTCTCAGAAGAGATAGGCTTCTTCATTGTGATATATCTATATGACATCACAGTCTATTCCAAAATAGATGAAGAACACCTTTCTCACTTAAGAAATGTCTTTTAGAAATGTAGAAAGTATGGTCTATCCTTAAACCCCAAGAAAACTTTATTTGGCCTCCAAGACGGAAAACTCCTAGGCCATATATCTGAAGAGGGAATAAAAATAGACCCAAAAAGGATTGAGGGAATATTGCAAATCAAACATCCTAGAAACATCAAAGAACTGAAATCTTTCATTGGAAAGATTAATTTCTTAAGAAGATTCATATCCAACCTTGTTGAATGCCTTAGAAACATAGCAAACATGCTAAAAATGGAAACAAGAGTTAAATGCAATCCTTTGAACTAGTTAAACAAGCATTCACTCAAACACCAGTTCTCATTAGCCCTGATTTTAACAAATATTTCTTCATTTTCTCCTTTGCATCAGAACATACAATTGTTGCTATCCTACTTCAGAAAAACATAAAAGGACAAGAGCATCCCATTTCATTTTTCAGCAAAGCATTAAGAGATGCACCTCTTAAATACAACATAATGGAAAAATAGGCTTTTGCCTTGATCAAGGCCTTGAAATATTTTAGATTTTACATTTTACACTCCCACATTATTTCATTTGTTCCACACATAGTTGTCAAAGAAATTTTAACACAAGATCCTGATGGCAAAAGAGGAAAGTGGATTTTTTTTATATTAGAATATGACTTGGAAATCAGACCCACTAAACTAGTCAAAGGACAAGGACTTGCAAAACTTATGGTTGAATCAAATCTTAAAGCCTTAGATATGTTAGGTCCCTATATTACTAGTATAGTCCCTTATTGTTGTTAGTGTAACCCCCTTATTGTTATTATTGTACCCCTGTAACCCCCATATTGTTATTATTGTGCCCTTAAATTATTATTGTTAGTTCGGCTAGGATTACATTGTGGCCCCACTAGGATTACATTGTGGCCCCATGGACTCCTATATATAGAAAGGAGGTTTTGTAATTTGAATCATCCAAGAATTGTTCATTCATGTAATTTATTGGAGGTTGCCCCCTCGAAGTGGCTTATTTCTAAGGCATTGATATCTCTTTTCTTCTATTTTTGGAGCTGGTTTCATAACAAGATATGAATATGGTTGATGTTTTAGAAAAACAAGAAGAATGCACAGCTCCTCCTATTGAAGAAGTATTGCTGAATTCACTTTGGTATGCTGATATTTTATATGTAATTTTATACCTTAATGTTCCTCCTGGTTTATCTAAGACAAAGGCAAGATTCTTGAAGTTAAAATTTGTAAATTACTGCATTATAGATAAATGGTTATATTGGAAAAATGCTAGTGGTATATTGCTTAAATGTTTGCCTGAGAATGACACAAAAAATATCAAGCATGAGTTTCATGAAGGAGAATGTGGAGACCACCTCTATTGGAAAACAACTGTAAAAAAAATCCTTAGAGCTGGTTGCTATTGGCCCACCCTTTTCCAAGATATCCATAAATTGGTAGTTGCCTACCACAAGTGTAAAATCTTTTAAGGCAAAAGAAAACTCTTACCCTTACCTTTGCATCCTATCTTTGTAGAAGCTCCTTTTCAACAATGAGGCCTAGAATTCATTGGGGAAATCCATCCTTCTTCATCTGCCCAACATAAATGGATCCTCACAACAATTGATTACTTTACAAAATGGACAGAGGCCTTCCCATCTAGAACTACTAATGATCTAGTCATCATTAAATTCCTTGAAAACCATATTTTGTCTAGATTTGGTTGTCCTAGAAAGATTATCACTGACAACGCTGCTACCTTTAGATCGAAGAGAATGGTAGAATTTTGTCACAAAAATCAGATCACATTGGGTCATTCCACAACTTATTATCCTCAAGGTAATGGGTTGGCAGAATCCTCAAACAAAAGTTTGATAAAAATCATCAAGAATTTGCTCGAAGGAAATCAAAAGTCATGGCACAAAAAGCTATTACATGCATTATGGGCAGACAGGTTAACATGCAAGAAATCAATTGGAATGTCTCCCTACCAACTAGTTTATGGAGTAGATGCAATTTTTCCAACAAGCTTAGGAGTGCCAATCATGAAGCTGATCCAGGAAGTACAGTATGAAGAAAATGACATGATAATAAGGATAAATAAGACCATACAATTACAACAAACCAGAGAAGAAGTCTACAATAGAACACAACAAGTGCAAGAAAACATCAAGAAGCTATTTGAAAAAAGGAAAAAAACAAATTATTTCAACATTGGTGACAAAGTGCTCAAATGGGACTCAAGAAGAGAAGACAAGGGAAAACATGGTAAGTTTGAAAATTTGTGGAAAGGTCCCTATATTGTCCATTCTGCTAGAGGCAACAATGTATTTTTCTTACAGGAAATGGATGAAACATAACTTTTTGGAGGTCATGTCAATGGCAGGATGCTCAAGCATTATTTCCATTAATATGCCTAAGTTTAAAGCTTTATCCATTGTATATAACATTGTTTAAAGAAAAGATCAGAAAAATAAATACAAAAATAGAAGAACAAAGAAAAAGAGGGTAGAAAAAGAAAGGGTACAGCCCCATACCAAAAAAGAGTAAGTTCTGAAAGTGTGCAAGTCCAAACGCCACTACTTGAAGAGAAGCCTTATTTAGTCATACAACCTAATCATGACTGAATGAGTTTTTAAATTTCTATTGATAGGTTAAGTGAATAAGGATTTTCCAAACTGTCTAAACTTGGCTTATCAGTAGACTAGATTAGATTAGGAAAAGAAATTGGTTCCAAATCTTAAAATATGAACCAAGATAGAAGGAGAGGGATAAAAAATAAAATTACAGATTTCAGCCCTCAAGATTTTGTGTTAAATTTCTGCGAAATAATTTATGTATGCAGGCTTGTACAAAGTATCATTGCTCATAAAAAATCAGACTGTCCAATCCTGATTTGGTTATGTTTTCAATTTCCTATTGTAGATTAGAGAATGAAAATATGTCAAACAGTCTAATCTTGATAGATAGTTAGAATAGGTAGAGAAATAAATGAGTTCATCAGTTTAATATGAAATCTTGGATGATATAAGTGTAGAATTTGTTAGTTTCCTATTTTCAAAATAAAATGATGTCAGGGGTTAGCTAATTCAAATGCACCCAATGAAGAAAAAATGTTAGAACAAGTAAGATGGGTAGGTAGAAGTTGAGGTGAAATTAATCACGTTATGATTCAGATGCTACAGATCACAATTCCAAAGCAGTAAATCATCAAGTGAAAGGAGCTCTGTCAAGGGGAAAATCAAGGCACTGGTCTACTTCTGCCAGAGATTTATTTTCTGAGGTTCTTGACACCTCCTACAGGAGCTTCCCTCCCCAATTGGAGCCACTATTAGCCATCTATAATTTTTACTGATATTAAAAGATGACTAAATATTGATTTTGGATTTCTAGAAATAGTATTTGAGAAACACTGTGAGTTCTAGAAATCTCACTGCCTTCATCATCCTAAGTTTGACTATTTTTCACTAAAATTTCCTGTCTTCTACCTCCTCAAAATTTACCCTGCTGCAAAGAAAACTCCATTTTTGGCTCACTGGCCTCATTCATCACTCCATTGACACCCTCATTCATTCCCCTTTTTTCCTTCTAAAAAACCCCCCTACAAAATCCTCCCTCATTCACCATTTTCTTCTAAAAGCCTTAAAACAATGTAAAATTCCTTTTACATTGTTTTAGCCTAACTTCTAAACCTATTATATCCTCTAAAACCTTGCAAAACTTTTTTTTTATGAAAAAAACCTACTTTTTTGTGAAAAGGTCCTTTAAGCCACTTTTTGGCTTAAACCCAGCCCCCGCACCCATATGACTCTAAAACCATAACCCTCCGCCTATTCCTAAACCCTTCTGCCATATAACTACACCTCCGCCCTTTCATTTTATTTAAACCCCAAACCTTATAAAAACCCACCCAAACCTTTGAAAAACAATTAAAACATGGGCCCGTTTCTCTTCCAACCACTCATTTTCTCATGCAATCTCCACCGTTGATGAAAGGCTCTCAAACCGATCCAACGACCATCGCATATCCTCCTTTCATCCCACATATAACTCGACCCCGCATTACACAATAAAATTCACCACATCATTGCTCTTGGGCCCTGCTCTCCATTTAACCCCCCGTCAAATAAAAGCCCACCACTTGTCCTAGGATCCACTCCACGGATCTGCGCCCTGGCCCTAAAAGCCCTTCGCACCGTCGATCTCGCCTCTTGAGATCTGACGATCTAAAACTCATATCGCGCAGAATTTGGCGTCAAATTTTAACACTCTTAACTCACACGAAAAAAGTGGTTTCGCCTTGGACACGCGGCAGTTAATCTATGGTATCGAGCAGCCCAGGGCCAATACCACTTACCACCCAATGTCCGCGTGATAAAGCACCATGGCTTTTTCAAAACTGCCCTTCCCCTTCTGCGCCAAAATTCAAACTTTTTCTTCTTTCCACCTAGTTCCGCTATGGAACCTTCCCTCTGTGCTCCCTCCTCCTCTGCAGATTGCCCCCAATGCCTCAGAAACCAAAAAAAATGCAGTTTAATCCAATCTCGCAGGTTTTTAATTAATGTTTGTTTGTGTGTTTGCAGGTTTTAATGGCAGTAATGCCCAGAGGGGCATTCAAATGATGAAATAACCTCTGGATGATGATCCAAGAGGCAAATACATATAGAGAAGGCCAAGGGTTTACATAAATCACTTAACCCTCGATGAATCATGATCATCGATGGGTTATAAACCCTTAGACCATTTAGATACCCCCCTACGCACAAAGAACAAGTTACAGTCAGACAAGTAATGAAGAAACAAAGAACAAAAGGATTAAGGATAAATCCTAAATCAAAGAGCAAACGCAGAAGATTAGCCCTTAAAGATAGTGATTAAAGATGAAAATCAAAGGCTTAAAACAAAGGATAAAGGAAAAAACAGTCATAAAGCAGAATGATGAATAAGGATAGTGAAACATGTTATAAAGGTTAAATCAGAGATCACAGGCCTAATACAGAAGTTTGATGATTAAAACAAGGATAAATTTACCTAAAGACAACTTCGAATAACTCAGTAAAGAAGCAATTACTTCTCCAAAGACAAATTTGCCACCTACAACATGTTTTATTTCAATAAAGGCATCAAGCAGTTATTAAACAATCAGAGATATTTTAAAGCAGCTCAGAAGTTATTAAAAGTCAAATATTTCAACTAAGATAACTCAAAAGTTAAGACAAAGTTATTTTTCAGAGTAACTCCTTCAGATATTTTTGCCTTGGGCCGTGCATGGTGTCAAAGGTCAAAAATCATTAACTCTGCAATAAATAACATTTAGACACCCTAGATTGGTATAACCTAACGCTGTTACCGATGAAATAGGTAACCGCACTGTTACCTACTTTTTTTTGGTAGCATAAAAAGCACCTGACTTTGAAAAGTGGTGATGCAGAATCACCCCCTTTTTTTGTGCACATTTTTGACACTCTAATATTTTTATTTATGAAGTATGAATATTTGTTTTAAAATGTTAGTGATTTTCATGCTAATTTTGAAACGTATTGATGCAGCATCAACTTTTTTTTTTTAGAGCGATGATTTTCATCCTAATTTTGAAACGTATTGATGCAACATCAACCCTTTTTTTTAGAGTGGTGATTTTCATGTTGGTAATAAAACACAAAACTTAGATAATATATATATATATATATAAAAACAATAAAAAAACCAATAAAAATTTAAAAAAAAAAACAAAATTAACTCGTAAAAATAAAAAAATTTAAACAAAAATAAATAAATAAAACAAAAAAATAAAAAATTTGAAAATTATATCAAAAGAAATGACAAAATTTGAAAAAAAACACATAATTTAAAGAAAAAAAACAAAAATTAACCAAAAAAAAAAAACATCAAAAACATTTTTTTCTAAATTATTAAAAAAAACCATATAATTATAATAATAAAAAAAAAAAATTACAAAATTAAAATTTAGATTAAAAAAATAAAATACAAAAAAGAAAAAATTTAATTTAAAATTTAAATTAAAAAAATATTAATAATAAGAAAAAAATACAAATTTTAAAATTAACAAAAAAAAAAAACAAAATTTAAAATTGAAAAAGAAAATTAAAATAAAATAAAATAAACTATCATTAAAAAAACAAAAAAAAAATGAAAAAACCACATGCAAATAATTAAAAAACAAATATCCATAATTTTTTTTTTTAAATGAAACAATTTATAAATTTTAAAAATGAAAAACTAAATAAAATAAAAGATTAAAAAAAAATTTAAATTAAATTTAAATTTAATAAATTTAATAAATAAATTTAAATTTTAAAAAAATAATTAATCTAAAATATTAAATTTAAAAAAAAAATTAAAAAAAAAAACACAAAAAATTTAAAAAAAAAATTTAAAAAATAAAATTTGAATTAAAAAATAATAATTTTTATTTTTTTGAAATTAAAAAAAAATAAATTAAAAAAATATATATATTAAAAAAATTAAAAAAATTAAAAACAAAAAATAAAAAAATCAAATTAAAAAAAAAAATAATTAAAAATTAAAAAAAAATGTTACGAATTAAAAAATATTAAAAATTAAAAAAAAAATTAAAAAAATAAAAACAAAAAAAATTAAAAAATATATATTAAAAATTAAAAAAAAAAAGATTTTTTTGGGAGGCCGATTCCGGAAATCGGGAATCGACTTCGGATAGCTCTTTGCACATCCTTGGAAGAGATTTCTTGAGGAATCACTGGCTGTGTGTGGTCTTCAATCTATATGTACACCTGGGTGGCCACTACAGAGCTATCTATACTACATTCATTCTTCACTCATTATAAAAATAGAGTATGTATTCCTGTTCTTTAGGTGCGGCTAAGATCAGAGGAGTAATAAGGGTCGTGGCTTGAATCGGGAGTAACAGGTATGAGGTGGATAGCTTTTGGATGTACGGCTCTATGTTGTTAGGTCCCTATATTACTAGTATAGTCCCTTCTTGTTGTTAGTGTAACCCCCTTATTGTTATAGCCCCTGTAACTCTAGCCTTGCTATTATTGTGCCCTTAAATTATTATTGTTAGGTCGGCTAGGATTACATTGTGGCCCACTAGGATTACATTATGGCCCCATGGACTCCTATATATAGAAAGGAGGTTTTGTAAATTGTATCATCCAACAATTGTTCATTAATGTAATGTATTGGAGGTTTCCCCCTCGAAGTGGCTCATTTCTAAGGCGTTGATATCTTTTTTCTTCTATTTTTGGAGTTGGTTACTCAACATTTGGTATCAGAGGTTTGGATTCTAGGGTTTCACTGCTCCAAACAGGTCATCGTGGCATTTGCGCTATAACTTTTTTTCTACGAAGTTTCAGAATCTGAAATTTTTAGGGTGCGAAGCCAAAATCCTGAGGAAGATTGTCTAAAAATTTCAGAGCTTGGTTTGCAATATTTTCGGAGATATGATCTGTGGAAGTTAGGTATTTTTTCAGGCTCCTAAACAGGTCATCGTGACATTTGCGCTATAAATTTGTTTCTACAAAGGTTCAGAATCTGAAATTTGTATGGTGCGAAGCTTAAATCCTGAGGAAATTTGTCAAAAAATTTCAGAGCTTGGTTCGCAATATTTTTGGAGATATGATCTGTGGAAGGTAGTGCTTTTTCAGGCTCCTGAATTGCATCTCAAAGAGGTGATCGTGGGAAAATTTCAATAACTCTCTCTCTGGGTATCGGATTGAAGTGCTGTAAAAAGCAGTCGCAAGTACACAGACTGAAGCTTCTTGGCTATCAATTTCAAATACAAAGGACGAAACAGTGACACGTGGCAAGTCGTACAAATTCGCTCTACTGAACTAGTCCATAATTAGGTCATTGTGGGAGATTGGAAACAACTTTTTCTTGGAGAATCCAAATTGGGTCATACCTGTGGCATTCAAAAGAGAATTCAGAGGGCTACCTCAGTGCTGAATTTCAGATATTGAAGATCCAAAATAACAGAGATAATACAATTTCAATATCGAGCTCCTCAAAGAAAGTAAAAGGTGTGTATTTTTTTTTCCGAATTGCATAAGTCTTGTTTGAAGAATCAATTTGAATTGATTGAAAGGGCCTATTGTAGAATAGATATCAATATTGAAGTATAAAATGGCCCCTAAAAAGAATTCAACACCAATTAAGCCTTTGGAAAGCTCTACTATGACTCATGAAGATGAAGAATTGCAACATGATCTATCAAATATGTATAAGGTAATAAATTGCCTGTTAAAGAGCACAAATATATGAAGTTTAAGAATATATGAAAAGATGATGGTTTATGAAAGTGAATCTAAGATAGATGGTATGGAATTTAAGATAAAGGTATGGAAGCTAAGATGGATGACATGAAAGACAACATGGAAACAACATGAAACATGTACAAGAATGATTCCAAAAGGCATATCGAAGATTTCCACTGTTGATACAAGAAATGTTTTCTAATGGTGAAAATATAGTAGAGGAAACTCATGATGAGAACAAAATAAATGTTAATCGTGATTTCATAAACTCTAATGTTGGCGGGAAGAACCACCATATTCCAAAATGGATATGAGGAATTTTGATGGAAAGGATCCTGTAACATGGATACTACAGATGGAGCAATATTTTGATCTCCATAATGTGCAAAACACACAAAAGGTACGCATTGCAACTTTACATTTAGAACAAAATACATTTGTATGGTATCAATGGCTTTGCTCCCGTGAAAAAATTGTCACTTGGTCAATTTTTACGGAGGAAATGATAGCACATTATGAGGATACAAAGAGCAACACCTTCTTTACCCAATTGATAAATCTCAAACAAAAGGGTTTAGTGGGGCAGCACATTGAGGACCTCCAAAAATTGAGTATAAGGGTAACTGATATTTCAGAGGACCAGGATTGGATCTCTCTCTCTGCAGTAGTTTAAAGGATGATTCAAAATGAAGTTCATACTGAAACTGGACCATTGGAGAAGGCATTCAGGTTTGCAAGAAAAGTTGAATGTAAAATTATGGCGACAAGGAAGCCTACCACTCAATTCTATAAAGAAGGAAGTGTTGCTACGCCTAGATTTCCACAACCTACAAGGTTGACACCACAACAATTGGAAGAAAAAAGAGCAAAAATTCTTTGCTACAGTTGTGATAGCAAATACACTAAAGGTCATAAGTGTGTCGAGAAGAAATTATTTTACATAGATTGTGAAGAGGAAGAAGAAAATGAACAAGAAGAGGATATACACCAGGAACCAGCCCTAGAAGAGGAAGAAATGAGTCCGACCATATCGTGTAATGCATTGGCAGGAATTACCATTCCTCAAACTCTCAAGATAGAAGGACATATCAAGAAGAAAATGGTAATAGTGTTGATTGATTCAGGTAGCACCCATAATTTTATTCATTGTAAGGTAGCCAAGGAATTAAATTGTTTCCTATACCCAGCACCCGAATGTCAAGTGATGGTTGCAAATGGAGGAACTATAAATTGCTCTGGAAAATGCCATAATATCAAGCTAACCATGGGGGAATATGTATTGACTAGTCCAATGCTTTCCATTCCTATGGGAGGTGTTGATGTTGTACTAGGAGTACAATGGTTACAATCTTTGGGGACGGTAGCTTTTAATTTTCAAGAACCTTTCTTGAAATTTTTTTCAGAAGGAAAGGAAGTCGAATTACGGGGTATTGCGGGGAAGCCAGGAAGGATAATAAGCTCTAATGTCATGACAAAGCTTCTAAAGAAAGAACAACGAGGCGTAATTGCACAATTATGCTCACTAGAAGTTCCACATCAAAATCATCTATTTCTGCAGATCTCCAACAAGTCTTGGACAATCATTCCAAGGTGTTTGAAACTCCCAAAGGACTCCCACCTATTCGTGATCATGATCATGCTATTCATTTGATTCCAGGAAGTGTTCCTCCAAACATCAGGCCTTATAGATATCCTTACTTCCAAAAGAGCGAAATCGAACGTATGATTGCAGAAATGTTAGAGGTGGGTATAATTCAACCTAGTCAAAGTTCTTTCTCTGCTCCTGTAGTATTGGTACACAAGAAGGATGGATCATGGCGAATGTGTCCAGATTATAGGGAGCTCAATAAGCTCACCATTAAAGATAAATTCCCCATTCCTGTGATTGATGAATTATTGGATGAATTACATGGAGCAATTTATTTTACCAAGTTGGATCTTCGTTCAGGATATCATCAAATTAGAATGAAGACTGAAGATATTCCAAAAACAGCATTTCGAACTCATGAGGGTCATTATGAATATTTGGTCATGCCTTTGGCCTTACCAATGCACCTTCTACATTTCAAGGGTTGATGAATTCCATTTTCAAACCCTTCCTTAGAAAATTTGTGCTAGTATTTTTTGATGATATACTAATCTACAACAAGTCTTGGAAGGATCATGTTGAACATGTTGAAAGGGTGCTCAAACTATTGCAGGAGAAACAATTATATGCAAAAAAATCCAAATGTTTCTTTGGAGTACAAGAGGTGGAATATCTGGGTCATATTGTATCTCACGAGGGTGTTAAAGTAGACCCAAACAAAATTAAAGCCATTAAGGAATGGAAAGTCCCCACAACCATAAAGCAGTTGCGAGGATTTCTCGGGTTAACAGGGTATTATCGCAAGTTTGTTAAGAATTATGGGAGAATAGCAGCACCTCTAACAACATTATTGAAGAAAGATGCATTTTCATGGACTCCTGAAGCAACCAAGGCCTTTGAACATCTTAAAGAGGCAATGTGCCTAGCACCGGTCTTAGCTACACCAGACTTCACAAAAACCTTTATTGTGGAATGTGATGCCTCAGGAAATGGAATTGGTGCAGTTTTAATGCAGGAAGGAAGACCCATTGTTTTTGAAAGTCGTCCAATCAAAGGAAAGTATTTACAGAAACCTATTTATGAGAAGGAAATGTTAGCAATACTGCATGCACTAAAGAAATGGCTAACTTACCTAATGGGAAGACACTTCAAGGTAAAAACTGATCATGATAGTCTTAAACACTTTTTGGAACAAAGACTATCTTCAAAAGAGCAGCAAAAATGGGTCACAAAGATGTTGGGTTATGACTTTGAAATAAAATACAAAAAAGGAAAGCTTAATGTTGTTGCAGATGCACTCTCAAGAAAGAATGAAGAGGTGGAAACATTGCTTTGTGCCATTTCTATTATCCAACCAGATTGGATAACCGAAGCAAGAGATGAATGGAAGAAGGACAAAGATGTATGGACACTCATTCAAAAGTTGCAGCAAGATCCTAGTACATCTGATACATTTAGTTGGAAAAATGATTCCTTATGGTACAAAGATCGCTTATATCTTTGTAAGAATTCCTAACTAAAACAAAAGATTCTTCTGGAATTGCACACTTCTCCTTTAGGAGGACACTCAGGATTTTTAAAAACTTACCACAGGGTGAAGAAAGATTTTTTTTGGGATGGCCTTAAATCTGATATTCAAAAGTTTGTGGCGGAATGTTTGGTTTGCCAGCAGAATAAAGTGGAGACAATTAAGACCCCCGGACTTCTACAACCTTTATCCATTCCAAGTCAACGTTGGGAGGAGATTTCAATGGATTTTATCACAGGTTTACCTAAGTCCGAAGGAAAGAGTGTCATCATGGTGGTAGTTGATAGACTTACCAAGTATGCACACTTTTGTGCATTATCCCATCCATTTAAAGCAAGTACAGTTGCTACTACATTTATGGACAGAATTCAAAAGCTACATGGAAGCCTAAGGGTTATTGTGAGCGACAGAGATCCCATTTTTACTGGAAATTTTTGGACAGAGTTATTTTCTTGTTTGGGTACTCAATTAGCTCATAGCTCATCTTATCATCCTCAATCTGATGGTCAAACTGAGATAGTAAATAAATGTTTGGAAGGATATCTTCGTTGTTTTGTATCTCATAAACAAACACAATGGGTCAAGTGGTTACCTCTTGTTGAATGGTGGTATAACACTTCCTTCCATACTGCAGCAAAAATGACCCCATTTATGGCACTTTATGGATATCATCCACCATCAATCACATCATCTTTAAGGGAAAATTCGAAGGTTCAAGCAGTGGAAGATCACATCGAGCATCAGCAAGAAGTTCTCCAACTCTTTAAGGATAACCTGAATTTGGCACAAAATCGAATGAAACAACAGGCAGATCAACATCGTAGCGAGAGAAGTTTTGATGTAGGAGATTGGGTATTTTTACTGCTACAACCATACAAACAAATGTCCCTCAAGCAAGCTAAGAAGGATAATAAATTATCACCAAAGTACTATGGTCCTTACAAGGTGTTGCAAAATATTGGTACTATGGCATACAAATTGGAGCTTCCTGCTTCTTTGTGAGTACATCCAATTTTCCATGTTTCATGCTTAAAGAAGGTTATCGGTGAAAATCTTCCAGTTCAAACAATATTACCAGAACTTGATGAGGAAGGAAAAATCATATTGGAACCTGAAGCGGTCACGGAAACAAGAACTCAACAACTACGGAATCGATCAATTTCAGAGCATCTCATCAAGTGGAAGAACTTACCCACTGAAGATTCTACATGGGAGGATGAGAATTTTATACAGAAGCACCCAGAGCTACTCAAGCATTGAGGACAACCCTTTTTTGAAGGAGAGGGGCATGTTAGGTCCCTATATTACTAGTATAGTCCCTTCTTGTTGTTAGTGTAATCCCCTTATTGTTATTATTGTACCCTTGTAACCCCCATTTTGCTATTATTGTGCCCTTAAATTATTATTGTTAGGTCGGCTAGGATTACATTGTGGCCCACTAGGATTACATTATGGCCCCATGGACTCCTATATATAGAAAGGCGATTTTGTAAATTGTATCATCCAAGAATTGTTCATTAATGTAATGTATTGGAGGTTGCCCCCTCGAAGTGGCTCATTTCTAAGGCGTTGATATCTTTTTTCTTCTATTTTTGGAGCTGGTTACTCAACATAGGTGGTTGCTTTATTTGGATAGGCCGTCGGGTATGCGAAAATAATGACCAGTGTTTACCTGAGCAATGGCATAGGGCAGAGGGGAGTACATTCCTGCTGCCTTTTCTCTGTAGAAGGCCATTCTTTCGACTTCGACCACTGGTTGTACAGAGACAACATTGTTGAAGCTTAGGAAGATAATTGCGGTGGAATGTGATGGAGACGAAAGGTGGGAAGAAGACGTCTAGCAATAACTATCCCCAATACGAAACACCACTGGGCTACAAGATTGAGGATGTTCGACCTCTGGGTGGCATCGAGAAGTTCCGTAGCGCTTCTTACTCCAACGTAAATTTCTGTACCTAATGCAATATATATATTAAACAACATTAATGGATCCATTTTGCTGCATTAAACATTACTGTATAATATCAAATAGTGTTACAAAATTCGTAAAGATACATCCAATGGTTTTAGCAGCACGAGGCCGTAATGATGCATTCAATAAGAATGTATAATATTCGTTATGATGTTTTTGTTGATTTCATTTGAATCTGAAATTTGGTATTGGTTTGTATTTCTGTGCAGTGCCTCCGAAAATCATCCTAATACTTTCTTCTGAGATCTGTAGAGTAGGAATATTAGGGTTAAGATAGTTAGATTTAGATTGCTCAGAGCTGGTCTGTAAAAAATCATTGCATTCCATAAATCTTGTTGTGTGTGTCTGTAAAAAAATTACAACCACACATACATGACAACAAATGATATTAGAATTGATATTATTAAATTTTATTCTTTGCGGTTGTCAAGTTAATGCTTACGCTTTCCAGACCATTCTCCAGAAACTGGTGCCAAAAAACAAACTGCAGGCCAAGGTGAAGAAGAATTGAACGTAGTTGTATTGAGGATTTCGCCAATAAGACCAATGATGCTTCCATAGACAAGCCATGGTTTGAACTGCAAAGGGCGGAGGCCGATTGGCCTCCCACAAAAAATCCTTTTTTTAATTTTTAATATTTTGTTTTTTTTTTAATTTGATTTCTTTTTATTTATTTTTTAAATTCAAAAAATTTAAAATTATTTTTTTTAATTTAATTTTTATATTTGAAATTTAATTTGTTTTATTTTTTATTTTTTATTTTTTTAATTATATATATATATATATATATATATATATATATATATATATATATATATTTTTTTTTTTTTTCTAAATTTTGTTAATAATTTTTATTAAATTTTGTATTTTTTTTATTAGATTGATTTTTTTTTAAATATTTTCATTTTTTTTTATTATTAAATTTTATGTTTAGTTTTTTCATTTAATTTTTTAAAATTTAATAAATTTTTTTTTTTTTTAATTTATTTGAATTTAATAATTTTTTTTAATTTTTTAATTTTTTATTATTATTTTTTTAATTTCATAAAATTCAATATTTTTTTTTAAATTTAATTTGTTATTTTAATATTGACATTTTTTTTAATTTAATAAAATCTAATATATATATTTTTAATTTAAGTTCATATATATATATATATATATATATATATATATATATATATATATATATATATATATATATATATATATATATATATATTATTTTTTATAAATTTAATTTAATTCATTTTTTAAAATTTATTTATTTTTTAATATATATATTTTTTTAAATTTAATAAACATTTTCTTTTTCTTTTTTAAATTTAATTTCTATATTTTATTTTTTATAATTTCTTTCTTTTTTTAACTTGTTTTTTTTTATTTTTAAATTTAATATTTTTTTGTTTTTATTTTTATTTTTTTATTTCTATATATTTTGAAATTTTAATCTCTTTTTTTTTTCTTTTTCTTTTTTTAAATTTTAGGTTTTTTTAATGTTTGAATTAAAAATTTTATTTTGTTTTTATTTTTATTTTTTTATTCCTATATATTTTTAAATTTTAAGCTTTAAAATGTTTTTATTTTTTCAATTTATTTTTTTTCTTAAATTTTAGGTTTTTTTAATGTTTAAATTTTAAAAATTAAAAAATGTTATTTCTATTTTTAAAAATGTCAAAAATATGACACAATTTTTTTTTTTGTTATTCCAGCTTCAAGTGGTTTTGTTTTGAGGGTGTTTTTTCAATCCTTTTTTCAAGAAACAATTTTGTTTTTAGCATAATTTTATAAAATGTTGAAATTTGACCTTCAAAAAAAACCAAGTGCATTCTGGAATACACTTTTTTTGTTTTTTGGGTGTTTTTTCATGTTTTTTGAGTCTTTTTGGGCTAGAGTTCCCGTTTTGAGGTCAAGTTTACCTATTTCATCTGCAACGTTGCTTGCTCCTCGTTTGCAAATAACGTTCATTGAGCCTCATTTTAAATGTTGGTTACTTGATGGTTATTGGACTGATTTCTGCTGCTAAGCTAGTTGAGGAATGCTAGACTGAAACTGAAGAGAGTTGCAGAGAGCTATTGTACATGGAGTGATGTAACTGGTTTGATCTTCAATAATACAATCATGTTCACAGGATCCTTGAGCTATATCAATGGTGAAGTTTTCCTAATTGTTATTGTTCTCCTTATGTTTTTCATTATGTTCATTTTTCTCTGATAAAGGAGAAAAAGTTTTAGATTAGGATTTGCTATTTCAAGCACCCTATTTCTGTCTACATTCTTTATATTTATGTTTTCTTTTGCAAGATCTGATTGGAAGATTCTTAATTTCCTTCTAGTTGCATCTCGCTTGTTGTCTTGGAAATGATTCAATAGAGTGAAACCAAGGAAATTGTGGTGAGCCCATGTTCCTTTGAGTAAGACTTGAGATATTATTTTTAGGACCTTTCTTTATAGTATGATTATTAAAGTCTAAATCAAAGAGGTTTATGGTATGCCCTGCCCTCTGATCTTCCTTGAAAGGTTGCTTTGAAGAGTCTTTGAGAGTTATTCAAAAGCATATTAGATTATTTTTGTTTGATATTAGGCCGCTCTTATTGTTTTCTTATATGTTTTCTTTATCTGAAAGTAGTCTTTTGATAGCTGGATTGTTGTTTGAAAGGTTTCTTATCAAAGGTTTGTCCGAAGAGATTTATGGTTTGTCCTATCCTTTGGCTTGCTCCAAATAGTTACCTTAAAAGGGTTTTCTTGTCTAAGTAGAGCTAGAAGATTCTTAATTGACTATAGCTTTGCTGCCTTCACAACTTATTATTGTTTCATATCACAACCTAATCTAAAGAATCCATTTGATATAGTTAGCTTGCCCTATGAATGCCCTTGCAGAGTTGATGAACAATTAAATCCTTTTATGACTCCATAGCCCAATGGGTTGATGTTTTCTCACAGTCTATTCTTTCAGTTGAAACATTCCCTCAATCAGTCACACTGTTGATCCTTCAATCTATCAATTAATCCAACCAAAAACAAATAAGTCCTTAGAACTTCATAACTAGACTAAAATCATAAACAAAGAACACAAAGATATATCAATTGAAAACACCTTATAGAGATATCCCTCTCTAAATCCAAGAAGGCTAGGTCCTAGGATTCCAAAGTGGTTCTGATGTGGCTCCTATAGTGTTTGTTCTTGCCACTCTTACAAATTACAGGGAGCCAACAAGACATACATTCTACCATACCATTTCCATGCAGTATCTAAAGGCCCTTCTCTCCAATATGTCCAAGCCTTTGATGCCATAGCATGGTCTTTTCTCCAGAGTCTGCTAGGCTTTCCACTCCACTTTCGGGAACCACAGAACTATTGCACCCATCAATAACAATGTTGCCCTAAAGCTTGTACAGAGTTCCAATCTAAACTCCCCACATTAATACCAGTGCTCCCCGAACCATATTATAGGTATCTTTCTCAAACACTGTTTTTACACCTGCATCATCCATCTTGCTTACAAAAATCAGATTTCTGGCCAATGCAAGAATGTGCAGAACACCAGGAAGTGTTCTAATCCTTCCACCTTGCAACTTCATCTTGAATTTTCCACGTCCGACGATTCTGGCCTTCCTATCATCACCTAAGAAGACATCACCACTATCATATTTCTCATACTCACAGAACCACTCCCTATGGGGAGTGAAGTGAAAGGATGCACCCAAGTCAATCAACCATGACTCATGATCTACATGTGTATTTGAAGAAGAAGCCAAATACACATCCCCACCTTCATCCGAGGTGGTTTTGATCTCTATAGAAGAAGCATCACCAGATCCCTCTCCTTTCTTAAGATTTTTAGATCTGCAGTCTTTTTTGTAGTGTCCTTCTTTTCCTCATTTCCAACACACCTTTAAAAAATTTCCAGGAGATTTAGATATCCCTCTAGATTTAGACCTCCCACTCGAAACCTTATTCTTGTTTTTGTTCTGGGACCTTCCTCTTACAGATAAGGCATCTCCATTCTGACCCTCCATATTTCTTTGTCTCATTTCCTCTGACAGCAAGGCTAAGAGAATTTCCTAAAATTTCAAGGTAGTTGTATTGCTAGCTATTGCAATAACCAGACTGTCCCACGAGTCTGGTAGAGAACACAACAAAATGATGCACTTATCTTCATCTGAGATTTTAATATCAACAAATGATATCTGACTTACCACAGTATTGAAGGCGTTCAGATGCTCTGTCATCGAGTCTCCATCCTTCATCCTCAGGTTATATAGCTTTTTCCGCACGAAAAATTTATTCACCAGAGACTTAGATTAGTACAAAGTCCCAAGTTTGTCCCATAAATTCTTCACCGTAGCTTCCCCAGATACATTCGACAATACCGAATCTAAAACACACAACGGTATTGTGCTCTTTGCCTTCTGATCCAACTTTTTCTAGTCTTCATCTGACATTTCTGTTGGTTTAGTACTTGGGTCTACCTTGGTCCACTAGTCTTTATCCACCAGTAGATCCTCCATCTTGAGCTTCTACAACTCAAAACTCTGACCATTAAATTTCTCAATCTCTATCTTTCCATTGCTCACCATATTCTTTCACCGCAAGAATCGATCCCACTGATCTCCCACTGAACAGGGTCTACCACAGGCCCGAGCAAAAAACCCCTCATCAGCAAATGCGTCCCCTTGAAGCCGAAACTGCTCTGATACCAAATGTATGTTTTAACCCTGTACAAAAACTATCTGCAAACGAATCTTAAAAACATAAAATAAACAATAGTGAGAGGATTAAACATAAGACAGATATACACAGAGATTTTCTCCTGGATCCCAAATCGGGATGTCCAACTTGATTTTTCATTATATTCCTTTTAGTGTTACAACACATATATATACATGCTGAAGCATACATAAACCCAATCCATTAAACCTAGATTAGAACATAACCGTATTTCCCTTTACTGGATCTACAAAATACCATGGGCCGAAAACCATCATGCCCCAAAACCATGTGCAAACCCATGCACAATACCATGGGAGGGTCCACCGACCGAAAAATAGGGTCCAAAATATTTTTCCCGGGCCACTGCCCCAGACCCCGAACAAGGGGGGTTGTTGCCCCCCTGTCACCCCCCTGCTGCGTCCAGTGCAACGTACAAAGGGGGCTATCGCCCCCGTGCATGACTAGTTATGAAAGAATATAACACATACCCAACAATGTTGAAAGACGGAATTCGACTTGATCCCTTGAAGGTCTAGGCCATTCTATATTTTACTGTGCCTTCCAACCTACTTCAGTTACAGAGACTCCAAGGGATGGCTAACTTTCTAAGGAGATTCATTCCCAACTACGTAGAAATGGCTAAAGTATTTACTCATCTCTTGAGAAAGGGGGCTCCCTTCCATTGAGATGAGGTTTCAGAAGCTTCTTTTGGTGCTCTTAAATATACCCTGATCTGAGCATCATTAATGTATCCCCAAAATTATCAGAGTCATTATTTCCTATATCTCGTCACTGCAGATATGACCATCGCCATGGTTTTAGTCCAGGAAGAAGAGGGGTTTGAAAATCTGATCTATTATTTGAGTCACAATCTCAATGATACGGAAGTTAAGTACACTTATGTTGAAAATATATCCTTGGCATCCATTCAAGTTGTACAAAAATTTTGCCACTCTATCCTACTCCGGAAGACCATTGTCATTTCGGATTGCAACCCTATGACATACATTCTGTCATGTCAATTGCTAGGGGGGGAATACTCAAAATAGATAGTCATTTTGTAGGAATTTGATTTGGAATTCATTAAATCCAAGTCAAGGAAGCATTTAGTTTTTGTTGAGTGTACCTACGACCTTCCCTAGAGTAGCATTGAATCTACATTGGAACCATCCATTCCAGATGAGTCTTTGTTCCTGATAGCACCATCTAACCCATGGTATGGAGATTTCCTGATCTATCTCCAAACACAAACTTTCCGACCCAATACGTCTCACTCACAACAACGATGTATTCGATACCAAGCCAAATATTATCTAATCATCAGCGATACACTTTATATTCATGGTGGCGATATGATTTTATGTAGGTGCCTCACTCATGAAGAGGCCAAGAAAGTTTTAAATGATTTCAACGCTGGTACCTGTGGTGGAAATTTTTATGGTTTTGCTACCGCGTAGAATATTCTCCACGTTGGTTACTTCTAGCCTACCATATTTCACGATTGCATTCTCGCAGTCAGAAGTTGTCATGCTTGCTAGATATTTGATCGTAAAACCCATGTACCTCCAGAACCAATGCATCCTTTCATTACTGTCGGACCATTTTCCAAATGGGGCATTAACTTCATGACATGTAACCCTCCCTCGGTCGGGGGGCATGGTTATATTATTCTCACAGTAGACTATTTTACCAAGTCGGTCGAGGCAATGCCTACATTTAAAAATATGGGCTAGAAAACTACATTGTTTTATCTAACCATGTGGTTAGTCGGTTTGGTGTACCGCAAGCCATAGTTACAGATCATGGAAAACACTTTCGTAACTACATGATGACTGAGTTGACTACCAAATTAGAATTTTCGCATGATAGTTCTACCCCTTATTATCCGCAAGCTAATGGACAAGTTGAAGCCATCAAAAAAATTCTTTTATGCATGCTTCAACGAATGATTAGGGTTCATAAATGAAACTAGCATTTAATCCTGTACTTGGCTTTGTGGGCTTACCAAAAATTGGTGAGAAATGCAACTGTATTTACTCCCTATCAGTTGTTTTATGGTATAGAAGCTATCTTACCGATTCAATATGTAATTCCATCATTAAAACTCATGATTGACCTACTACCTGACACTTCTGATGAAGAGGCACGCCTTTTAGATCTCATCCATCTAAATGAAATGTTTCTTGATTCCGCATTGGCCAACAAAGCACATAAAATATGAATCAAGGTGCAATATGACCACAATGTTAAGCCTCACAACTTCTCGAAAGGACATCTGGTCTTGCTTTATGATCGAGAAGCTGATAAGATAGGAACATGAAAATTCGAACCATTATGGCATGGCCCTGATATTGTCAAGCATGTTCTGACAAAGGGCACCTATGGGTTGGTAGATTATGATGGGATTCCATTGTCACGGCCTCAGAATGGGTTGCATCTTAAGCGTTACTATGGTTGATTCTGTGTAGTAAACATTGTATAATACTGTATATATATGCTTTAATTGTGTTTGTGTCACACTGTGTCTTTTAAAGAGATTTCATGTGGTTAGTAATCCTCTTTGCATTTTTTTGTAGATGTCAGAATCTTCAAAACCATTTGTTGGTTATGTTGATGGTGCCAGTCATAGTACGTAGAATCTATCTTCTGCAATAGGGGCCATCCTCGGTCCAAGTGGTGAGTTAATGAGTTTCCAAGGGATTTGTATCAGTCTATCTACCAACAATATCATTTAGTATAGCGCATTTATTTAACTCCTCGTTGATTCCATTTCATTTGGCATTCGCCACATCATCATCGAGCTGGACTAACAACTTGTTGTACTGCAGCTTGCCAATGTTTATATTATCTGAAATCCAACTATTTATCACATGTTCCTTAGAGTTCGTCTTTCGGAAACTCATTTTGGTTACATCCAATATCAAAACATTTTTAGAAACTTGAACACCTTGATTGATTCTTTAGAAAATTATGTGTTAAACAGACATTTGCAACATATATAAAAACATATTTTCAATTCACATCACACAATTGAATAGGATTTCAATTAACCATAGGAAAACACTAAAAGTAAAATAGATAGATAATCGAGTTTTAAAAAAAAATTGTGTCCAACACACGTTGGTCACATGACCTCAAAATTTATGTAGACATATCATATCCTAAGTAGATCTAGTGGTGCTCATGATAGCAGGTCACTGCTTGAGCTATCATGTGCAATAGCCTCATCCATTGGCTAGGCACACCAATAGTATGGCACTACAACCTCATAGGTAACTCCTCGATCTAGATATCTAGTATCTTGAGAGTTAGCCCCTCTACATGTTGTTTTAACTCAGCTAGAGTCTCGGTCAAATCCAAATCCTTAAGGACTACTTTGTCAACAACCCTCTTTGCTGGTTCATCTGCCTGCTGTGGATGACCCATTGGTCGAACACTACCCACATCGGGATACATAAATCATCTTTATTTTAGTTTTGGAAACATCAAAAACAAAAAAATATGTAAAAAACCTGAAAAATCAAACATTGTCAAAGCATTTTACCTATAGCACCCCATTGAGCGCCTGCTGGTAACATCAAATCTGGGTCTCCCCGAAAATCCACCCATGTATATAGATGCTCCTCTATGATGATATATTGTCATTGGAGCCAAGTAAAGACTGGAGTAGAAAATGAGATCAATGACTGGCCAGCATGCCTAGCCATCAACTCTACCCACTGCTGCATCCATAGATCCCTAGGACCAACTACACCTAGAGTCACATGTTGTGGCTACATCAATGGAATGCACTCCAAAATTAAAGTAATTAGGACCGATCCATAGTTATCGTTGAGTATATCTATTGGTCGATCTACCAACAATATTGCTGAGTATAACGCATTGTTCGAACTCCTTCTAATGCCATTTCATTTGGCATTCTCTGCATCATCATCAAGCTCGACTCACAACTTGTCATACTACACCTTATTAGTGTTTATACTGTCTGAAATCAAACTATTCATCGCATGTTCCATAGATTTCTTCTTTTGGAAAGACATTTTGTTTACATCCAATATCAACACATTTCTAGAAAATTTAACACCTTGACTAATCCTTTAGTAAATTATGTGTTAAACAAACATTTGCAACATATATAAAAACATATTTTCAATTCACATCACACAATTGAATATGATTTCACATAACCATAGGAAAACAATGAAAGTAAAATAGATATATAATCGATTTTTTTACAAATTTGTGTCCAAGGCACATTGGTCACATGACCTCAAAATGCATGCAGACATATCATGTCCTAAGTAGATCTACTGGTGCTCATGATAGCAGATCACTGCTTGAGCTATCATGATAAATAACCTCATTCATCAGCTAGGCACACCAATAGTATGGCGCTACAGCCTCATCGATAACTCCTCGATCTGGATATCCAATATCCCGAGAGTCAACCCCTCTTCATGATGCTGTAACTGAGCCAGATTCTTGGTCAAATCCAAATCCTGAAGGAATGCTCTGTCGATGGCCCTCTCAACTGGTTCATCTGCCTATTTTGGACGACCCACTGGTCCAACACTACCCACATATGATTACATAAAACATATTTATTTTAGTCCTGTAAACATCAAAAACACAAAAATATGTAAAAAAAGAAAAAAAATAAAAAATCATGGTCAAATAATTTTACCTGTAACACCCCATTGAATGCTTGCTGGTAACATCAAATCTATGTCTATGTGAAAATCCACCCCTGCATATGGATTCTCCTCTATGAAAATATGTTTTCATCAGATCCAAGTAAAGAATGAGGTATATAATGAGATCGATGACTGGTGAGCATGTCTTGCCATCAACTCTACCCACCGATGCATCCGCGGATCCATAGCACCAACTACACCCAGAGTCACATGTTGTGGCTGCATCAATGGAATTCACTCCACAATTAAACTAATCAGGATCGATCCATAGCTAGAATTTTTTGTCCTTCCACTTCTCACCTTGGTCAGTTGTTCTTTCATCTGAGAGAGTACTTCTTCAGCCTAGTTTAACATGGTAGGCTTGAGACACTCAAGCGCATACTGCATGTATGATCTATTGGCAACATGAAGTGTCACGCTACCAGCTAAATTTGCAATGGTGAATGCATATCACACACATCTTTGATGTTTATCTTTCCATCCTTGCTAGTCTTTGTACCTGGCCAACAAAAATGTCAAATGTAATCCTTCACTTTCTCACTTCCATGGACGAAACATGAAAGGGAAATGGGGGCATTGTGTCTCGATAAAACCTGTCAGAAAGTAAATATCATCGAAAAATAATGGGAGCACTTTTCCCCAATATGAAATGTCTAGTGTGTCGGATCCCATGAGCGAATCAAGAACTACAGTAGTTCCAAATGTTGCCTCATCCCTAATAGTTTAAATTGCATGAGTAACCCGCAGTCTCTAAATGCTATCATAGTGCCAGGATCATTTAGGGCAACCATATCTTGTTCCTCATGTTCTCTTTCTCACCATGTAAGTGACATTCTGATCTGATCAAAGCCTGCAGTCAAACCATAAGCTTAGTTAGGATCCATTTCATGCCAAAAAATAAAGATATTTTGGGCATAAAACACAAAACATATTTCACAATTGTACCCAACACACCTTTTTCCCTAGACAGAGCATTTAATAGCACTTGGGATTCAATTTTTTTCCTCTATAATGCAATTTTAGACATTCAGTGGTGCGTTGATCCTATGGCATTGTATACTTACCCTAGGATCCCCAAAACCCTAAACAATTTTCATGAAACTGTAAAATAATGATATCAAAAGAAAGAGAAAGGTTAGATCTCTTACCTGGTCCTAACGGCATGAAAAATGGTCCACAGAATCTGTCGCAATCAACTATTAAATTTTTAGTGCAAAACTAGTTCAAAGCACTCAAAAAATGAATGGTAAATGTGAAATGGTAAAATAACATGGTAAATTGTTATTTAAACAGTATTTTCAATTATTTCATGCCTCAGAATGGGTTTCATCTTAAACGTTACTATGGTTGATTCTGCGTAGTAAACATTGTATAATACTGTATATATATGATTTAATTGCGTTTGTGTCACACTGTGTCTTTTAAAGAGATTTCATGTGGTTAGTAATCCAATTTTCATTTTTTTGTAGATGTCAGAATCTTCAAAACCATTTGTTGGTTATGCTGATGGTGCCAGTCATAGTACGCAGAATCTATCTTCTGCAATAGGGGCCATCCTCACTCCAAGTGGTGAGTTACTGAGTTTCCAAGGGATTTGTATCAGTCTATCTACCAACAATATCATTGAGTATAGCACATTTATTTAACTCCTCGTTGATTCCATTTCATTTGGCATTCACCACATCATCATCGATCTGGACTAACAACTTGTTGTATTGCAACTTACCAATGTTTATATTATCCGAAATCCAACTGTTTATCACATGTTCCTTAGAGTTCGTCTTTCAGAAACTCATTTTGGTTACATCCAATATCAAAACATTTTTAGAAACTTGAACACCTTGATTGATTCTTTAGAAAATTATGTGTTAAACAGACATTTGCAACATATATAAAAACATATTTTCAATTCACGTCACGCAATTGAATAGGATTTCACATAACCATAGGAAAACACTAAAAGTAAAATAGATAGATAATCGAGCTTTTAAAAAAATTTGTGTCCAACACATGTTGGTCACATGACCTCAAAATTTATGTAGACATATCATATCCTAAGTAGATCTAGTGGTGCTCATGATAGCAGGTCACTGCTTTAGCTATCATGTGCAATATCTTCATCCATTGGCTAGGCACACCAATAGTATGGCACTGCAACCTCATAGGTAACTCCTCGATCTAGATATCTAGTATCCCGAGAGTTAGCCCCTCTACATGTTGTTGTAACTTAGCCAGAGTCTCGGTCAAATCCAAATCCTTAAGGACTGCTTTGTCAACAACCCTCTTTGCTGGTTCATCTGCCTACTGTGGATGACCCATTAGTAGAACACTACCCACATCGGCATACATAAATCATCTTTAGTTTATTTTTGGAAACATCAAAAACACAAAAATATGTAAGAAACCTGAAAAATGAAACATTGTCAAAGCATTTTACCTATAGCACCCCATTGAGCGCCTGCTGGTAACATCAAATCTGGGTCTCCCTGAAAATCCACCGATGTATAAGATGCTCCTCTATGATGATATATTTTCATTGGAGCCAAGTAAAGAATGGAGTAGAAAATGAGATCGATGACTGGCCAGCATGCCTAGCCATCAACTCTACCCACTGCTGCATCCATACATCCCTAGGAACAACTACACCTAGAGTCACATGTTGTGGCTACATCAATGGAATTCACTCCAAAATTAAAGTAATTAGGACCGATCCATAGTTATCGCTGAGTATATCTATTGGTCGATCTACCAACAATATTGCTGAGTATAACACATTGATCGAACTCCTTCTGATGCCATTTCATTTGGCATTCTCTGCATCATCATCAAGCTCGACTCACAACTTGTCGTACTACACCTTATTAGTGTTTATACTATCTGAAATCCAACTATTCATCGCATGCTCCTTAGAGTTCTTCTTTTGGAAAGACATTTTGTTTACATCCAATATCAACACATTTCTAGAAAATTTAACACCTTGACTAATCCTTTAGTAAATTATGTCTTAAACAGACATTTGCAACATATATAAAAACATATTTTCAATTCACATCACGCAATTGAATATGATTGCACATAACCATAGGAAAACAGTGAAAGTAAAATAGATTGATAATCGATTTTTTTACAAATTTGTGTCCAAGGCACATTGGTCACATGACCTCAAAATGCATGCAGACATATCATGTCCAAAGTAGATCTACTGGTGCTCATGATAGCAGGTCACTTCTTGAGCTATCATGATAAATAACCTCATTCATCAGCAAGGCACACCAATAGTATGGTGCTACAGCCTCATCGATAACTCCTCGATCTGGATATCCGATATCTCGAGAGTCAACCCCTCTTCATGATGCTGTAACTGAGCCAGATTCTTGGTCAAATACAAATCCTGAAGGAATGCTCTTTCGATGGCCCTCTCAACTGGTTCATCTACCTATTTTGGATGACCCACTGGTCCAACACTACCCACATATGCATACATAAAAACATATTTATTTTAGTCCCGTAAACATCAAAAACACAAAAATATGTAAAAAAAGCAAAAAAATAAAAAATCAAATCTGTGTCTCTGTGAAAATCCACCCCTGCATATGGATTCTCCTCTATGAAAATATGTTGTCATCGGATCCAAGTAAAGAATGTGGTATAGAATGAGATTGATGACTGGTGAGCATGTCTTGCCATCAAGTCTACCCACCGCTGCATCGACGGATCCCTAGCACCAATTACACCTAGAGTCACATGTTGTGGCTACATCAATGGAATTCACTCCACAATTAAAGTAATCAAGATCTATCCATAGCTATAATTTTTTGTCCTTCCACTTCTCACCTTGGTCAGTTGTTCTTTCATCTGAGAGAGTACTGCTTCAGCCTAGTTTAACATGGTTGGCTTGAGACACTCAAGCGCATACTGCATGTATGATCTATTGGCAACATGAAGTGTCACGCTGCCAGCTAAATTTGCAATAGTGAATGCATATCACACACATTTGTGATGTTTATCTTTCCATCCTTGCTAGTCTTTATACCTGGCCAACAAAAATGTCGAATGTAATCCTTCACTTTCTCACTTCCATGGACGAAACATGAAAGGGAAATGGGGGCATTGTGTCTCGATAAAACCTATCAGAAAGTAAATATCATCGACAAATAATGGGAGCACTTTTCCCAAATATGAAATGTCTAGTGTGTCAAATCCCATGAGCGAATCAAGAACTACAATAGTTCCAAATGTTGCCTCATCCCTAATAGTTTAAATTGCATGAGTAACCCGCAGTCTCTGAGTGCTATCATAGTGCCAGGATCATTTAGGGAAACCATATCTTGTTCCTCATGTTCTCTTTCTCACCATGTAAGTGACACTCTAATCTGATCAAAGCCTGCAGTCAAACCATAAACTTAGTTAGGATCCATTTCATGCAAAAAACTGAAGATATTTTGGGCATAAAACACAAAACATATTTCGCAATTGTGCCCAACACACCCTTGTTCCCTAGACAAAGCATTTAAGAGCACTTGGGATTCAATTTTTTTCCTCTATAATGCAATTTTAGACATTCAGTGGTGCGTTGGTCCTATGGCATTGTATACTTACCCTAGGATGCCCAAAACCCTAAACAATTTTCATGAAACTATAAAATAATGATATCAAAAGAAAGAGAAAGGTTAGATATCTTACCTGGTCCTAACGACATGAGAAATGGTCCACAGAATCTGTCACAATCAACTATTAAAGTTTGAGTGCAAAACTAGCTCAAAGCACTCAAAAACTGAATGGTAAATGTGAAATGGTAAAATAAAATGGTAAATTGTTATTTAAACAATATTTTCAATTATTTCATGCATATTTAATGAATATACTATAGTTTTTTACTATTAAACATGGCTTGTTAAAAAATAAAATAACGATGGACTTTTCCATCATGACAAGATCGAGTTTCACTTTCTCTAGACTCGTTAAAACATCACATAGTGATGGATCCACCCAAAGGGTGGAATTATACAACAAGCATATGGTATCCTCCTCAAGCTTGTTAAAAAATAAAGAGGTACTCATCAGCAATGACTGGGGAAAATGGGAAAGGGATAAATCACTTTATGGTAGAAAGTCGCTCTTGAACATGACACTCATTCACTTCATCTCCGTGGCTATTGGGTTGGGATATCTGCTTGATGGTCTATCATACCTATGGTATATCATACCATCCATCACTTTGGTTTTGGGTTAATATTGTCTACTCATTTAGTGTCGTTGATATGTTCAAGAGAATTCACTCAGTAATTCCTCATCTTTTTCAATACACATAAACTTTCATTTCATGACCGCCATCCCTGAGCATTACTTCATTAGTTACATTTTGTCTTTGAAATCATTACTCCCATTTCGTCTCATTGATGGGGGATACATCAAGAACCTCCTGTGATGAGTCACTTCTTGTTGACATCATCTCATCATCCAAGAGGTTGACTTAGAAACACCCTTTGAGTACCTTGAAGCTTGCATATATCAAGAGAAAGTTTCTCACTTCTAGCGACAGGTTGACATCACTGTCCTTCGGCCGAAAGACTTGGTATGGTGTTCGACATCAAAACATCTATTCACACCATGCAGGTTGTATTTCATTACCTTGAGAACGATTATCATCATAGGTGGTTTCTCTCACGTATGTTAACGTCTTACATCATTGGCTGGTAATCAGACAGTGTCTTCCCATGTTTTACTTCAGATCACATATTCGCATGGTTAGGCTCGTACTTAAGCGATCGAGTGAATGAGATAGAAGACCCTAGATCTAGTTCCATCCATCTGGGCTACGATTTGAGGAATAGTACCACATCATCCATACGATGGATTTATACAGATGGTCATCCTATCATGGGTCTATATCTATAGACGAATTTCTGATTTATATACATTCTTTATATTTTAGGTGTTGAGAATGGGTATGCCTCCCTTAGTAATTCATATCCAAGATGAAAATATATCATGATGTAATGTATTGTAATTGATGCAAGTCACCATCCACTTCACATCCTACTCATCACATCGTAAAGAATATCACTCAAGATTATCATTTTTGACTTAATTCTTTAGTGGAAGCTATTATAGGTAAATTTTGGCATCACTCCTGAAACTCAGACCAGTACAAACAAGGTCTAGCATACTCTTAATCAATTGCTACTTGCCTTAAACAAGTCATCCCATTGTTTGTTTTTATCCATGAAAGTTTCACTGCTTGAAGTCTAGTTGAAATGCTCCATTGAGCCACCAACACACCCCTAGACTACAGTAAGTCCTTTGCAAAGCACTTACTCCCATGTAAAGCATATTTGCATAGCACTTGGGCCCACTTAACAGTGCATTGGTCGACTAGGAGCGAATTATTTAGAGGATTTTGGGAATCTTGCCACTTTTGATAACCTCAAATATGAACACCATGACGCCATTAAATAAATTATCCTCCTATCCCATTTAACAAGGAAACTTCCTCATCCATTTATGTAAAATCCCTTCAATGACCAATTAATGCTAAACCACCCTCATTTATTATAAATTTAACACTCATCATAGTGCAAAAGAGAGCAAGAATTTGAATTTTGTAGAGTTATGCTGGCAAGAATATAGCTCTTTGAGGTATTGTTTTCAAGTATTGTTATGCTACTAGAGTAATGTTGCTGATGTGATGAGGAGAGGACTGAATCTGGAGCAAGTTGACATCAAATCAATCCGACTGGTTGTAACTTCTCCTTCTACCTTATAATAAAGAGATTTGTTCCTTTCCTAGTACACATGTTCATGCTTTTATATATGTATTTTCAAATGCAATCGATTTAGTTTGATTAAGATGAATATATCATGTGCCTTTATGTCGGTTTATATCTTTTGTTAGTAATTGCAGGTATCAATCAAACATGTTCAATTCCATTGAGAGAGACGGAAGTGAGAAAAGGAAGATGAAGAATAGCGAAGGATCAGAAGTAGGTGTTCTTCTTTTATCTATTTATCTTCAGGAAAAGGTCAAGTGTCTTTCATCTGTTGTTCTAAAAGCGTCCACCACACATAGGGAAAATTATCTATCCATAGGTTTTATTTCCGTAAAACACCAACTTTGTGTGCAGGGTATGGAATAGATTCATCAGCTCATGCACATCTTGATCCCTTTGCTGTCACATTGTAGTCCATTGTATGTACTTGTCCTCGTAGCTCCCCACAAGATAATATTATTCCTTTATGGCATCTCTGAAATAATTCCAAGCGGGTACGGCCGAGAACAGAGAGGGTTCCACCTCATCCTTTTTCTCATAGTAGGTTTCCCGCCAGTCCTTGACATGGGGGGCGACTTTGAGGAGTGCAAAAATAATCTTTTCCTGGTCAGAAGTCATGAACTGAGAAATATCCTTCTAATAAATTCAACCATCTACCTATGGTGTCTGCATCTTGTTAGCCATCTATAAATTCTGTTATACCTAATGATGGCTAAATATCCTTTCGAGTTTGCAAGAAACAACATTTTATGAAAATATTGTGAGTTCTTGAAACCTCACTATGTTCATTATCCCCAATAACTAATTTCATTAAAAACTCTTCATCTATTCCAAGAAGCCCTACTATTATAAAAGAGACTGTTTCTAGGCCACTTCTCCATCATTCCACCTTCATAAATCTCCTCCAAAGTCCCTCCATTGTTCACTCATTATCAAAGTTACAAATCCCTCTGCAAAAACCCCCCATTTTCTCTTCTTTACCCTTCGTTTCCTAAAAAGAAAACCCCTTTAAACCTTATAAGACTCTATATTATTGTTTAAAACCCTTTTTTCTAACCTATCGAAATACTTAAAAAGGTCTAAAAACCTGCTTTTTAAGCCTATTTCTACACTAGTGACCATATCAGGCTTTAAGTCCCTGCGAGCTTAAGTTTTCAGCCTTTTCCCCATGCAACCAAGCTCCGTAACCGAGCGCTAAGCCCATCGTCTTATCGAACTTCACAACTTCCCATTTCCACTTCCCAAATGCCTTTTCTTGTTCATCTCCGCCGATATGATCCTAGCAGTTGATCTTTTTGCGGTCCAACAGTCTCCACTCTTTCCCCCATCATCCATCCTCTTGCCCATTCATCCTATGTTCATCCTCATAAAACAAATCTCCACCGTTGATCCTCATGATCCAACGGTCGTTGCCATTCCTCCACTTCACCCGTGAGCATTCTTAGTCCATAGGTCAACCCCCCTAGTCCCCCCACAACACTTCTCCACCATTGATCTTCTTCATTCAACAGCTATTGCTCCGTCCCTTACCATTTACCCCACCAATTAATCATTCTGCTCCTCGAAAAACTACTGACGTCCGCTGCCGGGTCCCACCTGTCCCAACCACTCTTTCGTCGAGCACCTTTTACCATCGCGTGCATCCCCAACCATTGATCTTGCTCCCCCAGATCTGACGCCCCACGATTGTCTTCATGCAGATTTTGCCAAAACATTTTAATGCTCCATTTCAATGTGAAATAGGAGGTATTACCCAGGACAGGTGTCATCCATCGTATGGAATCACGTTCGAAAGAGTGAAAACCACTTACCACCCTTTTCTAACACGAATACCATCTCGGTATTCCCCAAAACCACCTTCACCATTCTGCGCCATTATTCAAAATTCATTCTGATTTCTTCTGATTCCGCCATGGATTTCCCCTTATACACTTTCTCCCTCCTCTGCAATCACTCCTGAACCCTCCATATAGCCTCTGAACGTAGTCTAAACCATAAAAACACAGGCTTTGTTTTAATGCTTTTTGTTTTGTGTGCAGGTTTTAAATGGCGGCCTGAAGTTTGTAAGCTCTCCCACAGCCAATTAAGTGGCTAATTGTCTCGAGATGATGATCCTTGGAGATAAAAAAAACAAAGAAAGGGATCCATGGGATTTAGTTCAGAGTTTGATCGATGATTCATGACCATCGATGCAGATCATGAAACCCTCCAGCGTAGAGAAAGGACACCTTCACATAACAAAACAGAGACAGAGAGAATCAGTAAAGTTTGAAGATCAACGAAAGAAGGCAGAGACTAAAAGCTTAATTTAAGATTAAAGGATAAAGGATAAAATAAATAAATCAGTCATAAAGTAGTAAGACAGAATATCAAAGACAAATAAGAGTTAAAGGCCTATAGACACCATTTATTGGTTAAATCAAGGAAAATTAGACCAAAAGCAGCCTCGAATGGATCAAACAGAAGCAGTTATTCACCCAAAATATCTAACTGCCACTTATGGCCTACTTTCTGTCCATAAAGGAAAATTGGCAGTTATTACCTCTTAAAATATATTTTACTCTGTCAAGGCAGTTACTGTAAAAGATAAAGATAGGCCTCAAAGTCAAACTTTTCACCTATCTTTCTTTAGAAGTTAAGACAAAGTTATTAAAGCAGAGAATTAGTTGAAAAGATTTCTACCTTATGCCCTACATGGTTTTCAAGGCTAGGAATGCATTTACTCTATAATTAGTAACATTTTGAACCCTAAAGAGAGTTCCACCTCCTCATTCTTCTATAAATAATCTATGAGGAGCTCTTTGTTAGGGGTTTTTGCTGGCATTCGAACTCTTTGAAGTTGTACATAGTCTGGCTGAAGATTAAGAAGAAATTGAAGTATTGGAAGATTGATGATGTTTTGACATGTTTTGTTAATGATAAGGCTCTATCATTGGATCCCTGAGCATGGCTATTGGTGATGTATTCTAATCTGTTAATGTTTTTTCCTTTTTTCCATTTTGTTTCATCATTTCTTACTGCAAAAGAGTAAAACTTTTAGGCTAAGAAATGTCTCCTAGAAGCACCTTAGACCTGTTTACTCTCCACTGTTTTATGTTTTCCTCTACTGAGGCATTCTTAAGAATTCTTAATTGCTATCTTGAACCCTTATGCTTGTCTATTTCAGAAATAGCTCAAACAGTTGGTCTCAAGAATGATTTATGGTTTTCCCTGCTTACTTGCTGCCACTTGAAAACTGTTTTCAAAGTCTCCCTTTAAAGTACCATTGTTTATAGTTTGCCAAAGAGGTTTGTTTCTTTGTTATTGCTAAGATAATTGTTTTGAAGGTCTTTATAATTGTAATCAGATATTTTTAAGCATTCCCTCTTCAATGATACAGTTATTTGTGAATCTTTTATGTTTTCTAAATTCCTTGAAGGTGAAATCTTTGGATGAAATAGAGCGTTCCTCGACTCCTAGATTTCATTTGAAAATTTTTTCTTGAAATTGTTATTTGTTGAAGTGTGATTTGTAGAATTCATGGTTAGCCCTATCTATCAAATGCCTCTTCATGTTCAGATGATGTTTTTAAGTCCCTTTGTTGAGAAGTGCATATAACTAAGGGTTCTTAATTGCCCTTAGTTCCACTTCTCCTTCTAAATCCTTAATGTCCATTTCATTTCATCCACAAAACCCAAGATCCACTGGCCAAGTTATATTTTCCCTTTGATATCCCATATCCATTGATTGAGCTTGTTATAACTTCTTCTGGACTCCTTTGCCCAATGGCTCTGATATTTCCCCTTTCTATCTATGCTTCCTAGATCATTCATGTCCAACCAACCAAACCAAAACAAACAAAATTGAACTTAATAACTAGCCTAAAATCAACCCTTAAAAGAAAACAAGACATATCTGTGCAAACAATTGAGAGATCCCTCTCTGAGACTAGGATGGCTAGATCCTAGAGCTCTAAAGCTTAGTTCTGATTTTGCCTTTGTCATTTGGCTTGCCAATCAGCCAAATCACAGGACTCCAACATAATGGTGATCACGGTGGGACCTCTGAGTACATAAATGTATGAATACCTCTTAAAAAAACTCTTTAGACCCTCAGTAAATCAAAGAATATCCAGTGAATCTACCACCTCATCGCCACTACAACATAATGGTGATCAAAGTGGGACCTGAGTGAGTAATAACTTAGATATCCCTTCAAAAAACTCAGAAAACCCCAAAAACATTCCAGATTGGTTTTCAAATAAATCATTGGTGGTGGACCATAAAACATTTTACCTCTAGAAAAGCTAAAAATTCCACCCGACGACTCCACAACCTCCAAAAGACCTAATGACTCCACTGGTAGAAGACTCTGAACTGGTTGAAAAGATGCAGTGACCTCTTTATAATTAACAAACATGGAATCAAGTATAGACAGAGAAGCTAAACTAAACACATTATTGGACCTAATTGGCAAAATAGTGTACATACTTGATAAGAAACTGGAAAGGCATGAGGCTGATACAGATGTTGGTTATCCAGAGAAACCCATGTTTTCTCCTAATCAAAAACAAACTCAACCACTACAAGATATAAAAAACAAGAAAAATATGCATGATGAGCAAGATTTCGAAGGAGAGAATGAAGAAGATTTTCAAAAGAGTACTAGTTACCTACCTATACATTTTGTTCCACAGATGAGAGAACATTACAAACAAGCTGAAAGTACAAAAAGTGAGTAGTGCTTTGGGGAAACAATTAGCCATCCTAAGATCACAAAACCTATAATAAGAGAAGAGGTAACACATCTATAGTTTTTTCCTCTATGTTATAACTCATTCCAGTTGATAGGAGGAGAATGGCATCTTGATGATCTATTAAAAACAACTCATGAATCTCATGAACAACTTGACCATCACAAAAATCATGAAAAGTTGTTTGAGAGTGAAATTAATCAGGAAATAGAAGAAAATCCTCAAGATCCCCCTGCAATCACAAGTAATGATCTACCATCTTTTCTAGGGGAGGTTCAAGAACACATCTAGCCTCAAAATCATCCTACACAAGAGAAAGAGAACTGTTGTATTTCTATTCCAGGAAAGAGAGAAATTCTTCCTCTTTTAACAGAAGAAGAAATCAATCAAATATTAAACAAGTAGCTATCCTCTAAAAATTCAGAAGAACCAAAAGCTTCTATTCATTCCCTTGTTAATCCTTGTTTCCATAAGTCAGAAAGTGAACTCATAGATCAATTTAAAGATAGACAAACTGATAATCCAATATGTTTGATTGGTGAGATTTTTTATACTAATGATTCTCTAAATACTGATAAATCTGATGATGATGATGAGCTCCAAATAGAAACTAATCATGCAGGGCAACTAGCAGTGGATTGGTGTCATGAATTTCACTATCATCAGCTTAAAAGCAGTAATCAAACAATGCAGCCCATCAGAAATAGCTTTCACATATTTGGGAATCAGAAATCTATCAGTTGTGATGTTGAGATTGAAAAGAATGAGGAACTTCTTGGGCAAGTTGAATATAAGGAGCCTTCCCCTGAAAAGGTGGAGGTAATTAAAAATACCCTTGCTCCAGAACATGGTGACCTCTTCACAGAGTTTAGTCCACTAAGTCAGAATATACCAGGACTGCAAGAGGAAAACACTGCAATATATAATGAGTCCTCCAGTTCAGATGATAATGAAGATGAGGAAGAAGTTCTCTCTCAAAAGAATCTTAAGCTTCATCCAGTGGAGGAAAAAGTAAGCTTGGTTGAAACCTATCTTCCAAATATTCATAACCAGGCATTATTTCAAGATCCCTATGCTCATTTCTTGAAGACATTTGAAGAAGGGATAAAGGTTGTTAGGAGTAGTGTATTGCCAAAAGAAATAATTTTTTTAGCACTGCTACTAAAGAACAAGGGAAATGGGAGTGGCCATGTTTGTCCAGCATGCTCAAGGAGATGAGAAAAGACCAATCATGGAAACATTTACTTGATTGGATATAATGGAAAAGGGATTTCATCAGCTAAATATGTAAATTTTCTAGGTTAGATTAGGTTAGGTAGGAAATCAAATAAGCTTAGCTTGTGAGCATTTAGTTAGTTTTTGTTTTTTCTTTGAAAAAGAATGGAAAATAGAAAAAGAAAAAGAGGGCAGATTAAAAGAAGAAAGGTACAACCCCATACTAAAAAAAGAAAAAAGAAAAGAAGAATCTGAAAGTTTCCAAGCTTAAATGCCACTACTAAAAGAAAAGATTTCTATTTAGTCATATAGCCTAATCATGACTAGATAGATTTCAATTTACTGCTGATAGGTTAATGAAGAAGATTTTCCAAACTATTTAATCTTGGCTTATCAATAGAATAGATTAGGATAGAAGAAAGAATGGTTCAAACACGCTCAAAATCTAAACCAAATAAAAGAAAGAAAAAGATGGCTCTAAATAGATCAAAACTAGAGCCAAGAAGAAAGAAGGATGTCTTTTATTTTTCAAATCTTAAGCCTTCATAGTTTTGTTTTAATTTTCTGCAAATAAAAGTCTATGTGCAACTGGTTTCTTATGCCATAGACACTACAAAAAATCATACTATTTAATCCTAGTTTGTCTATGTTTAAATTTCTATTTTAGAATGTAGAGAATGTAGATCTGTCAAACAGCTTAATCTTGACAGATAGTAGATTAGGTAGAGAAGCTTTTGAGTTCAATTGTTTAATATGAACTCATGGAATAAATAAGAGTAGAAATAGATTATTTTTTTCTTTCAAAAATAGTAGAATGTTGATGTCAAAGAGTTTTCTAGTCCAAGTGCATTCAGAAGAAGAAAAAATGCTAGAACAAGTAGGATTGGGTAGGTAGTGATGTTGCTTTGAAGAATGTCATATGCTACAAATTGCTGAAATGTTCTCAAATCCAAAGATAGCCAACAAAAGAAAGAAAAGAATGATGCCCAATGGATAAGGCACTGGTCTTCTGAAATCCATAGATTGATAAAATGGAGGTTTTGGACACCTAAAAGGATAGCTATCCTCCCCAAGTGGAGCCACTGTTAGCCATCTATAAATTCTTTTATACCAATTGATGGCTAAATATCCTTTCAAGTTTTCGAGAAACAACATTTTATGAAAATATTGTGATTTCTTGAAAGCTCACTATGTTCATTATCCCCAAGAATTCATTTCACTGAAAAATCTTCATCTATTCCAAGAAGCCCTGCTATTATAAAAGAGAATGTTTCTAGGCCATTTCTCCATCATTTCACCTTTATAAATCTCCTCCAAAGTCCCTCCATTGTTCACTCATTATCAAAGTTACAAATACCTTTGCAAAAACCCCCCATTTTCCCTTCTTTACCCTTCATTTCCTAAAAATAAAACCCCTTTAAACCTTATAAGACTCTTTATTATGGTTTAAAACCCTTTTTTCTAACCTATCGAAATACTTAAAAAGGTCTAAAAACCTGCTTTTTAAGCCTATTTCCGCACAAGTGACCATATCAGGCTTTAAGCCCCTGTGGGCTTAAGTTTTTAGCCTTTTCCCCATGCAACCAATCCCCGTAACTGAGCACTAAGCCCATCGGCTTATCAAACTTCACAACTTCCCATTTCCACTTCCCGAATGCCTTTTCTTGTTCATCTCTTCTGATATGATCCTTGTCATTGATCTTTTTGCGATCCAGCGGTCTCCACTCCTTCCCCCATCATCCATCCTCTCGCCCATTCATCCTCCATTCATCCTCATAAAACAAATCTCCACTGTTGATCCTCAAGATCCAACGATCGTCGCTATTCCTCCACTTCACCCACAGGCATTCTCGGTCCGCAGGTCAACCCCCCTAGTCCCCCCACAACACTTCTCCACCATTGATCTTCCTCATTCAACGGCTATCGCTCCGTCCCTTACCATTTACCCCACCCATTAATCATCCCACTCCCCGACAAACTGCTGACGTCTTTTGTCGGGTCCCACCTGTCCCCACCATTCTTTGCTGAGCACCTTTTACCATCATGTGCATCCCCAACCGTCGATCTAGCTACCCCAGATCCGACGGCCCACGATCTTCTTCACGTAGATTTTTCTGAAACATTTTAACGCTCCATTTCAACGCCAAATAGGTGATATTACCCAGGACAGTTGTCATCCATCGTATGGAATCACATCCGAAAGAGTGGAAACCATTTACCACCCTTTGCTAACACGAATACCATCCTGGCATTCCCCAAAGCCACCTTCAACATTCTGCGCCATTATCCAAAATTCATTCTGGTTTCTTCTGATTCTGCCATGGATTTCCCCTTTTGCGCTTTCTCCCTCCTCTACAATCTCTCCCGAACCCTCAATATAGCCTCTGAATGCAGTCTAAACCACAAAAAATGCAGGTTTTGTTTTAATGTTTTTTTTTTATGTGCAGGTTTTAAGTGGCGGACTAAAGTTTGTAGGCCCTCCCATAGCCAATTAAGTGGCTAATTGTCTCGAGATGACGATCCTTGGAGATAAAACAAACATAGAAAGGGATCCATGGGATTTAGTTTAGAGTTTGGTCGATGATTCATGACCATCGATGCAGATCGTGAAACCCTCCAGCGTAAAGAAAGGACACCTGCACATAACAAAATAGAGACAGAGAGAATCAGCAAAGTTTGAAGATCAATGAAAGAAGGCAGAGAATAAAAGATTAATTGAAGATTAAAGGATAAAGGATAAAATAAATAAATCATTCATAAATCAGTAAGACTAAATATCAAAGACAAATCAGAGTTAAAGGCCTATAGACACCATTTATTGGTTAAATCAAGGAAAATTAGACCAAAAGCAGCCTCGAATGAATCAAATAGAAGCAATTATTCACCCAAAATATCTAACTGCTACCTATGGCCTACTTTTTGTCCATAAAGGCAAATTGGTAGTTATTACCTCTTAAAATATGTTTTACTCTGTCAAGGCAGTTACTGTAAAAGATAAAGATAGGCCTCAAAGTCAAACTTTTCACCTATCTTTCTTTAGAAGTTAAGACAGAGTTATTAAAGCAGAGAAGTAGTTGAAAATATTTCTACCTTATGCCCTGCGTGGTTTTCAAGACTAGGAATGCATTTACTCTGTAATTAATAACATTTTAAACCCTAAAAAGAGTTCCACCTCCTAATTTTTCTATAAATACTCTATGAGGAGCTCTTTGTTAGGGGTTGGTTGCTGGCATTCGAACTCTTTGAAGTTGTACATAGTCTGGCTTAAGATTAAGAAGAATTTGAAGTATTGGAAGATTGATGATGTTTTGACATGTTTTGTTAATGAGAAGGCTCTATCATTGGATCCCTGAGCATGGTTTTTGGTGATGTATTCTAATCTGTTAATGTTTTTTCCTATTTTCCATTCTATTTCATCATTTCTTACTATAGTAGAGTAAACATTTTAGGCTAAGAAATGTCTCCTAGAAGCACCTTAGACTTGTTTACTCTCCATTGTTTTATGTTTTCCTCTGCTTAGGCATTCTAGAGAATTCTTAATTGCTCTCTTGAACCCTTATTCTTGTTTATTTCATAAATAGTTCAAACAATTAGTCTCAATAATGATTTATGGTTTTCCCTGCTTACTTGCTGCCACTTGAAAACTGTTTCTGAAGTCTCCCTTTAAAGTACCATTGTTTACAGTCTACCAAAGAGGTCCGTTTTGATCATACCCTTTGTTCTTGTTGAGATAATTGTTTTGAAGGTATTTATAACTGTAATTAGAGATGTTTAGGCGTTCCCTCTTCAATGATATAGTTATTTTTTAATCTTTTATGTTTTCTAAATTCCTTGAAGGTGAAATCTTTGGATGAAATAGAGCGTTCCTCGACTCCTAGATTTCAATTGAAAAGTTTGTCTTGAAATTGTTATTTGCTAGAGTGTGATTTGTAGAATTCATGGTTAGCATTGTCTATCAAATGCCTCTTCATGTTCAGATGATTGTTTTAAGTCCCTTTGTTGAGAAGTACATATAACTAAGGGTTCTTAATTTCCCTTAGTTCCACTTCTCCTTCTAAATCCTTAATGTCCATTTCATTTCATCTACCAAATCCAAGATCCACTGGCCAAGTTAGATTTTCCCTTTGATATCCCATATCCATTGATTGAGCTTGTTATAACTTCTTCTTGACTCCTTTTCCCAATGGCTCTGATATTTCCCCTTTATATCTATGCTTCCTAGATCATTCATGTCCAACCAACCAAACCCAAACAAACAAACTTACACTTATTTGTTATAGGTCAATTTGGGCACCATTCCCAATGACCTGATTAACTGGGCAACATCTCTAGGACCGATGATCAAAGGGTCTATCATTCCCTATCATCTCATTTGCTATATGCTCTAAGACAAAAAACATTCATGAATCAAACAAGATTTTCATCAAAGCAAGGCTTTTCCATGGTTTGAAGCTTATTATTAAACAGGTGGGAGCTCACCAATGTAGGCTCTAAGGGGCCTAAGTGCATTGCATATGCAGATAGCCCCATTCAAGGCTGCTCTGCAAAGCACTTCCCAACATTCAAAGGTGTGTTGGTCACATTGGGAGCAAAATTCTCATTGTTCCGGAATCTCCACTTGGCCAGTGTCTTCTAGAAGGGTTCACATGTGTCATGCTTCGGATCCAAGTGTCCATTTGACATATACATGAATGGAAACATGTCTTGCCTATTTTTGGAATGATATTGATTACAAAATTACGTACAGTTCATCTATAAATTGAACACAAAGCTAAGTGTTCAAGGAGGAAGATTTTGAGTAGAGAAATGTTGGAGACTTTTCAATAGAGAGTTTGATTTGTGGAGCTACTGGTGGAGAGACTTTTGTTGTGATGAGACTAATAAACTCTACTGGAAGGTCACGATGAATCAATCACTAGGTTGTAACCTCTCCTTCTATCATCAATAAAGAGTACTTCTTGTTTTTCCCTACATGCATCCATGTTTACTTTGATTTTCCATGTTGCAAAATATGTTGCAAAATCTTTGTTGATGAATGTAGTTTATGCTTAACTGATTTGGCTAATTAACTTGAATAGATATCTAGATTATTGTATCTTCTTTTGTTTCAGTGCTATTTCTTGCAAGAAGCATTCAGCTATTTGAAACCACTTGAAGTTGAGGCTATAGTTGAAGCGACAGAAAGGAGCCATTTGGAAGCCACTGAAGCAAGTAAGCATCCAATCCTCTATGTATATATGTTCTGAGTTAGGAAAAAGGGTAGCGCAGTCTTTCAACTGTTGTTCTAGACTAGACACTGGTCTAGGGAAGCGTAGTTTATCTGTAGATTACAATTCTGGCCCAACAAACTGGCGACTCCATTGGGGACAATTTCTCTTGAATCTTGGTGTTTTAGTCTATGATCTGCTTTCTAAATCTACCCAGTAGTTATTTCACATAAATATTAGAATTTTTCAAACATTAATCTACAAATTTAGTGAGCCAAAAGGTAGCTTTTTATTTGTTTACTGCGCTCAATGCACCCTTGGTCAAGGCACAGTGCTTTGTAGAGCATTGTCTCCCTTCTCAGCCTGCGTTGTAAAGCACTGTCTCCCTTTGGAGACTACGTTGGCTCCTGAAAGGAACAAATCCCCTTGAATTTGAATTTGTATTTTGCTTCAGTTCTATTTGCTGACTTGTTCTGAAAATTTTAATGCTCTATTTGACCAATAACTCTATATATTTCTTCTCCTTTGACTGAAAATTTTTTCAATGTGTTGGTGTCCCGTGTTTTGATAGTTTGGCTAATCAAAAGACAAGGCAAAATCAGAACCAATATTTAGAGTTACAGGATCTAGTCCTCCCATTCTCAGAGAGGGATCTCTCAAATGTTTGTTTACAAAGGTTTATCTTGTGTGCTTAGAATATTGGTTTTGAGACTAGTTATTAAGTGCAGGTGTTTGATTGTTTGTTTGTTTGGTTGGATTGACACAACAGAATATGAAAGGCCTAGGAAAGATATATAGAAAGGAGAAACATCTAGTTCATTGGGAAATTGAATCAAGAAGAGGTCATAACATACTCATCAATGGATATGGGATATCAGAGGGAAAATCTAACTTGGCCATAGGATCCTTTGGTTTTTGGAATGAGATGGACATCAATGATTTGGAAAGAGAAATTTAATCCTCAACAAAGGGAAATTGAAAACATAATTTGAACAATAAAGAGCTTTTTGATAGACAGGGCTAACCATGAATTCTACAAATCACACCTTTAAGCAAATAATGATTTCAAAACAACTTTTTAAAATGAAATCTAAGATTCGGGGAACACCCTATTTCCTCAAAGATTTTATTTCAAATGACTTAGAAAACATAAAAGATTCACTGATAATTGTAGTCATAGAAGAGGGAACACCTAATACATCTATGATTACAACTATAAAGACCTTTAAGGCAACTGTTTAAGCAAGGACAAAGGGCAAGATTAGAACAGACCTCCTTGGCTTACTGTAAACAGAAATACTTCAAAGGGAGACTTCAATAATAGTTTTTAAGTGGTAGCAGAAAAGTAGGGAGAACCATAAATCATGATGAAACCAACTATTCGAACCATTAAGGAAATAAACAAGCATGAAGACTAAAGAGAGAGATTAAAGACTCTAAAATACTTCAGCAAAAGAAAACATAAAACAGTGAAGGATGAACAGGTGTAAGGTGCTTCCAGGAGTCATTTCTTAGCCTAAGGCTTTCAACCTACTGTAGTAAGAAATTATGGAATAGAATTAAAACAGGAGAAAACATTGAATAGTTTATAATACTTCACCAAATAGCCAAGCTCATGGATCCAATGATAGAGCCTTCTCAGGAACAAGCATGCAACAATATCATCAATGCTTCCAAGACTTCAATTTGTTCTTCAACTTCAAGAGACTATGTATTATTTCAGAGAGTTTCAGTATTACAACCAGTGATCAACCAACAATTCCTCATCTTCTAAAGAAGTATTTATAGAAGAATGAGGAGGTGAGATCTCAATAAAAATATCTCTTAGGTAAATTAATACAAAGTAATGACTTCTCAACCTTTGAGGGGCTCGATGAAGAAGTTTACAAGTGTTTTACTGTATTAATTGATATACATTTATGAATTAAGCTCGGTGGGAGCTTTTGATGACCTTTGAGGCTCTCTGTCATGTTGGAGTAACTCTGCAGACATTTTTTTCATTAAGTTTCCTTGCAGAAGTAACTCTCTGGCTGCGTTGACGAAAATATCTGATTTTTCTCAATAACTTCGGCTTCTGTTTGAACGCTTTTAAGGCGCAAGTGGCACTGTGGTAGCTGGGAGGAAACAATTCGCCTCAGATGTGGTGGTGGAGGCATTTCTGTTTGTTAACACTTAGGATTTTCCTTTAACTGTGTTTTAATTCTGGGGATTAGGCTTTTGATAATCATTCTTAGTCGTAATCCCCAAATTTATCTTCCATCGTTCTGTTCTGCTGTGTTATGTCTTCGACACTGATACTCTTTTAATTACGATTTAAAATCACTGTGTCTTGTTGATGTGCAAGCTGCATAGGGCTCGTATAGCACCAGCGCTCATGATGCACCGGCAAAGCGTGGCATTGAAACCTTTAAATGGATTCTTTTTAATAAACAAAAACTGAAAGATTTTCATCCTCTGGCTTTAATTTTCCTTTTTTTTAAAATATTAGAAATCCATTGGATCCTGCAAAAAACACACAAATATTATAAAATCCTGCGTTTGATGGGTAAACTGCTTCAGAGGGCGTCGGGAGAGAGTGTGGCTGTTGGATGGCAGCATCCAACGGTGGAGATATGCGTAGAAGAGGTTTAAAGGAGAGTGGAGAGATGAATTAAGTTAGATCCATCGATCTGCAGAGATCGATGGTTGGGAGCGATCCGAGATGTATAATAGAGAAATAGAAAAAATACAAAGAAAATAGGTTAAAAAACCTTAGGCGGAGGAAAATCGATTAAAATTGAAATGGGTTTTGGGAGGAACACGGGCCGTCAGATGAGATTGAACAGACGGTCCAGATGCAATCAGAGGCATTCAATCGGCGGGGAAATAATTTTGCACAGCGCTAAAAACTTGCGATGCGATTGAGAGCGGGTCGTTGATCTGAGGATCAGATCGATGGTGGAGAGTGAATCGGAGGGATGGCCGATCAAGAGGAACAAACAAATGCACCGATTGAAACTTGGGATGCAATTGAGCAATCAGGGAGGGCCAACGCGATTGCACGATCGGGGAAGGCCGATGCGATGGTGCGATCGGGCCATCGCAATTGGAGGTTTCAAACGAACACAATCAAAGGAGATTTACAAAATTTTCTGATGCGATGAAGCCATCACAATCGGAGGGGAAGAGTTATATATATATGACCCAATCGCATCGGAAATTTTTGATGCGGGTCTTTACAATCAACCCATTGAACTTTTCCGATACGATAAGCCCTTCAGCCTTCGCGCTTGGTTTTACAAAGAAAACAAAGGACCGAGGTTTATACATATGGGTCTTAATCGCATCAGAAGTTTTGATGCGGTCTTTCAATCAACCCATTGTGGATTTCTCCGATGCGATTGCACAATCGAGTCTTTTTAATCTAACCATTTTTATATTAAAAACATGACTTTGGTGCATCAGACGAAAAATTTGGGCAAGTGGGTTTTATGTCTTAACGAAGGAAAAATACCATTGGGAATGAATTATTTCATTTAGTTTGAGCACCCGATGGTAGGCCCATGGGTTATATGAAAAAATAATATGATCGGGGTTTATAAACCCGAGGCTTAATCACATTGGATTTTTGTAATGGCAAAAGACTTGCGCACTTGGACATTTTTGCGATGCGATAAGCGCCATGAGGGTTTTAGCACCTGGTTATAGGGTGCGGGCATTTGGGGGAAGTGGTTTATGATTTTTGGCCCAAGGGAGCTTAAACCCTTACAAAAAAATATGAATTTTTTATGATTTTCGATGGTTTACAAAGGAGTTTGAGGGTTTCGGTAAGGTTAAAAAGTGAGTTTTTAACCTTGTAAAAATGATTTTCATGAATGGAAGAAGAGGAATCATGAAAAATAGAGGAGTTTTATGGAGGAAAAGGGAAGAAAAATGAAGGTTAGTTTGAGTGGGGGAAGGGAAAAATGATGATTTTGCAGCAGTATTTTTACTTATGGAAACAGCAGAAATTCTGAATATAAAAAGGGAACAACAGTGAAAATTTGGACAAGGGCATGAGGCCTTCAAAAGTATTCAAGAGCCAACAATTTTTTGCAAATAATTTTTTTCCTTGAAGGCTCCAAAAATGATTTAGCCACTTTGTGGTATAACAAATTTATAGGTGGCTAACAGTGGCTCCACTTGGAGATGATGCCTTTCTTGAAGGCATCAAGAACTTCAGACTTGCATTCTCTGGGAGGCTGATCAGTGCCTGATCCATTGGGCTGCCCTTCCTTTTCTTGGATGATCTTGCTCTGAAAACGTATTAGCAGCCATAAAAAACAATGGTTCTTTCATCAACAAGCTTTCTACCTACCCAATCTTACTGATCTGACATTTTTTCTTCATAAGAGAGCACTTGGATTGGCAAACTCTTTTCACAACATTTTATTCTTTTGAAAGCAGGAAATCTAATCTATTTCTACTCCTTATTTCTCCTATGGACTCAGATTAAACAGTTGAGCCCATATGATTCTCTACCTAATCTACTAATCTGTTAGGATTAAACAGTCTAACAGATTTTTATTCTCTAAATTCTAAAACAGAAATTTAAAAGCATTCAAGTCAGGATTGAACAATCTAACTTGATGCCAATCTATGGCATGAAAAAAAAGCTACTCATAGACATTTATTTGCAGAAAATTTAAGATAAAATGGAAGGCTTAAGATCTGAAAAATTAAAGCACTTCCTTCTCTTTTTACAGCTCTGTTTTGACTTTGTTTGAGCTATTTCTTCTTTGTTCTCTTGTTCAAATTTTGAGCTAATTAGAACCATATTTACATCTTTTTTGACTCAAAAAATAAAACAGATTTGAGTCATCTCTCTTTGGAAACTTAGGTTCAGATTTTGAGCTTGTTCGAACCTTTAATTTCTATCCTAAACTATCTACTGATAAGCCAAGATTAAGCTTTTTGGCAAATCGGTTTCACTATCCTATCAGCAGAAAATTTAAAGCTAATTAGCCAAGATTAAGTTTTTTGACTAACTAGAAGTGTGTTCTTCAGGAGTGGCATTTGAGCTTGCACACTTTCAGATTTGTTTCTCTTTTTTAGTATGGGGCTGTACCTTTATTGTTTCCACAATCTGCCCTCTTTTCTTTCTTTTCTTTTTTCTTTTTTCTTTTCTTTTCTTTTCTTCTTCCTTTTTTTTCAACTTTGAATGCAATGTTTAGACTATGATATTTATAATGAAAAATAAAATTCTTTAAGACTCAAGACTCTTGGAAGAAGTAATGCTTGAGCATCCTGCTATTGACGGGACCTCCATATAGATCTTCTCAATTCAATTATTTCAGGAAAAATGCATTGTGACCCCTTTCAGCATGAATAATATAGGGCCCTTTCCACAAGTTCTCAAACTTTCCATGTTTTCCCTTCTCTTCTCTTCTTGAATCCCATTTAAGAACAAAATTTCCAACTTGGAAATTGTTTGCCTTAGTCCTCTTATCAAATAGCTTCTTCATATTTTCTTGGACTGACCGTGTTCTTTCATAGACTTCCTCTCTGGTCTGCTGTAAATGGATGGTTTGATTGATTCTCCTCTGCATATCATTCTCTTCAACCTACACTTCTTGAAGGAGCTTCATGACTGGCACCCATAATGAGGTGGGAAAGACTGCATCCATGCCATAAACTAGCTGATAGGGGGACATATTTATTGACTTCTTCGTAGTTAACGTATCAACCCATAAGGCATGGAACAACTTACTGTGCCATGATTTTTGATTTTGTTCCAACAGTTTTTTAATGATATTGATGAGGCTCTTGTTGGAAGATTCAGCTAGCCCATTTCCTTGGGGATAGTAAGTAATGGAATGGCCCAAGATTATGTGGTATTTTTAACAGAAATCGACCATCTTTTTAGATTTAAAAGCAGCAGCATTGTTTGTTATGATTTTTCTAGGACAACCAAATCTGGATAGGATATTTGTTTCAAGAAACTTGATAATGACAGAGTCATTAGCATTCCTGGAGGGTATAGCTTCTATCCACTTGGTAAACAAGTCAGTGGCCGTGAGGATCCATTTATGTTGGGCTGAGGAAGATGGGTGGATATCTCCAATGAAGTCTAAACCCCATTGTTGAAAGGTGCCTCAACTCTGATAGTATGTAAAGGTAAGGGAAGGAGTTTTCTCTTGCCATCAAAGATTTGACACTTATGGCAAGACACGACCAACTTCTGAGTGTTTGGGAAAAGGGTAGGCCAATAGTAACCAAATCTAAGAATTTTTTTCGTTGTGGCCTTCCAGTAGAGGTGTCCTCCACATTCTCCGTCATGTAACTCATGCATGATTTTCCCTACGTCATATTCAAGTAAACATTTAAGCAAAATTCCAACAGCATTTTTCCAATATAATACCCCATCAAAGATGCAAAAACTCAAAGCCTTTTGTTTTAAAAATCTAGCTTTAGTTTTAGACAAAGAAGAAGGGGAATTTAAATATAAAAGCACATAAATAATGTCAGCATACCACGGAGAATTTAAAAATGTTTCTTCAACAAAAGGAGCAATAGATTCTTCTATTTCTTCCAACACATCTACCATATTCATGTCTAGTGCTTGGAAGTTAGACTCAGCCATGAGTTTTGCTAATCCTTGCCCTTTAACTAGTTTGGTGGGCCTAATTTCTAAGACATATTCAAGAATAGTTGCAATCAATTTTCCCCTTTTACCATCAGGGTCTTGACTTAGAATGTCCTTGACAACAGTATGTGGAACAAAAGCAATTGTGTGAGAGTGTAAAATATAGACCCTAAAGTCATTTAACACTTTCACTAATGCTAAGGCTTGCTTCTCCATGATATTATATTTGAGAGGAGCATCTCTTAAGGCCTTACTAAAAAATGATATCGGTTGTTCTTTCCCTAACTCATTCTTTTGAAGTAAAACTGCAACTATTGTATGCTCAGATGCAAAAGAAAAAATGTAAAAGTCTTTGTTAAAGTTTGGACTAATTAGGACTGGTGTTTGAGTTAGAGCTTGTTTGACTAGTTTGAATGATTGTTTAGCTGGTAAATTCAATTTTACACTAACATGTTTCTTAAGCATGTTTGTGATGTTTTTTAATAGCTCAGCCAAATTAGGGATAAACCTCCTCAGAAAATTAATCTTTCCGATGAAAGATTGCAACTCTTTGAGGTTTCTTGGATGACTGATTTGTAATATGCCTCTATCCTTGTAGGGTCTATTTTGATTCCCTATTCTAAAATGATATGGCCAAGAATTTTACCTTCTTGGAGACCAAAGAGTGTCTTCTTAGGATTCAAGGACAAGCAAAACTTCCTACACTTCTCAAAAACCTTTCTCAAGTGAATCAAGTGTTCTTCATCATTTTTCGAGAATACGGTTATGTCATCAAGGTAAATGATTATAAAACAACCAATATCTTTAGAAAAGGCTATGTCCATGGCCCTTTGGAAGGTGGCCCCTGCATTCATTAATCCGAAAGGCATTTTGACATACATAAAGGTGCCCCAAGGTGTGGTAAAAGCAGTTTTGATTTGATCACTTGGAAGCACTAACACCTGGTTGTAACCCGAGAACCCATCTAAGAGGGATATTATTTTTTATCCAACTACCCTTTGAAGTATATGGTCCATCTTGGATAAGGGGTAGTTTTCCTTTAAAGAGGCTCTACTTAAATTTTTGAAGTCAATACAAAGCCTGATTTCCCCTGTTTTCTTTCTAACAGAAACTAAGTTTGATACCCATTCTGAATATCTAATGGGTACTATAATCCCAGCGTCATGCATTTTTTCAATTTCTGCCTTAACTAAAGGTAGTAAAAGAGGATTTATTCTCCTTAGTTTTTGTTTAAAAGGCTTTTGATTTTCCTTCAGGGGAATCTTGTGCTGGATGATGCTAGTATCATAAGATTTCAAGTCTTTGTATCCCCAAGAAAAAATGTCTTTGAACTCTTTGAACAGCTCTATTTATTGTGATTTTATGTGAGCTAGGAGAGTGCTGGATAGTTTGATCATCTTGGGTTCTGCTAGACTGCTTATGTTATGCTCTTCCACGTTGGTTTCCATAGGCTCCATTCTCGGTTCTTTGGCTACATTGTTAAAATCGAAAAGGTGTTCTAAAGGTGTGAGACCTCTTGGAATTTGATCATTTTTGCATTGTAACATTTCCAAGTCTTCTTGGTCTGTATTTTCAATTATCTCTGCTTCAAAGGGATTCTCATAATGATTTATATCAGCAGAATACGTTGTTTCAACTTCTGGGATTTGTTCAATATACAAACAGTTTTCTTTATGGCTGGTTTCTGATATTGGTATGTCGAAATTGTTTTCTGATTTTAAGAAATCATCTATGTGTTTGTCAGAGTCAAACACTTGCCAGTGATCTTCGTTATCAGGAATAGCAGGTCAATGTTTTACCTTTATGCTAAGCTATTGATTAATCTCAGGTATTTGGCAGTTGTTGGCATTAAAGTCGAGTTCATTTGCTAGATGATTTAGTGCTCTAGGAATGAAAATAAGTTCATACTTTTCAAAGGTTTTTAATAAATCAAGGGCAGTTCTCCGATATTCCCTAAGTCTTGGATTTATAGCTAAGTATTCTCCTTTAATTTGTCTTATAATAAGTTCAGAATCTCTTAATATGGATATCTTTTGGGCTTCTAATTGTTTAAGAAATTGTAAGCCTAGGAGAAGTGCTTCATACTCAGCAATATTATTAGTGCATGGGAAATCTAATTTATATGAAAAACTCTGATTCGTTTTTTGAATCCAAACACCTGCACCTGCACTTGTTTTATTAAAGGCTCCATCAAAGTTTATAATCCACAGTATGTTTGACTCATTTTCATTTTCTTGTTGCTATTGATTATCAATATTTTGAATTTGATTGAAGGGAAGATTTTATTGTTCTGGTGAATTGATTGGGTCTATGTTTTCCTTATCTTGTTGAGTAATTTCATCTTCGTTACATAAGATAAAGGAATCTAAACTTGATTGAATTGAATATATTGGAGTGTTGTTTGGTTTGTCTATGTTGCTCACCATGTACTTCATGTGATATTCCCTGTATAATCTTCTATTTTGGTTAAAAACGGGAATGGTGGCATAGGACATGTCCATTTGAAGGCTTCCCTGAAGTTTGGCTCCCCAAAATCTTGATAAGAGTATGCCATACTTAGGGGGAATGTCAGCTACAACTATGTCCATGACTAAACTCTTAGCAGGGATTTGGGATAAGTTAACACACAAATATTTGATTAAACCCAAACATTTGACTCTGCTTGAGTCAAAGGAATACAAGTCTTTGTATGGTTTAGTAATTTCTAAGCCTAAGCTTTCCATCACTACCTTGGGCATTAGATTGTGTGAAGCTCCTGAGTCTAACATGGCATTGTGTAAAATTTTCTCATGTATGTTCAAGATAACATAGAAGGGAGGGACAGCCCCTTCTTGGTATTTTCCTTCAACTTCTGGACCAAATAACAAATCAGGTTTGTCATCTGTCAAGTTCAAGGTGTCAGTATCACTTCCTAAGTTCAAAGCTTTCAAAACCTGGTTTTTGTACACCTCTTGGGTTACTAGTTCAACTAGGGGGGTGGTAATTTTTATCTTTGCAATCTCTCCCTCAAGGCTGAAAGGAACCATTGACTTGTTCATATTTACATATGTCTTTTCAATTGAATTATTTTCAGCAATTTTGATTTGCTGAACCTTGTTTGGACTGGTAATTGGGACAGTTTTATTAGGACCACTAGCTGAAGTGCTAAGGGTACTCTGTTCAACATTTGGCTGGACACTTTTGTCTTTTTTTAAGTCTGGTTTCTTGGCCAAAATGTTGGTTTTCTCTACTGTCTTTTTAGGCTGAGTTTCTGTGTTTTTCTTGACAATAGTATTAGTGTTCTTATCCTTTGAATTATCTATGTTCCCTTTTCTCCTAAGATCGTATTGTTTATGCACCTCCATGATTTCATTTTCAAACCCCAATCTATGGTCATTAGAATCTTCATAGGTGTTTGTATTTTGATCATAGGAGAAAAAATCTTGTTCTTCTTCAGTGAGGAAAACATCATCCCCACTGTATGATCCAATCAAGTTTACATGAGCTTCTCCCAGCCTTTCAATCTCTCTATCTTCCTCATATTGATCTACGTAGTTCTGTTGGAAGGGAGGTCTGATCTGTTGGTCACTTTCTTTAAGCTTATCTTGATTGTTTTCTCTTCTATAATTCTTATTTCTATTTTTGTTTTGGTTATTTTGAGGTTCTCTTGGTGGCACTCTATCATTTAAGTTGATCTTTTCAAGCATCCTCTCCATCACCTTCACTAGGTTGTCAATTTTTGTGTCAGAAGTTGAGGGTGCGATATGATCTTTATAAGTTACCCTCTTCTTTGCTCTTAACCTATTTCTTTTCTCAATTATGTTTGCTTCTACGCTCACATCTCCTCTCTCCATGTCTTCTAAGGTTAAGTAATCCCTTTCCCTTAACTGATACATCATGTCAGCATCAAGGCCTTCGAGGTATCTTACTAAGGCCATGCCTTGAGGAGGTTTCATGTGAGGTGGAAGAGCATTGTAAATGCTATTGAACCTAGTGGAGTAATCATGAACACTCTCCCCTTGATTTCTCTTGAGGCTACTATACTCTGCTAATATTTGGAGAGGATTCTTTTTGAGTTCCCATTTGTTGATGAATTTTTTATGCAAGGCAAGGAGATCAGTTATGCTATTAGGAGGCAAGTTTTTAAACCATTTCTTTACATCTCCTCCTAAAATTTGGGCGAAGATCCTCATCTTCACAGTTTCTTCTTCTATCTCCATGTAATCAAATGCATCTTCCATCCTATCTACATGATGTTGAGTTGTTGTAGATTCTTTTCTAGTGAAGTGAGGGATTTTGGATTGGTAATCATTTGGTAGGGGAAGCAGAGGTTGTGGTAACACTAATGGTGCATACCATGTTTCCATGGTTAGAAATAATGGTGGATTTACAAGGGGTGGGTTTGTGAAAGGGAAAGTGAGCTGAACAGTTGTGTTTTGCACAATGGTAGTATGGATTGGAGTGGAAGAAATACTTGGGCCAGCAAATTGATTTTGAGCAGACTTTTTATGGAAAAGACTAAAGTGATGAAGAAGTTGGGGATCAAGAGGAGTGGAAGGTGAGGCTTCTCTACTGAAGCTTTGTTGCAAATCAGAAATGTCAAGATCAGTTTGGTTTAAATCACCTTGAGATCTAGTTCTAAAGACATTCTTTGTATGATATAAATCAAAGTGTGAATCCTCTAAGACAACAAGGTTTTCAGGGACATAATTTGTTCTTAAGAGGCTCCTGTTAACAGTTGATTTTATAGAGTTAGAAGTCTGCCACATAATTCTCTCAGGATTGTCAATGATTAAAGGAGGGCTTGGATTTGGATGGGATCTAGTGTTGATTCTATCTGAAGCCAGACTGTTTTCAAAAATGAGAGAGGTTGGGGTTTTTAGGGACTGTTTTCAGGAATTTTACCTCTCACGATGTCTTATCTAGTATGGGACTAGGCTTCTAAACTCCTTCAAGGCTATTTAACATAGTCCTAAAGAGATTTGGGAACCTAGATGAGAAATAGGCCTACTAGGGCTAGTGGAGTCGCCAGGTGGAAAATTTTTAGCTTTTATGAAGGTAAAATATTGGATGGTTCCACCATCACATTTATTATGAAGCCAAACTGAAAATTTTTGGGTTTTTTCTATGTTATTTCGGTCTCATAGGTTAAGAGAGTGTCCTAAATTGGATTTAACACTTAGTTAAGGTGTTTAATCATACAGAGTTCACTCTTATGGATTGGTAACTGATTCCTTCAAGGTTTGATAAGGTTTAATGAGAATCCTAAGGGTTACTTAGTTTTTCACTGATTCAATTAAGTCTTATCATGATTACCATTTGTTAGGTAGTTCTTTGAAAAAGTTTACTTATGTTATACTGGGCCTAAAGAGTTTTAAGGAGTGTTTTCAAGCCACTGTATTCTCAGAGGGTCCCACCGTGATCACCATTATGTGGTGGCAATGAAGTGGCTAATAATCACTGGATATTCTTGAAATAAGGGATTTCTAGAGTCCTAAAGGGTACTTAGATTGTTACTAACTCAGAAGTGTCCCACTGTGATCGCCATTATGTTGGTGTCCCGTTTTTTGATAGTTTGGCTAATCAAAAGACAAGGCAACATCAGAACCAATCTTTAGAGTTACAGGATCTAGTCCTCCTGTTCTCAGAGAGGGATCTCTCAAATGTTTGTTTGAAAAGGTTTATCTTGTGTGCTTAGAATATTGGTTTTAGACTAGTTATTAAGTTCAGGTGTTTGATTGTTTGTTTGTTTGGTTGGATTGACACAACAGAATATGAAAGGCCTAGGAAAGATATATAGAAAGGAGAAACATCTGGTTCATTGGGCAATGGAGTCAAGAAGAGGTCATAACATACTCATCAATGGATAAGGGATATCAGAGGGCAAATCTAACTTGGCCACAGGATCCTTTGGTTTTTGGAATGAGATGGACATCAATGATTTGGAAAGAGAAATTTAATCCTCAACAAAGGGAAATTGAAAACATAATTTGAACAATAAAGAGCTTTTTGATAGACAGGGCTAACCATGAATTCTACAAATCACACCTTTAAGAAAACAATGATTTCAAAACAACTTTTAAAATGAAATCTAAGATTTGGGGAACACCCTATTTCCTCAAAGATTTTATTTCAAATGACTTAGAAAACATAAAATATTCACTGATAATTGTAGTCATAGAAGAGGGAACACCTAATACATCTATGATTACAACTATAAAGACCTTTAAGGCAACTGTTTAAGCAAGGACAAAGGGCAAGATTAGAACAGACCTCCTTGGCTTACTGTAAATAGAAATATTTCAAAGGGAGACTTCAATAACAGTTTTTAAGTGGCATCAGACAAGCAGGGAGAACCATAAATCATGTTGAAACTGACTATTCGAACCATTAAGGAAATAAACAAGCATGAAGATTAAAGAGAGAGATTAAAGACTCTAAAATACTTCAGCAGAAGAAAACGTAAAACAGTGAAGGATGAACAGGTCTAAGGTGCTTCCAAGAGTCATTTCTTAGCCTAAGGCTTTCAACCTACTATAGTAAGAAATTATGGAACAGAATGAGAACAGGAGAAAACATTGAATAGTTTAGAATACTTCACCAAACAGCCAAGCTCATGGATCCAATGATAGAGCCTTCTCAGGAAAAAGCATGCAACAATATCATCAAGGCTTCCAAGACTTCAATTTGTTCTTCAACTTTAGGAGACTATGTATTATTTCAGAGAGTTTCAGTATTACAACCAGTGATCAACCAACAATTCCTCATCTTCTATAGAAGTATTTATAGAAGAATGAGGAGGTGAGATCTCAATAAAAAGATCTCCCAAGTCAATTAATACAGAGTAATGACTTCTCGACCTTTGAGGGGCTCGATGAAGAAGTTTACAGGTGTTTTACTGTATTAATTGATATACATTTATGAATTAAGCTTGGTGGGAGCTTTTGTTGACCTTTGAGGCTTTGTGTCATGTTGGAGTAACTCTGCAGATATTTTTTGCATTAAGTTTCCTTGCAGAAGTAACTCTCTGGCTGCGTTGAGGAAAATATCTGATTTTGCTCAATAACTTCGGCCTCTGTTTGAATGCTTTTAAGGCACAAGTGGCACTGTGGTAGCTGGGAGGAATCAATTTGCCTCAGATGTGACAGTGGAGGCCTTTTTGTCTATTAACACTTAGGATGTTCCTTTAACTATGTTTTAATTCTGGGGATTAGGATTTTGATAATCATTCTTAGTCGTAATCCCCAAATTTATCTTCCATCTTTCTGTTCTGTTGTGTTCTGTCTTCGACACTGATACTCTTTTAATTATGATTTAAAATCACTGTGTCTTGTTGATGTGCAAACCACACAGGGCTCGTATAGCACCAGCGCTCATGATGCGCCGGTGAAGCGTGGCATTGAAACCTTTAAATGGATTCTTTTTAATAAACAAAACCTGAAATATCGTCATCCTCTGGCTTTAATTTTCCTTTTTTTTTAAATATTGGAAATCCATTGGATCCTGACAAAAACACAAAAATATTATAAAATCCTATGTTTGATGGGTAAACCACTTCAGAGGGCGTTGGGAGAGAGCGTGGCCATTGGATGGAAGCATCCAACGGTCGAGATCTGCGTAGAAGAGGTTTAAAGGAGAGCAGAAAGAGGAATTAAGTTAGATCCGTCGATCTACAGAGATCGACGGTTGGGAGCGATCTGGGATGTATAATAAATAAATAGCAAAAATAAAAAGAAAATAGGTTAAAAAACCTTAGGTGGAGGAAAATCGATTAAAATCGAAATGGGTTTCGAGAGGAACATGGGCCGTCAGATGAGATCGAACGGACGGTCTAGATGCAATCGGAGGCATTCAATCAGTGGGGAAAGAATTTTGCACAGCGCTGAAAATTTGCGATGTGATTGAGTGCAGGCCGTTGATCTGAGGATCATATCAATGATGGAGAGTGAATCAGAGGGATGGCCCATCGGGAGGAACAAACAAATGCACCGATTGAAACTTGCAATGCGATTGAGTGATCGGGGAGGGCTGACGCGATTGCACGATCGGGGAAGGCCGATGCGATGGTGTGATCGGGCCATCACAATTGGAGATTTCAAATGAACACAATTAGAGGAGATTTACAAAATTTTCTGATGTGATCGGGCCATCACAATCGGAGGGGCAGAGTTTTATATATATATGACCCAATCGCATCAGAAATTTTTGATGCGGGTCTCTACAATCAACCCATTGAACTTTTCTGATGCGATAAGCCCTTCGGCCCTCATGCTTGGTTTTACAAAGAAAAAAAAGGACCAGGGTTTATACATATGGGTCTTAATCGCATCGAAAGTTTTGATGCGGTCTTTCAATCAACCCATTGTGGATTTCTCCGATGCGATTGCGCGATCGGGTCTTTTTAATCTAACCATTTTTATTTTAAAAACATGACTTTGGCGCATCAGATGAAAACTTTGGGCAAGTGGGTTTTATGTCTTAACAAAGCAAAAATACCAGCGGGAATGAATTATTTCATTTATTTTGAGCGCCCGATGGTGGGCCCACGAGTTATATGAAAAAATAATATGATCGGGGTATATAGACCTGGGGCTTAATTGCATCGGAGTTTTGTAATGGCAAAAGACTTGCGCACTTGGAAGTTTTTGCGATGCAATAAGCGTCGTGAGGGTTTTAGCACCTGGTTCTAGGGTGCGGTCATTTGGGGGAACTGGTTTATGATTTTTGGCCCAAGGGGGCTTAAACCCTAATACAAAAATATGAATTTTCTATGATTTTCGATGGTTTTCAAAGGAGTTTGAGGGTTTCGGTAAGGTTAAAAAGTGAGTTTTTAACCTTGTAAAAATGATTTTCATGAATGGAAGAAGAGGAATCATGAAAAATAGAGGAGTTTTATGGAGGAAAAGGGAAGCAAAATGAAGGTTAGTTTGAGTGGGGGAAGGGAAAAATGATGATTTTTCAGCAGTATTTTTACTTATGGAAACAGCAGAAATTCTGAATATAAAAAGGGAATAGCAGTGAAGATTTGGACAAGGGCATGAGGCCTTCAAAAGTCTTCAAGAGCCAACACTTTTTTGCAAATAAATTTGTCCCTTGAAGGCTCCAAAAATGATTTAGCCACCTTGTGGTATAACAAATTTATAGGTGGCTAACACAATGTTGTTTTAAAAAGTTTTTCATTATCATTGACAAGTTGATTTCAAAGTACTTTTTATGGTCGCATTAAGAATCGTTTGCTTTTGAAATAAGAAATTGTCTTTAAATATTCATTTCCTTGATAGGAGAAATTGTTGTTGAAATCTTCGTTTTTCCTTCAAAAGAGAAATTGTTGTTTGTATTCTTCGTTTCTCGAAAGTAAAAAGCATTTTGATTATTGATCTAGTGCACCTAGTTTTCTTTCTGCATTCATAACATTAAGGAAACTGAAAATAAAAACTTGCATTTGCATGTAGGATTTTTTGTTTTTTGCAAAAGGAACATTAGGAAATATGCATTTAGTTTGAGATTCATTGATTTGTTTTGTTCATTATTTTGTTTGCTCTCAAATTACTTGCTTTCTTCCCTTAGTAGCTAGGTCTTTCATTGAAAAAGCTGAAAGTGAAAGTTTGTTTATCATTCTTAGCTTGCATTTTAAGAATTTTATATACATCACCGTAGTGAACCTGAAAGGCAAACTGTTAAGCAAGATCAACATAAAATAAATCTCAATTAACTTAACAATGCTTTGGAACATTAACGATAACATTTATAGGTCTAGGCTAGAGACGTGTTCCGACATCGTAAAACGTAGCAGCTATTGTTAACTTGTCTGCGATACATTCCAAGTGTGATACCTCACTCCACGTACGTAAGTATATCGTAGCTCGTCCATGTACTCTCGGGTATATCGGGCGATGTTATAGTACGATAAGTATAAAGGGGTGATCTCACTATGCGGTTTCACATTAGATAGCGCTAATACGGATTTGGGCCTCCACGTACCTTCGGGTATATTTGGGAGGACAAATTTTAGGTGTTATCCATCCATAGTGAACCGAGTCGGCCACCTTTAAATTGTGATACACTGAACACAGCATTCGAGGAGATTACCTGCCTGTACTTCTTGGTTCGCCGAGAGGTATTCTACAATTCACAGTTTCCTGGTAAACCTTTTTTCCTAGCATTACCCTCTTTTTGTTTATTTGTTTTTGGATAAAATAAATCAGTAATCGTGGAAGAAAACAATCCTACCCCCATCGTTTGCATATATTAGCTTTAAAACCACCTTTACCATCGGAAGTTATTTCTAGTGGACGAAGGTGATCATGATCTACCAAATCAAGTACAATTCCTACCTCTGGCGAAACATCACCATCCAAACCAGAGTTAGCTCAAATTGTTTCCACATATCCCGGTTAGTTTACTGTTGTCGAAACGGAGCCTTCATAGTTACCAGTGGTCACGATCCATTCAGTCACTGAGACCATACCTCTTGGACCCGACGTTGTTAAATCACAAATTGATCCAGATCCTGTCTCTTCTTTGCCAGAATATCTGAGTCCTGAACAGCTAGAAGTTGTTCCTACCGTTAGTGCCTAAATCTACCTCAGGCTGAAGGAAGGCAGAGTTCAGGGTAACATCAAACCACGCTCAGTCTGGTAGCTAGCCCTACCAGAACAAGAGAGGGCTCTCTCCGGGTCAATCTCAGCAAAAAGTAATCAATAGGGCTTGAGATGACTTGAAATGAATGTTGATTTTAGGCTAGGTATATAAGTAGGAGGGTTTGATTGAAAATTGTGGGTTTAAAAGAGCAAGAGAAGGGACTATTGGGCTATGAATTTGGGGCTAGTTTCTGCCGGCAAACTTAGGGCAAAGTAAGTGCAATGTACAGCCAAATTAAAGATGTAATGAGAGAAGAAAATAGGGAAAATACTGCTGCCCTGTAGGCATCAATTAGGGGATGGATCTATAGTGACAACTTTAGAAGAAAGAGAAGCACCGGGTTACTCAACAGAGCATCTAACAAAGGATGGATTCTCAAAAGATAACCACTACATCAAACAACATAATCATTGTGAGAGGAGCATCATGCGTGGATGGATTCCTAACACTTCCCTTAGAGAATTATGTAAACAAATTAGCAGAAAAAACAAAGCATGGAAATGAATTTACAAGAAAAACATGTTGCACATTAAACACCGTGATGAATCCCAAATTTAAAGAGCAGAAAAAAGCTTTTTAAAATAATATTCGAGGAAAACTTTACACAATCCAATAGCAGCCTCCCTCTACTGCAAAAATCCAACCTCTACACTATGAAATTCATAAAATATATACATTTTCTCATCCTTGTACTAAGGGAATTGAGCTCAACCATTTTCTTAAAAATAGAATCAGTTACATTAAACTTGGGCCGAATTTCTGAAAATAGGTGTTGAAGATGAACTCGTATCTCCTAAACCATAGCACCTGTTACAAAACAGAAAGAGGTTTTTGTAGATAAGGTAATTTTGGAGAAAAACCTCTCTCAAATTTTGGAAATTCATTTCCCGTTTCTCGCAATATGTTCCACAACATCATCTCTAAAACAGAAAATCATTAAAAATTTAAATCTGTAAAAATGAGCTGTAAAGATCTAGTCACATATCCCAATTTGTGACACCTTTGAATAAACTGAAAGCAGTTTTTGTTATATGGCTTGTGGTTAACAAAAACCTCCTTGAGTTTTGCAGAATTACTTTCCATCTGTTGTAAAATGGCCGCGCACTAAAATGACTAAAACAGTAAAAAATATGAAAATTTTGCTTTGTTTTAATTTTAGGCTCCAAATATCACTGTATATCTCCCACATAGTAGCACCTGTGCATAAAATTAAGAAGGTTTTTGTTATTTAGTATGTTATGAACAAAAAAAACTTTCACTTTTGAAAAATTCCTTACCATTATTTCACAAACTGATTTTGTACTAAACTTGTCATTGTGTGCAGCAACTGACCTCAAAACATGCATAACCAAGAATCACTCATTCATTTCGATCATATATTCTAATCCAGGAGCCGGTTATAGGAGTGTGATATACCGTTGGAAAGATTTTTCTGAGCTTCTTCTGATGGACACACTTGTGACATGTTTTGTGCTGAACATGATGTGCAAAACATCTGACAAAACGAGACATATTAAGAGCTCATGCTGATCCCTAGTGACAGGCTGCGAAGACTGGAACTAACATCAGCTCCAATGGGGATGGAAGCTCCTTGGAGGTGCCAAGAACTAGAGATCTCTGGGAAAGAATGCAGTGCCTTCATCCATTGGGCTATGGATGGTCAAACAACTACAAACCCAAAACAACTCATACCAATCCCAAAACATATACATATTGCAACCTATACATAAACCAATACCGGAAACTGAAATTTTGCCTTTGACAGCTTATTTATTTACAAATCTACCCTACTTTGCTACGAAACTAATAGATCAAGTAACACTGTAATGCTAGATCAACCAATCAAGTAACTGTGACAAGGATGCTACTTGAAAGTGCTTCAACCAGGACACAAATGTAAATGTTGATAGCCATACATGCACATAACGAGTCTGGTTATGTAAAAGACAATTTGATCTATCATTCAAACTGAAAAAAATTTCCATGTACGTTGCAATAGGATCGTAAAAACCAGACTCTGTTTGCTGCCCCAACTCCAAAATACATGCTTCCAGCTGCAAACTGTCAATGCAAACATCCACGGGTAGCTCTATTGTTTCTTGTTTTGAAGGAGGGAGAGTTTCCAAGAACTTTTTGGGATCTTGGAATTCATATGATTGGATCTAATCATTTAAATACTGAATCTCCTTCTCAAACTTTTCAACAACTAACTCAAAGAAACCAGTTTTAGCTTCCAGAGGAAACTTCGGAGATCTCAAAAATTGAAGCATGGCAATGAAAAATACTTCATCAATTTCAATATCCACTAACTGATCTCTAACTTCTTTTAAAACTTCACAAAGCGCAGGGTTTGCCACATACCCTACCATTTTATTTTAGTGCATGAATGGATCAGTGAGCACTGGAATCTCTGGATTGAGTTGGAGTCACCAGGTGAATTTTTCAGCCTTCATATGTGTCTTACTGTTGTCCACCATCAACAATCATATCTGAACTTGATACATGTTACTGAGGAAACTAGATGTTTAGTTCATAAACTAGACCGGAGATTGACTGAAGTAGCATTCATCTACTTTCGCTAATGCAAAGAAAGAGCGTTTCGAAGGCTACCTGGCTAACTTCAAGCTCCGTCTGTAGTTTATAAAGCAAACAAAAAAAATTTCTTCCCCAGTATGGTCGCCACTATGTTAGTGCCTAAATCTACCTCAGGCTAAAGGAAGGCAGAGTTCAGGGTAACATCAAACCATGCTCAGTCTGGTAGCTAGCCCTACCAAAACAGGAGAGGGCTCTCTCCGGGTCAATCTCAGTGAAAATTAATCAATAGAGCTTGAGATGACTTGAAATGAATGTTGATTTTAGGCTAGGTATATAAGTAGGAGGGTTTGATTAAAAATTGTGGGTTGAAAAGAGCAAGAGAAGGGACTATTGGGCTATGAATTTGGGGCTAGTTTCTGAAGGAAAAATTAGGGCAAAGTAAGTGCAATGTACAGCCAAATTAAAGATGTAATGAGAGAAGAAAATAGGGAAAATACAACTGCCCTGTAGGCATCAATCAGGGGATGGATCTATAGTGACAACTTTAGAAGAAAGAGAAGCATCGGGTTACTCAACAAAGCATCTAACAGAGGATGGATTCTGAAAAGATAACCACTACATCAAAAAACATAATCATTGTGAGAGGAGCATCGTGCATGGATGGATTCCTAACACTTCCCTTAGAGAATTATGTAAAAAAATTAGCAGAAAAAAAAAAAAGCATGGAAATGAATTTACAAGAAAAACATGCTGCACATTAAACACCATGATGAATCCCAAATTTAAAGAGCAGAAAAAAGCTTTATTAAAATAATATTCGAGGAAAACTTTGCACAATCCAATAGTATCCTCCCTCTGCTGCAAAAATCCAACCTCTACACTATGAAATTCATAAAATATATACATTTTCTCATCCTTGTACTAAGGGAATTGAGCTCAACCATTTTCTTAAAAATAGAATCAGTTACATTAAACTTGGGCTGAATTTCTGAAAATAGGTGTTTAATATGAACTCGTATCTCCTAAACCATAGCACCTGTTATAAAACGGAAAGAGGTTTTTGTATATAAGGTCATTTTGGAGAAAAACCTCTCTCAAATTTTGGAAATTCATTTCCAGTTTCACGCAATATGTTCCACAAAATCATCTCTAAAATAGAAAATCATTAAAAATTTAAATCTGTAAAAATGAGCTGTAAAGATCTAGTCCCATATCCCAATTCGTGACACCTTTGAATAAACGGAAAGAGGTTTTTGTTATATGGCTCGGTTTAACACAAAGCTCCTTGGGTTTTGTAGAATTACTTTCCATCTGTTGTAAAATGGACACGCACTAAAATGACTAAAACAGTAAAAAATATGAAAATTTTGCTTTGTTTTAATGTAGGCTCCAAATATCACTCTATATCTCCCACATAGTAGCACCTGTGCATAAAATTAAGGAGGTTTTTGTTATTTAGTATGTTATGAACAAAAACCGCTTTCACTTTTGAAAAATTCCTTACCATTATTTCACAAACTGATTTTGTACTAAACTTGTCATTGTGTGCAGCAACTGACCTCAAAACATGCATAGCCAAGAATCACTCATTCATTTCGATCATATATTCTAATCCGAGAGCTGGTTATAGGAGTGTGATATACCATTGGAAATATTTTTCTGAGCTTCTTCTAATGGACACACTTGTGACATGTTTTGTTCTAAACATCATGTGAAAAACATCTGACAAAACCAGACATAGTAAGAGCTCATGTTGATCCCTGGTGACAGGCTGCGAAGACTGGAACTAACATCAGCTCCAATGGGGATGGAAGCTCCTTGGAGGTGCCAAGAACTACAGATCTCTGGGAAAGAAGGCAGTGCCTTCATCCATTGGGCTATGGATGGTCAAACAACTACAAACCCAAAACAACTCATACCAATCCCAAAACATATACATATTGCAACCTATACATAAACCAATACCAGAAACTGAAATGTTGCCTTTGACAACTTATTTATTTACAAATCTACCCTACTTTGCTACGAAACCAATAGATCAAGTAACAATGTAATGCCAGATCAACCAATCAAGTAACTGTGACAAGGATGCTGCTTGAAAGTGTTTCAACCAGGACACAAATGTAAATGTTGACAGCCATACATGCACATAACGAGTCTGGTTATGTAAAAGAAAATTTGATCTATCATTCAAACTGAAAAAAATTTCCATGTACGTTGCAATAGGATCGCAAAAACTAGACTCTGTTTGCTGCCCCAACTCCAAAATACATGCTTCCAGCTGCAAACTGTCAATGCAAAAATCCACGAGCAGCTCTATTGTTTCTTTTTTTGAAGGAGGGAGAGTTTCCAAGAACTTTTTGGGATCTTGGAATTCATATGATTGGATCTGATCATTTAAATACTGAATCTCCTTCTCAAACTTTTCAACAACTAACTCAAAGAAACCAGTTTTAGCTTCCAGAGGAAACTTCAGAGATCTCAAAAATTGAAGCACAGCAATGAAAAATACTTCATCAATTTCAATATCCAATAACTGATCTCTAAATTCTTTTAAAACTTCACAAAGCGCAGGGTTTGCCTGCAATTTTAGGCACTGGTACATGAATGGATCATTGGTATGCTAGGACTCTCTGGATTAGGTGGAGTTCTTGGAGTGAATGTTTTTATGATCAACCTTCTGTTTAATCTCTTCTTTTGTTGTCCACCATCAGCAATCATATAGAACTTGTTCCCTTGTTCTGAGAAACGGATGTTTTAGTTCACCGCTAGGCCAGGAGATGACTAAGCGACATTCATCTTTACTTTAAATACAAAGCAAAAAGAGCGTTTCGAGAGGCTACTGGCTAACTTAGGGCTATTCATGGTTATAAACAAAACAACAACTTTCTTCTGAGTAGACATACATAGTAATTGCCTAAATCTACCTCGAAGTGAAGGAAGGCAAAGTTCAAATTGACTGATATGCATGCTCAATCCCAGTGACTAGCTATAGAATTACTTTCTCACTCTGTTTGCCACAAACGGCCTTGCAAAAAATGACTAAAACAGTAAAAAAATATGAAAAATTTGCTTTGTTTTAATGTAGGCTCCAAATATCACTGTATATCTCCCAGACAGTAGCACCTGTGCATAAACTGAAGGAGGTTTTTGTTATTTGGTATGTGATTAACAAAAACCTCTTTCACTTTTGAAAAATTCCTTACCATTATTTCAGAAACTGATTTTGTACTAAACTTGTCATTGTGTGCAGCAACTGACCTCAAAACATGCATAACCAAGAATCACTCATTCATTTCGATCATATCTTCTAATCTAGGAGCTGGTTATAGGAGTGTGATATACCGTTGGAAATATTTTTCCGAGCTTCTTCTGATGGACACACTTGTGACATGTTTTGTGCTGAACATCATGTGCAAAACATCTGACAAAACCAGACATAGTAAGAGCTCATGTTGATCCCTGGTGACAGGCTGCAAAGACTGGAACTAACACCTACCTTGGTCATCCCACAAAAATCTATAACCATTGAAACTCCTATATCACACAGTCAATCGTCTGAAATATATTTTGGGCCTAACGGTGAAGTTATTCCTCTTGGTTTAATCGCAATTGAATAAATCCCTCAACTTGATACACCTTTAATTCAAACACACTTTGGGGGAGACCTTTACCTGTACTAGTCATTTCCTCAATCGTTTCCATCTGCTTTTGTTGATCCCATTGCCATTCAATCATCCGTTGAATTCGGAGAGTATACATTTGGTCAAACTACCATGTCTAAACCAACATCTTCGGTTGGGTCTGTTGTTCCAATTACATCAACTCCTACCCTCGCTACTCCTTCGATGTTCACAGCATCACCAGAGTCATATTTTCACGGTGGCCCTTCGATCCCAACTAGTTACAAATCACTATCTGGCACTTTCTGTAGTGCACCTTCACGTTCATGGTCTTTGCCAATTTCATTATCTAGTGTTTTAACTGGTAGTCCTATAGTTAGTACTGAACGACTTGATTCATTAAATCCATCATCAAGGCAATATCAAGCCGGTCATTATGGGCCAATTCCTTTAAATACCATATCAATTGGACTCCCAGCATTCGGTGAACAATATTTTCCATCTTATTATCCTCCTTATGTTGGGGGGAAACCTATGGTTACCCAATATGACAGTACTCAGTCACATTTTGGTCAGACTAATGTTGATTTAAATGTTTGTCAATGGGAGCCCACTCTGCCTATCCAACCACAAACGGTTGTCCAATCGTATCAACCAATTCAACCTGTTATACCCACTTCAATACCACTTGTTAATACATCTATACCCCTATTGCATAATCAAAATCTTGTACATCAACCTTATCAGAAGAGTTCTTCAACTCAATATCATCAAATGTTGGGTCCACAAACTCAAAATCCTTTGGTTAATTTACAACAACCTGCATCAGGAATCATTTATTCACAAGCTGGTCCACCATTTTATGGGATGTCACAAACACAATCTGGTTATACATATCAACTGAATCCAGCTTATACAAATTTGGGTTATAATCTTGGTGGACAAACCCCTTGGCAACCAAAGGTGCAAATTCTGCAAAATTCATTTCAACAAGTAACATATCCAGGTTTTGCTCAACAACACTCTCAAGTGTTTTCCATGCAAAACAACCCCTATCTGGGTTACCAGCAACAAATCCCATATGTCGGTGCTCAAAGACCTGTTTCCCAAGCAATTCCATCTTATCCTAGCTATGCTCAACCTGACCTTAATAGACAATTTCCTTTTGTTGCAACTTTGGAATTACCAGATTTAAACTGGTTAACTAATGATCCTATAAATTATGCTCCTTGGTGGCCAGTGATACCACATAAATTACCCTCTGAAATTCCTAAATTCAATGGAAACCCTGGAGAAGACCCATCAACTCATGTTATGACTTATCATTTATGGTGTTCATCTAATTCCCTAAATGATGATTCTGTTCGATTATATATTTTTTAGAGAACGCTCACAGGTCCGACAGTTAAATGGTACATTGAATTACCTAGAGCTTCATTTGACAATTTCACTACTTTGTCTACTGTATTTTTGACCCATTTCTAGTTACCAATCAGATATGAAACTGGAATGGAACTCTTGAAAAACTTCAAATAGAGCAATGCTACTCACATTTCAGATCATATTCATGAGTGGCATCGTCATCATCGAATGGTTAAGACATTTATTCCCGATTAGCTGCTTGCTGAATGGTTCATCAAATCCTTGTTACCATCTATAATGGAGGATGTGGCTAAAGGTGGCATCATCATAGAAGAGCAAGTCATCGCTCGTGCCCAGTATTTAGACTTGATTTATACTCAATCTGACACGCTCTATGAGAAAATACCAAATGCGTCGCGATCTAATTTCAATGTTCCTCCTCAAAAAAAGGACTCTCATGCCGGAGACGGCTTGATAAGCACTGTAAATACACACAACACTACTGCATCTGATCCTGCTCCTACTTCCAAAATAAATGTCATCTCATTTGACAAAGGCAAAAGTGATAAGCAACCAGGAAGTAAGAAAAAAGGGAAATTAAATAAAAATCAAACTTCTAACCCGCAGGAACGATCATCTAATCAACCGTCAGGACCACAGAAACCTCGTTATCCATGCATAATCTGTAATGAGGAACACTTTGTTATGGATTTTCCTCACCATATTGAAGTCTCAAAAATCAATAAGACTTCTCATGCATCAGTTGTGTTGACAGACCCATTTCCAAATCCAGACACAAATTTGGTTGCTACGGATCCAGCTCCTAGTTCCCAAGTGTTAATGATATCTACAAAACCTTCACAAGATATTTTGTGTCGACGCGGAATAAAGACTATGGTAGTCCGGTTGATCGACCTACTACCTCGACAACGAATCCATCTAATGAATCAGTACCACCTCCAGTTATTCCTGAATCGAAGATTAAGCCACCGAAGGGAGTAATTCATAAATCGACATATAATCCTCGAGCAAGAGCTGCACAAAATTATAATATAGTTGAATATTTGGCTCAATCCCCTTCAAATATGTCTGCTCTTGAGGTATTACAAAATTTTCCCTCCAAGAAATAGGCTTTATTGTTGGCCATTGGTGGAATTGATTCGACTGATTCAAATCTTGTCATCTTTAATCATACAGGCTATGTGCTGCAATTACCAAAAAAATTGGCATTCTCCATCCAAGTAAATGTTCTCAATCACCTTGTTCATCACACTATTATTGATGAGGGAGCATCTACGTGCATTATATCTCTAAACTGTTGGAAATCACTTGGCTCGCTGCGATTATTACAATCATCAACGACGTTGAAGGTTTTTGATGGGAGAACATATAAACCTTGTGGTATCATCAATAACCTGCGAGTTGAATTAGGAGGAAAAACAGTAAGTATTGATGTTGAGGTTGTTGACAGACCCCTTGACTATAATATTTTACTTGGAAGACCATGGGTATGTGCGATGAATGCAATTGTTTCTACATATTTTAGAATGGTTTTTTTTCCTCATAAAGGTACTATTACAGTCATTAATCAGTTATCCTTCTTTTCCTTCGCTTCGCAGGTAACTAGAAGTGTTTTGTATGTTCACTTACCCCAACTAGAAATCCAAAACATTGGTGTAGGACTCTTAAAGGATTCCACTGTTATGGGAACATTTTCATTATTGCCACATGGGACGTTGGCAGAAATTGCAAGCATAGAGACCTGCTACATGATCTCTTCCACTCCATCTAGCTTAAGGAAGAGTACGGGTGATTCTGATATTTCTACGTTGGATGATGTTTTACCGCTTATCCCTATTGAGCTACAATAGCAATCAATCTATTCGGCTTGGGCAGCAAATCTGAAATCAACGTCGCCGAGTGTTTGGGTTGATCGTTCATTAGATTTTGGTACTCCATCTAATCAATTTTCCTCAAAATTTTTGACAGATGAAAATATTTTGGAAGCTATGATGGCATAAGGAGAACCATGGGAAGATTATCATCATCGTTCCCATCTTCCAGATTATCATGAAAATAATCTTAGTGAACTATATCACCCATCCATTCAAAATTTCTTTTCGAATTCTTTTCCGATTAATGCAATTGAATTTGAGCGAAATTTATCAAATATTGAAGAAATGATTTCTATCGATATTTCAACTAAACCTGGCATTGTAGAAAATATTCATGTTGGTGTATCTTGTTCTCCATCAGAACTTGATTCATATTGCTCTCTTTTTCATGAATTTCGTGACATATTTTCTTGGTCTTACGAGGAAATGCCAGGCATAGATACTAGTATAGTTGAACACACTATTAATATGTATCCTGATGTCAAACCGGTGCATCAACGGCTTCGTCCTGTTCATCCTAAGAAAGTTGCTGCCATCAAAACAGAAGTTGAAAAACTTTTGCGTGCTGGTTTCATTTACCCTATTCCGCTAACTGAGTGGGTTTCCAATATCGTTCCTGTTATGAAAAAACAAGGAACTATTAGAGTGTGTGTCGATTATCAGGATGTTAATCAGGCTTTTCCAAAAGACAACTATCCTACACCCTTTATCGACCAGATTATTGATGATTATGCTGGATGTGAAATATTTTCCTTCATGGATGGATTTTCCGACTACAATCAAATCAATATCCGCCCAAATGATCAACATAAGACAATATTCATCTGTCCCTGGGGCACATTCGCATATCAGAAACTTCTGTTTGGTTTAAATAACATTGGGGAAAATTTTCAGCGAGGAATGGATTATGCTTTCAATGACATCAAGCACATTGTTCAACCATATCTAGATGATTTACCAGCACATTTACGAAAATGGGTTGATCACTCGATGCATTTGAGAGCCATTTTCTTATGCTGCCGACACTACAAGATATGCCTCAATCCACACAAATGTGTGCTTTGTGTTGGTTCTGGTCAATTGCTTGGATTCGTAGTCTCAAAATAAGGAATTCGAATAGACCCACTGAAGGTACATACCATTCTTGATTTTCCTACACCCTCAAACTTACTTCAGATATAGAAACTTCAAGGAAAGGCTAACTTCCTGAGAAGGTTCATTCCAAACTATGTAGAAATGGCTAAAGGATTTACTCATTTATTGAAAAAGGGGGTTCCCTTCCATTGGGACCAAGTTGCGCAAGCTTCTTTTGATGCTTTCAAGGACCATCTTATCTAAGCATCATTAATGTATCCTCCAAATTATTCAAATGATTATTTCCTATATATCGTCGCGGCTGAAACGACCATCGCTATGGTTTTGGTCCAAGTAGAAGATGGAATTGAACATCCAATCTATTATTTGAGTCGTACTCTCAATGATACGGAAGTTAAGTACTTGTACGTGGAAAATCTTGCCTTGGCAGTTGTTCAAGCTATCCAAAGATTTCGCCATTATATTCTACTCTGAAAAACAACAATAGTTTCAGATTGCAACCCCATGACTTACATCTTATCACGTCAATTACTAGGGGAAAATATTCAAAATGGATCATCATTTTGCAGGAATTTGATTTGGAATTCATCAAATCCAATTCAAAGAAGTCTTTAGTTTTTGTTGAGCTTCTCTGTGACCTTCCCTGTGATATTACTGCAACTACATCGGAACCATCTATTCTAGATGAGTCTCTGTTTCTAATTGGATCATCTGAGCCATGGTATGGAGATTTCATCATTTATCTCCAAACCCAAACTTTTCGACCTAATATCTCTCGCTCTGATCAACAACGTATTCGATACCAAGACAAAGATTATCTGATCGTCGGTGATACACTTTATTGTCGTGGTGTCGATACCATTTTAAGGAGGTGTCTCACTCATGAGGAGGCTGAAAAGGTTTTAAATGATTGCCATGTTGGGGCTTGTGCTAGACATTTATCTAGTTATGCTACCGCGCAGAAGATACTCCGCGCTGGTTACTTTTGGCCTACTATTTTTCGAGATTGTATCCTCGTGGTCAGAATTTGTCATGCATGTCATATTTATGACTGTAAAATCTGCAAACCGCCAGCGCCAATGCATCCTGTTGTCTCTACTGGACCATTTACGAAATGGGGTATCAATTTCATGACCTGTAACCCTCCTTCGTCCGGGGGGCATGGTTATATTATTGTCGCAGTCAACTATTTTACCAAATGGCCCGAAGCAATGCCTACATTCAACAACACAGGATAAACAGCTGCATTGTTTTTCTTCAACCATGTTATTGCACGGTTTGGGGTACCACAGGCTATAGTTACGGATCATGGGAAGCATTTTCACAACCATATGATGTCTGAATTGACAGACAAGTTAGGATTGTCGCATGATAATTCTACTCCTTATTATCCACAATCGAATGGAAAAGTTGAGGCTATTAACAAAATTCTTAAATGAATGCTTCAGCGAATGATAGGAGTCCGTAAAAGGAACTAGCACTTGATCCTATACTTTGCCTTGTGGGCGTATCGAACCTCGGTGAGAAATGCGACCGGATTTACTCATTTTCAATTGGTGTATGGTCTGGAGGCTATCTTACCAATCCAATGTGAAATATCATCGTTAAAACTTGCGATAAAATTTTTACCTGACACCTCTGAAGAATAAGTGTGTCTCCTTAACCTCATCCATCTAGATGAAATGCATCATGAAGCCCAATTGGCCAACGAAGCGCATAAGAGATGTATAAATGCGCAATACGACAAAAATGTCCAGCCTCACATCTACTCAGAGGGCGACGTGGTCCTTCTTTACGACCAGGAAGCTGATAAATTAGGTACAGGGAAATTTGAGTCGTTATGGCATGGCCCCTACCTTGTCAAAAGAGTTATTGTTAAAGGTGCCCACAAGTTAGTTGATTACGATGGGATTCCATTGGCACAGCCTAGAAATGGGTTGTATCTTAAACGTTACTATGCTTAATCACGAGCATGATAATTTTTTGTATTATACTGTTTATATGCTGTTGATTTGCATTCACTATCTTAATTTTTTTTTTAGAGTTTTCTTGACGTTAGTAATCCGCTTTACATTTCATCGCAGATTTCTGAATCTTCAGAACCATTTGTTGGATATGCTGATGGTGCTAGTCGTAGTACACAGAATCTATCCTCTGTAGCATGGGCCATTTTTTCTCCAAACGGCGAGTTAGTGAGTTTTCAAGGGATTTGTATTGGTAGATCGACGAACAATATCACTGAGTATAGCACGTTGATCAAAATTCTCTCTGATTCCATTTCATTTGGTATTAACCGCATAATCATCAGGTTAGACTCACAACTTGTTGTATTACAACTCACTAGTGTTTATACTGTTAGAAATCCAACACTTCTTAGATTGTTCCTAAGAGTTCGACTTTTGGAGAGACATTTTGATTTCACTCAATATCAACACATTTCTAGAAATTTGAACACTTTAATTGATTCATTAGCCAATCAATTTTTAGATAGACATTTGCGACATAGGTAAATAAAACATTCACATCATTGAATAGGATTGCGCATTAAACATAGGAAAAACTCTGAAAACATATATATATATATAGTTATAGGTTTTTTACAAAAAAATTTCCCAAGACACATTGGTCATTTGACCTCAAAATGTATGCAAAAAGTCATAAGTAAACTAGTGGTGCTCATGATAGCACGCTACAGATCTAGAAATCCTATGGAGCAACCGCATCCAACGGTTAGGAACCCCAATTTTGTGTCACTACAATCACATGGGAAGCTCTTCGATTCGGCAATCCGGAATCCTAAAGGTCAACCCCTCTATGTGTTGCTGGAGCTCAGCAAGAGTCTCAGCCATATCAAGGTCCTGAAGGACTGCTCTCCCGACAGCCCTCTCTGCTGGTGCATCCGCTTGGCGCTCTAGTTCCTCTACTGGTTGAATGCGACCGATATCTGCATTACATTAAAACATTTTTCTTATTCTAGGAAAGAAATCAAAACACAAAAAAATTTGTATAAACCTTATAAAAATAAAAAAACATGGTCAAATCAATCTTACCTATTGCACCCCACTGAGCGCCTTCTGGTAAAACTAGATCTGGATCTCCTTGGAAGTCGATGCCTGCATATGCATACTCATCGATGGCGACGATCTGTCGCCTGAACCAGGCGAAGAATGAAGTCGAGAACACAACGATCAATTGGCTTGCATGCCAACCCATGAGTTCTACCCATCTCTGCATTCAAGGATCTCTAGGACTTGATATATCCAATGTTACATGTTGTGGCTGCATCAGTGGAACCCGTTCCAAAGCGAAGGAGATAAGGATGGAACCATAACTAAAAATTTTCTTCCTTCCTCCCTTTGATTTATTCAGTTGTTCCTTTATCTAAGATAGAATGGCTTCAGACCAGTTGAAAACTGTTGGTTGTAAATATTCCAGTGCATACTGCATATATGATATGTTTGCCACATGGAGTGTAACAGTGCCAGCTAGTTTAGCAATCATGAATAGGATGGTTCTGACATCACAGATGTTTATTTTCCCATCCTTGCTAGGTTCTGACCCTAGATAGCAATACTGCATAACATAATCCCTCACTTTTTCTCCTCCAACGGTAGATCTTGTGAGTAAAATGGGAAAACCTCTCCTCGACAAACCTGTGAGAAAATACACATCCTCAACTGTTATGGACAACACTTGATTTTTTATGTGAAATGCCTCTATCACTGGATCCCATGCTCAAACAAGGAACTCCAAGATTTCTATTTGTTGCCTCATTCCCGACAATTTGAAGCACTTAAGCAACCCGCAATCTCTCAGAGCTTTTACAGTACCCGGATCATTCAAGGCAATCATATCTTGTTCTTCATGTTCTCTTTCTCTCCATGTAATCGTCATTATTATCCAATGGAAACCTGAAAATAAACCACAAGAACCATTAGATACCATACATTTCAGAAAAATAGGTAAATTTTGAGCACATCTTGAAAATCAAAAACATGAACTGTGCCCAATGCACTCCCTAGGTGAAGACAGTGTGTTGCATATGCAGGTACCCTTCACTGTACCTACTATACAATGTAGGTTTCGATGTACAAGGGTGCGTTGCCCTCATTTTGGGAAAAAATTACCCTAGGGGCCTCAAAACCCTAAAAATATATAAAGAATGGAAATGAAATGACTACTGAAAGAAAGAGGAGGTTTTTGCTACTAACCTCGATCAAACGGTGATGAAATCCGTTCACTGAAATGACCGCAATCAATGACTGAAGTTTGGGGGAAAAATCAGGTTCAAAGCTCCAAAATGAAAATGGTAACTATGGAATGGTAAAAATGAATAGTGAATCTACTTTTTATATAGTCATTTAATTGTTTGTAAATCATATTTTTTGCTATGACTATAGTTTTATTATGTTTTTATCATGAAATGGGTATTTTTAATCCGTTTGTTGTTGTTCTGAACAGGAAATACAACTAACAAACAGGTTAGTCGTGCAGATTTATTTCAAGAAAGACTTGACCACAAAGCATTCTTTTGCTCCTTATTTTTCGAGCTTTGATAAAAACGAAAAATTATTTGAAGTGCACTTTTATCTCTTTTTCGAGCTTCGATAACAACGAAAAAGCAACCCCTGGAGTCTTATTTTAGCTCTTTTCAAACTCCGATAATGTGAAAATATTGTCGAGCACTTGTCATTTTGAGCTCGTTAAAGTAAATTAATTGATATCTACTCAGTATAATTTTAACCCTTTTTGGGACTAAGATGGATTATTTACGAAAAAGGAATACCTTGGTTAAACATGACCAAAGAGGTTCTTTCATATGTCATTTTACACTTTTTCGGATCTGAGAGACAAATTAACAAAAAGGTACTTTTGGAGTCCTCTTTCGTCCTCTTTTTTTAGACTCTCTAAACATGAAAAAGGGTTGGGCTGTCACTATCGTTAAGCTCGTTAAAACATAAAATAGCGACGGGCTTTTCAATCATGGCAAGAATCGAGTTTCATTCATCGCTAGACTCATTAAATTATTAAATAGTGATACTTCATTATTTATTCGCCCGAAGGGTTGAATTATAGATCAAGGAAATGTTATCCACCTCAAGCTTGTTAAAAAATAAAGAGGTACTGGTCGACAAATGACCGGGGAAAATTTTGGAAAAGCAAGTAAAGTTTCTTTTTGGTAGCAAGTCTCTCTTGAACATGACACTTCTTTCACTCCATGTCCATGACTGTTTGGGTTGGGTAATCATCTTGACAGTTCATTCACAACTATGGTTCATCATACCTTCACTTTGGTTTTGGGTCAATGCTGCCAAGTCATCACAGTGTCGCTGATATGTTCAAGAGAAGTCATCCAGTGATTTAGAACTCATCCATTTTCAATACTCATAAACTTTCATTTTCATGACCGTCATCCCTGACAATTGCTATATCAAGTCATACCCTTGTCTCCGAAATCACTAACTCCAGTTTTGCAATAAGGTGACTTCCTATCGACTACAAATCAATATCCAGGAAGTTCACTTAGAAACATCAGATTCCAGTACCATGAGGCTTGTTACAGCATTGACAAGATCCTCACTTCCGGACTTTTGACCAAAATATTTTGTTTGGCGTTCAACATCAAATCATCTATTCACACCTTACGAAATATACTGCAGCACCTTGAGGGCCATTGAAATTAATGGTGGTTCTCTCACGTTTGTTAAAAGCTTTCATTATTGGTTGGTAATCAAATGATGTATTTCCATGTTTGACGACAAATCATATATTCGCATGGCTAGACTTGTACTCGAATGATCGAGTGAATGAGATAAGAAGACCCCAGATCTAGTTTCAGCCATTCGGGTTGCGATTTCAGGATTTTTTTACACATCATCTGTACGGTGACCTTACATACAGATTGTCCTCCAAACATGGGCATATATCTGTAGGCAACGTTTTCATCTGGGAAAAATTCCAATGTAGACGACTTTCTGAATTATGTACATGTTATTAGATTGTTTTATGTGCTGACTATGGGAATGTCTACCCTCAGCAATTATGATCAATAGAGGATTTATCATGATGTAATGTATTGTAAGATTGATGCAGGTGACCGTTCTTCTTTGTTTCCAGTCTCATAATAGTGTAAAGCATCTCAATCAAATGTTCTTATTATTTGGATCTCATGCTTTAGGGGGAAATTGTTATAGGTCAATTTGGGCACCATTCCCAATGACCTGGTTAACTGGGCAGCATCTCCAGGACCGATGATCAAAGGGTCTATCATTCCCTATCATCTCAGTTGCTATATGCTCTAAGACAAAAAACATTCATGAATCAAACAAGATTTTCATCAAAGCAAGGCTTTTCCATGGTTTGAAGCTTATTATTAAACATGTGGGAGCTCACCAACGTAGGCTCTAAGGGGCCTAAGTGCATTGCATATGCAGGTAGCCCCATTCAAGGCTGCTCTGCAAAGCAGTTCTCGACATTCAAAGGTGCATTGGTCACATTGGGAGCGAAATTCTCATTGTTCCAGAATCTCCACTTGGCCAGTGTCTTCTAGAAGGGTTCACATGTGTCATGCTTCAGATCCAAGTGTCCATTTGACATCTACATGAATGGAAACATGTCTTGCCTATTTTTGGAATGATATTGATTACAAAACTACCTAAAGTTCATCTATAAATTGAACACAAAGCTAAGTGTTCAAGGAGGAATATTTTGAGTAGAGAAATGATGGAGAATTTTCAATAGAGAGTTTGATTTGTGGAGCTGCTAGTGGAGAGACTTTTGCTGTGATGAGACTAAGGAACTCTGCTGGAAGGTCATGATGAATCAGTCACTAGGTTGTAACCTCTCCTTCTATCATCAATAAAGAGTACTTCTTGTTTTTCCCTACATGCATCCATGTTTACTTTGATTTTCCATGTTGCAAAATATTTGTTGATGAATGTAGTTTATGCTTAACTGATTTGGCTAATTAACTTGAATAGATATCTAGATTATTGTATCTTTTGTTGTTTCAGTACTCTTTCTTGCAGGAAGCATTTAGCTATTTGAAACCGCTTGAAGTTGAGGCTGTAGTGGAAGCAACAGAAAGGAGCCATTTGGAAGTGACTGAAACAAGTAAGCATCCAATCCTCTCTGTATATCTGTTCTGAGTTAGGAAAAAGGGTAGTGCAGTCTTTCACCTGTTGCTCTAGACTAGACACCGGTCTAGGGATGTGTATTTTATCTGTAGATTACAATTCTGGCCCAACATAATAACTAGCCTAAAATCAACCCTTAAAAGCAAACAAGACATATCTGTGCAAACAATTGAGAGATCGCTCTCTGAGACTAGGAGGGCAAGATCCTAGAGCTCTAAAGCTTGTTTCTAATGTTGCCTTTGTCATTTGGCTTGCCAATCATCCAAATCATTGGACTCCAACACATCTATTTGTCCCTCAAATATTGGAATGTAAAATTTTACTTGTACCTTAAAAGGAGTTGTTCCTCTAGAGGCGGCTGTTGGATGCAGATGTGGTGCCAGTGGGCAGTCGTTGAAGTATCTGGGAAAAGTTATTCATCATCGCGTTCATTTATTTTTGGAGGGCCTCCTTGAGCAATATTTTGATAGGATATCTTGCTTCCTCATCTTTCTTTTCATCCCGCATGGGTTGTCATCGGGGTTTGCGAGGTTTATCTTGCAAATTCAACCAGATCGATCCCTAACTCATTATACCCCGACCTCGTTGGGGACATGGAAATAAGGATCGAGAAAGAGTAGACCGCTCTGATACCACTGATCCCAATTTATGTAGGAACACAATATAATACACATATAACCATACATACAAAGATGCAGTGGAAACAAAACTTCATTTTATTAATATCAAAGAACATAAATTTGTTTACAAACAGAATGGAAATAAACTAGATAGGGCACTCATAGCTTATCTCTGAGAAGATATGTGGTGGCTACAGGGCTCTGAACTGTGTTACAATGAGGCTCGAAGGCCTATTTATTATTGAGAAACAATTTAAAACTCTAAACATCTAAAACCCTATCCCTAGGAGATGAAGCACCAAAAATATGGGCCCCATATGGGTAAATTGGTATATCAACTTCCCTGGGATGTAACTTTGGCATACAATCATTAGGGGAATTTTGAGGTCTAAAATGGGCCTCCTCAAAAAAATATACAACCAAAATAAAATTTATAACAACCAATAGGATTCAATATGATGATGTCAACCATGGGGGATGATTCGCCATTTTTTAAGTAAAATGGTAAAAAGATTATAAAATAATAAAACAATAAAACTACTTTTTCAACTAGTATTTTTAGCTTACCTCCCAATGCTTTTACTCAAATTTCGAGCAGGATTACTCGTTGGATGCAAAATTTAGTTTCTCATCCAAGGAGTATCCATGTTTCATAATTTTGATGGACCCTACTACACGAAAAATGATAAATATATATGAAAAAACATGATTGCAATCGCGTTTTTCATGTATTTAGCATTTTTCATGTAGTAGGATACATCGAAGTGTGCAACATGGGTACTCCTTGGATGAGGAATTAAATTTTTCATGCAACGAGTACTCCAGCTCGAAATTTGAGTAAAATATTTGGGAGATAAGTTGAAAAAGTAGTTTTATTTATTTTTTGCGTCTAAAATTTCATGATGTAATCAAATATTATTTTATTATTTCCACTATTATTTTATAATTTTCTTAGGAGGCCCATTTTAGACCTCAAAATAATTTCCCCTAATGCTTCGTTTGACACGCACAATACCTCATTAGAAATATATATCCGAGGAATACAACTTTTTATGTGAGCAACATCAAAAAAAATTCCATGTTTCTCTCGATGTTCCCAAAAAAGGTCATTTAGGGCATCAAAACAACTTCAAAAGTTCAGGACCCGAAAACTGCTAAAAATAGTGAACTGTGCTACAATTAAGGAAACGAAAAAACTAAAAGAAACAATGTTGGGGCCCCAAGTGGAATATGTGGGTGGCCAGCAATATCCACCTAGATCATCAATATTGAATGTAAAAACCAACCATATATGGGACTTCCACGATCCATTCGACCATAGATTGGCTGAGCCAAATATTACTTTAACCAATCACCCCCATGCCATATTCCAAGCATGATTGTGTTACTTAACAAAATTAACCAACTAGGGAATCCAGAGGCTAAAACACCTCACCCTGATCAAATGGAAATCATGCTTTACCGTGATCTACCCCAATCACTAGGCCAACACAAGCATGGATATCACTAGATTCTCTCCACCTAAACTGTGAGGAATTTTCCTGTCTCCTAGTCTCTCAGGAATTACCGCAACCCACTGTCTAAATCATGGGCCCCTAGGCCCTAAACTGAGACATACTCTCCAAGATTTACCACAATACCAAACCCATAATTTGTAGGCATGTAATGGAAAGTAAACCACCACCTCTCAGGCTTTACTGTAATCCAAACTCAGATTACTAGGACCTAAATCGAGGCAAAAAACAAACCAGTTCTATAATCATTTATATATCCACCTAAATCATCTTTGAATCCATCTTGTAATCCAGCTAAACAAAAACATGAGAACACCAAAACACCATGGCTATCTGGAAATGGCAAGGCTAGGTTGAATACACTGTCACACCTGTAAAAACCAGTTCCAAGACAACAAAGAACCACATGCAATACCATGCATGCCAAATCTATCAATGAAATCATACATGCAAATCAATAACTGCAAAGAATCCTGTTGTAGTTTCTTGATTCCTACTCCTCATTGATTTCTTCCTCCTTTTTTCCTTCTTTATTTCCTTTCTTGCTCAAATTCTAGTGCTCCAAAAACTCCTAGTGTCCAAGAGTTAGAGAGAGAGAGAATAATGAGAAAGGTCCAAAACTGAACTCCCAAAAAAGATAGTAAAAAGCTTGCCAACTGATCCTAAGAATCCTTTTTTACTAATGAGGCTTATATTTTATTCCTTTTCCATTATTTTACTTCATTTTCCTCCTCACATGCAACATGTGACCTTTCATCTCAATTTTCTCCTAATTTTCATTATTTTCATAAATAAATGTGCCAAAAATTTCATTTTTCCTTTCCAAATCCTTAGCCTTTTCCTTTTCCAATTTCTTTAGCCATAATAAACCGATGAACACCCACAGTATGATGTTTTTCCAAACATGCATCTTGTAATAAGTGTCCCATCAACTATTGCTATTATTTTTACATTAATGTTATACCAGGGTTATTACATCGAGAGAGCCACTTTATTAAAATTTCCTTCACATGGTCAACCTTTCCGGATTGTGCATTTTGAGTTCCTTTGGCATGGCCTCACTTTTATGAGCCATACGGTTCCCTTATTCCTCCATGATTTTTCGTATAGAAACCCTTGGCATGTGCCCTACTATGGGTACACCTTAGCATGACCTACTGGACTGTGTAGCACTTGTAAATATTGTACATAAGAATGTGATGCATTATATATTTTTGGTTTGGTGTGTGATGTGAGAATTTTTCATGCCTTATATATATATATATATATATATATATATATAATCCAAAAAAATTATAAAACTCAAAAAACCAAAAATATATGGTCTTGCTTTTACCTTATCCATGCTTATTTTTTTCATTATGTGGTTTAACCATGGGTCTAGTATATCTAGATGGTTTTTACAGGCCATGATGGCATTTCATTGCGGCATCCATTGGACCTATTAGCACTCCACCGGATCTCTGAAGGCTAGGAAAGAGACTAGTAAAGGTAACCACAAACCAATATTTTTACACAAAAAAATTACCCCTTTCTTTTCCGAGTGAAACATGAAAATGATAGGCTTACCAAACCAAAAGAGGGAAAATATTGACGATGCCTTTTGCGACACTTCTTGAATAGAAGCTGAGAAGATGTGGATCAGGGATAGTATGAAGACAACACATTTAAAATATTGCATAAAATTGATTTGATTACCAGCGACATTTCAGGAGCTAACATGACCTTAGGTATGTTTCTCTGAACTAGCATATAGGGGTAGGTCATTTTCGTTGATTTTGCATTTTGACTGTCAGTACTATTTTTATGCCTTCGGTCTGACCCCATCATGTTGTGAATATTTCCATTTCCTTTATGCATGTTTTATCTTGGTAGTGGAGCTTACCTACTCATAGATACCCTAGTTAGCACCTTCTTTTTGATTTTGTGTCCATGCAGTCATTTTATTACCTTTTTGGAATCCCTCCTTCTGACCCGCCATGACTTAGAAACTGAGGCTCGTGTCCTCTAATTTTTCTTTTTTTATGGCCATACCCCTAGAGGATTCCACACTTTATCCCTTGTGATTTCCACTTTTATCATCCTACCTCTATATTTTGAGCCTTGGTTCGTCTCTTCCATCATCATCATCTGCTTGGACTATCATCCACTTTCACTTGGTGTTTTACCCTTGCTTGGAGGAACCACTGCAATGAGTGGTCATATTAGCCAGCCTCTTGTCCACTTTATGTCATGAGTAGTTCCACCATTACTAGAATGAGTTTCTATCCTTTATACCATTCATTCCTCTAGGAATAGTTTCCTTTAATCTCTTTTCCTACTCCTTAAATTAGAAAATATTTCCGAGTTAACTTGCTCCTTCACGCTCGTAAAAGTACATGAAGGGTCATCTACCGAGTATAAGTTTAACCCTTTTCCAAATTGTAAAAACTCGTTACGAAAAAGGAATACCCTAGTCTACTATGGCTAGGAGGTTCCCCCTTGTATACTTTTATATATTTTTTCGGGCTTGGGGGCCAAATTTACAAAAAAGGAACTTAAAAAAAGAGAAGGGAGGGAACATTTATTTCCATTACTCATCAACACGAAAGCGTCATCCTTGTCACTCTTGAACACAACACCTGTCTGCTTCATTATATTACAATTGGGTTTTATCCATCCTAGGATCTGTACCATCCATATGAGTCTCTTTACTCCTCCAGGTAGTTACTCTTATATTCTTATGGAGAATGCCTCAATGCCTCCTGCATCATTGCATGATATCACATGGTGCTCATTAGTCATGCTTCCAAGTCACTCATGTGTCATGTCGTTATGTGTTCAAGGGAAGTCTCAACCTGTGTCAGCCATCTGTAGTAGCATGTTGACCTTTTTGAGTCAGCCATCCCTGTGTCAGTTGTACTTCATTGCTTCATGACTTCATCCATACATCACATCATCTTGGTCTGTTCGATGTCGATTTATGGGGGATACATTAAGGCCCTCCTTCGATGGATATTTTCTTGTCGACTTCAACTCATTACCCAGGAGTTTGGTATAGGAACCAATAGTACCTTGGAGCTTGCAGACCTTAGTGGTAGGCTTCCTCACGATCGATAGTGGGTTTACATCAATGGATGTTGATTGTTCGAGTTCACTGGTGTTCGACGTTAGCTCATTTATTCACAATTAGTGGATTGTTCTAGGTACCTTAGGGTCAATTTTCCTCATTGGTGGATTCCCTTGCATTTGTTACTAGTTTTCCTCATTGGTCTGTAATCAGAAAGTTTCTACTATGTCCAACCTCAGCTCATATATTTTCATGATGTAGATTTGTACCATCAGGATTATGTCGAAGATACTGGGTTAGGAACATATAACTCCTATATGGCATCCTTCCCATGTTGTGTTGGAGTTATGTATCATGTATGTACTGTGAGGGCTATCTTGGACACTTCTTTGTCTGTCATGTGTCCATAGTCCTACTAATGTATATTGTGACATAGATCCATGATTATATGTCTTAGTGGTTATTCTCTTTTTATTAAGTCACATGGATCCACTGTGCATGTCTATCATGGCCATGTTCTTTTACTTTATGTCATGGATCCATAGTTTATGTTTTGGAGCCCATGTTGAGTATCCTCTTATGACGGAGCATGGGCTTTCTTACCTCAGGGATGTTATCAACACATATGAGACTTCAACATTATTTGTCTTCGGATCCGGATTATTGGCTTTGTCTTGTTCCTCCTATTTTGATCTTTGAGCTTTATTGTAATGCATTTCGACCATCATTTTCTCTTATGACCTCATGCATTAGGGGGCATCTATTATACCCCTATTTTCCACTCCATTATAGTAAGAAAACCCCAAGTTTAACTTCCCTTAGTTGTTGGCTAAAATGCATCCTCTTTCCACCTTTTCTTTTACTTATGTGAGATTTATCCCATGTTTAAAGGGTGAAATTACATAATTGAAAAATTTATCATAATTATTTTGCTAAAATATTATAGTTATGAGATAATAATTATTTCATAATTAAGATAATTGAGAAAAAACTCATAATTGTGAAATTTTTTTCTAGAGTTTTTCATTCCCAAGGAGATCAACTTGACCCACTTGTGTATGAGTTGGTTAGGGGTCCATTATTTTAGAAGTTTCCTAACTTCTCAAGCCCCTCAGTTTCTAGATACATTCTCTCAAAGGATAGAATAAACCTATATAATATCAGCAAGAGCAAAGGGAGAGGGGACAGTGAGAATTATATCGAGATACTATTACCTTGATGTAGAGATTGAGAGACATAATTTTTCTTGAGTTCATATTAGTCAAAGACAAGGACACTATACCATATTTTAGAGAGGATATATCACTACAAGGAAAATACCCTCTAGCGGAGGTTATAAAGGAGGTTTTTAGTGTTATAAAATTGGCCAAAATTTTCAAAAAAACATTCGCTACAACATCTCTTTATGGTTACGGAGGTTTTGGCAAAGCTTTTAACGGAAATTCAACACAATTAAGAAAAACTAGGCAGTCGGAGGTTATTACAGATTTTTTTTTCATCAGTGTGCTACTAAGGTTACAACGCACTGGTGCGTGTCATCTAGACAGTGGCCCCTGGGCGGTCGAAGGTTCCTGCACCAGGAAGTCAAGGTATAAAAACACATCGGGCATAGTGTTGGTGATACAATGCACAGGGTTGTTCCAATTGGTCTTTGGATTTGTGCGATGCCCATAGGTCATCTCAACGCACTAGTACGTAGACTTATAGAAACACACCAGTGTGCAGTATCTCACAAACGCACCGAAATTTTTAAATGGTTTTGGTATTTTTGCGGTGCCCATAGGTCGTAGAAATGCGTCGGTGCACTGCAACATACAAACGCACCGATGTACAGTAACTGACACGCACCAGTGTTCATTTTGTATTTTTTAGAAACATTGACCTGTGATAGTGCAATTATTGTGATTTTTCTAAATTTATTATTCATCTAAAGTCGACACATATTCTTATAACAATATTCATATTAATAATTTTTTATTAATGCATTTGAATGTGATGTTTGGATTAATTTGTTATATCATATCATAATTTATTTTTTAAAATTCATTATACATCAAAAATAGACACATATATATCTTATAAAAATATTCATATGAATTAAATTTTTATTATTGCATTTGAGAACGACAATGGAGAATGCAATAGAGTAAATTATCTCTCTCTCTCTCTCTCTCTCTCTCTCTCTCTCTCTCTATATATATATATATATATATATATATATATATATATATTTATATATATATATATATGAATAAGCCAGTCTTTGTCATACAAAATGGGACAGTTATTGGTATCCCTTTGTCTTTAAATTGGGACACTATGTCCATTACATTAAACGAAATGTCTGATTTCACAGAAAAATATTTCAAAAAATACAACGCCTTGCTTTGATATCCAAACATAGTGATCATCATTATTCGCTTGAACTGTTGTCACTGCTAGAGCTACTTCCATGAATTGGGTTATTTTCAGGAATGTTTTGTTTTGGTGTTGATTGTTTTCTTCTTCTTCACCTTCCATCTACAAACATAAAAATAAACTATAATGAGTGTATATACATTGGTGAGAATGATGAAAATCGCAATATTAAATAATATACGTCAATGTAAATCAAAAATAAAAATGACGTACCATATAAACAATTGAATCATAAACTATACACATTATTTCAAAACCATGTACCATGCCATCTTTCAAAATTTCATCTGTTGGCGCAGTTCCATACTTTGTTTCCTACAAGTTTTATACCCAATAAAAAATCATATATTTAATATAAAAGATTTTTTTTTCTATTAATTATAAACGGAGCTAAGTAAAACAAGATCGATATATGCTTACAAATTCCACAATTAATTTCTGATATGCCAACATATACTCACAAACCATATTTGACCCAATTTCAATCAATTAGTCTGATGGTTCTTCTTTGTATGTTAGCACCTGTTTGAATACATTCAATGATGATTTTTGTAAAACAACTTAAAAATAAAAAAAATGAAATCTAGTTAAGTTGTTATAAGGAAGTGACAATTACTCACAAACTTAGATATCAACCCTTTTTTTCCTTGTCATCCTGTTTTATGTGTTGAATGGGTTCCATTTTCTTTTCTTTTCTACTAGAAAATACTTCAAAATTAATATTTAATGCTAAATTGTTTATTTAGTGTACCTAATGATCGAAAATTTCAATGATTATATATTTCATTTGAAGCAGGTTGTTGTTGAGATGGCTCCTCCTGTGATGCAATTTTGTCCATTTCTTTGACCATCTCCTTGTACACCTTTTTGGACACTCCTATTGGCATATTTCTGATATCAGCTCGTTCATCTTTTGAGATTTTCATAATATTCCTGAAAATGTAACATGACCATAAAATATTTAATTTTTATATTGATATATGAAAATTAAATATAACAAAAGTGATATTTATAAGTAATTCTAGACAAACATTTAAAGGAATATTACATTTTCATTCCTTCTTTTTTGTTGTTGTACACTTTTGCTATTAAAAGTTTCACACGTCTCATTGACCAATTCTCTGGAAACTCTTCATGTAGTTTATATAAAATTTGGTTTTTGGAATCATTGGATTTATTTTTTTATTGTAAGTGGAAAGAACATCTATAAATTCGTTCCACTAGATCCCTCATACTTTTGTAAAAGCTTTTCCCCCTTTCATTAACCTCCAGCACCACTCCAAATGAGCTAAGGAGAAATTCATTTTCATTTGCATGTTCTATTTTCTTTTCTTTTCTTAGAATAACATTCCTTTTTTGAGTTGTTGGTCCATGTAGAACATTAAACAGATGTAAATTAATAGACTATTTGACACGTGTTATCTAATAAATTTAAGTATATTATTAATGAAAATGAAAAAAAGAAACTCATATTGGATCGATAGTATTTTTTCATTCACCTAATTCATCCTTTTGCAATTTTTCCATCAAGCTTTTGTGCTCTTCTGGTACTATATCAAAAATAATCTTATTAAGCTTCGTCATTTTGTGGCTCTGCATGATACACAGTAAACAATACATATTAGTTAAACTTACATATAGTTCAAAAATAATATTTTTTGTAAAGAATTTACAAAGAACTTGCCTTTTTTTCTTTTCTTGATGTGTTATCAATAGTTTTTTTACTTGATCTCTTGTCAGTCATTTCTTTATCAATCTCAAATCTATACCATATCATTCATTAATATATTTATAAATAAACTGTCAAATTTTTAGGTAAAAAATAAATCTCAAGAAACCGGTGTGACTTTCATGCTATACGCATTGACGTCGGTGCATGGGGGTCTTATAAACGCACTGCACAAACAATATAATAGACCGTACAGTGCTCTATGTCAACAAGGAGCACTGGTGCGCTACAAGTTAACCACTGCACCGATTAACACAGAGAAAATAATAAAAATAGTCCAGTGTTATTTTTTGTAGCATAAACGCCCTGTGAAAACAAGGGACCACCATACGATGCTCTCTGTCAACTAGGAGACCCAGTGCAGTGCATTATATGTTACATGGTGCCCCGATTAACACAATAAAAATTTTTTTTGTGAAACATCACGTTCGAGGTGCGCCATAATGAAATAGCACGTTATCGGTGTGCCTCTCGCAACCTAGTGCACCGGTGCCCTATTTCAGATATGGTGCACTGATTAAAAAAAATTGTTTTTAAATTTTGTATTACACAGTACTTGCGCGGTGTGCTGGGATAATACAGTGCATCAGTGCTCTAGGTTACACAGGGTGTACCGATAAAAAAAAATCCTTTTTTTTTTTAATTCATGAAAGGGAAGACATGGATTGGGATCCGACTATGCAAGTCGTCCGGTGGGTTGGATGTCAATCTAAAATGAAAAGCCCTAATTCTGAAATCACAGAAACAGGGAGAAGAAAGGGAAGAAACAAAAAAAAAATGAAGGGTTTAGGGTAAAAATGAATTTATTTATTTTTTGTTTCTGAAAATGAAAAACAAATTGAAATTTTTTTCATACTTCGTAAAAAAACTGCAGAAAAAGTTAAAAAAATAATGAAATTTAATCACGATATCATTTGAAATTCTATGCTACAGGGTTTGAATCACCAGAGGTTTGGATTTTGATTGTCTGAATACTTTTGTTCGAACGTATTTCACTGCTCTCGTGCTCTCTTACTCCAGGTATGTCTCCTACAAATCTCTGGCTGAAATTTTTTGCAAAAATAGTGAAATAATGAAAAGTGTTTGGTATTTAAAGAATTGTTTTATGAAATTAGATTTTCGAAAATATTTTGATACCCATTTTTCAATTTACCGCTTTTTTTTCACTTAAAGAAAATAGATTTTCTCTTTTTTTTATTTGCAATTATTCGTCACAGGTGTGTCACTTAATAGCACTGCATCGGTTCATCCATTGATAACACGGCACAAGTGCGATTATCTGTACATTAGCACTGATTTGCGGTTAAGGCATCAAAATTACTTTTAGGTGTGTAAACCAAAATTAGACATGTTGGAAATGTACATTTTTCTGTGAAAATATTTGGGCCATTTATTTTCAAAACTACACCTCTTCTTCTTTCAGAAAAAGAAACTTGAACCTTTCCATAACCTGCAACAAGAAAAGGTGCCCCGTGATCTACTTGCTGGCCCATGATCTGCTTGCTCATTTGTAAGTTCCTCTTCCATCTTGGCATCCAATTTCCTCTTTTCTCCTTTTTGCTTTCTATCATCTTTGGTATCATCCTCTCTAGACTTCTTTCATTTGTCACTCTTATATTTCCTTCCCTCAACGTCATGCTCTCGCTCTCGTCGCTTGCGAGACCTGCCATCCTTTGTCTCATGAGAACTTCTACCCCTATTAAGAGCCTTGATTGACCTTTCGTTACTATCCCTATAGAAATGAGAATATTTCCCTTCATGGGACCTATCAGCCTGATCAACAACGTCAATTGATCTTTCTCTGTTGTCCTTTAGGGAATCAAAATCCTTCCCTTCATGGTGCCTCTTGGCTTTATCGTCTGCCTCAATTTATCTTTCTCTAATATCCAATATTTCCCTGCCATCCTTGTAAGAATGAGAATCATTACCTTCATGTGATCTCTTAGCCCGTTCAAGAGACTCAATTGATCTCTCTCTGAAATCCTTTAGTGAATAGGACTCCTTGCTTTCGAAGGACCGTTTCACCTTGCTAGTCGCAAGAGCATTGATAGGTATTTCTCTACCATCAACTCTGCTCTCCCTTTCTCCATCATGGGACCTCTTAACCTTGTTGTCAACCTCAACCAAATGCTCTTTGCCATGATCAATAAAATACTTACCCTCGTGACCAGGCCTCTTAACACTCTCGCTAGTCTCAACCAAGATTTCTCGGTCGCCCTTCTCAGATTTTTCATAAATATTTTCTCCTTTTTTACTCTGTCGAGCTTTGTAGCCATCTACATCCCTGTAAGAATCATATTTAATCCTCTTGCCGTATTTATCCTTTCTATGCCTATCATCATCTTTGTCCCTTCTACTACTTTTTCCGCTGCAATGGCTTGCTCTATCCTTCACCTTTTCATCCTTTGCAGAATGCTTGTGCTCCCTATGTCCCTCTCTCGATCTGATATCTTCCCTGTTAAAATAATTTTCGGCATCATCTCTCTCTTTGTAATATTTATGATGATCATGGGAATCAGAGGGCCTCCTAAACCTATTAGCGAATCCATCCCTCGAACTACCCCCTTTCTCATGGGACCTAAGCCTAACCCTGTCATCCCCATTTTCTTTGTCCATATTTCTATTTGAATCACTCATTTTCTCTAATATAAACTTCTCAGCCGAAATTCAAACTCTCTTCTTTTGAAACCCTCATCTCCTCATAAAAATTCTTGCCCGTGATTCGAACCCTCCGCTGCTCCAATACTGCACTTTACAGAATAAATTTTCCTTCTTAGAAAAGGTATTTCAATGACATAACTGGTTCACGCGAGTTTTTATTTAACCCTGTTCGAGTGCGTAGGGTTTTATAAGTGCACCAATGTGATTTCATAAGACCGCACCGAGCAGTTTATGTTTTGGCGCGGTGTTTTATGACGCACCGATGTAGAAGAGTTGTAAAGCACTGGTACACTATAGTACTAAGACGCACCGGGCGAGTGTGTATAGAGCGCATGGTGTCCGGTGTGCCAATGTTTTGTGCACACTGGTGATTTCTCTTATTGAACGCACTAGTGTGGTTTATGATGATAAGCGCAACGGACGAAAAACAACCACAAAAACATCCACCCGCCAACCTCCTCTACAAACCTCCGCTAGAAATTGATGTCTGCGGTATTTTTATAAAGGGTTCCTCAAAAACATCCGCTAGAGAGACTTTTCCTTGTAGTGTATTATGATTGAAGGTGTTATCAACCAAAAAAAATTTAAACATCATTGTGTCAAGTTTTTTTATGATCTGGGTCAAAATAGGGTCTTAGGAGTCATTTCTTGAATCTGACCAAAAGGGAGTATTACATTTTTAGGTTTGAACCTTCCTTAGTGTTAAACAAATTCATTTTAAAGGTTTCTCATGTCAAGTCATTCATCATTTCATCATTCATTTCATTTCCCTAGGTTTTTTCATCAAAACTATCCAATTAGCCAAGAAACCTTACTTTTGTAGTGCCACCTATTGAAAAAAGTCGTTTTGGGCTACGAAAGTGTTTTCTTTTTGTAGCACAATATGAAGCAAAACTTTGTTTTCTGGTTTTGAGTAGTCAACTTCAAAGGAGGTTTCTAAGCAAAAGAAAGGTATTTTAAGAAACTGAGAGATGTTATTTTCACAAACATATCAAATAACAGTAACCTCTCTCACTTTTATCACAAGTGTTACCTGTTGGGAGATACAAGGCTTTCTTTGAAGCCCTATTTTCAGAAACAAAGTTTTCCTATTTTACACATGTTTTTCAAAGGCAGTTTCTGGACAACAGGAGATATGTTTCAAACAACCAAGAGAGGTTGTTATTCAAGACATAATGTCATAAAAATAATCCTTCATTTAATCAAAATACATCATGGAGTGGGAGATATAGGCTCTGTCCCAAGACCTATTTTTCAGGAAAAAACAGGAAAAACCAATAGGCCAACCTATTGCAAATGAAGAAGAAATGCCTCAAAAAGATAAAATGAAGTTAGTATATGGTTGTTGTGGTTTTTAGATGATGAAATATGTAACATTTTGATTTTTGGGGCAATAGAAATTTTTTTGACAAAACTGCATACTCGGCAATTTCATAGCACATCTAGTGTAAAAAAGCAGAAAAGCACTACAAAACTGTTGTAGCTTCCTTTTCTACTCTTTTTGATCAATTTTCAAGGGGTTAAAGGATGATTTAAGAGCTGTAATTGTTATGGAAGATGTATTGAAGGATGATTAAAATGTTGCATAAGGAAAGAACCAATTTTTTGAATAAAAAAAGGTGGAAATGGCAGCGCTACAAAGGGCACTACGAAACTGTTGTGTTTTCATAGCACCATAAATTACAACCTTTTGAACAAGTTTTGCAATAGTTTTTGGACAGTTGGAGGCTAGGGATGAGCGATGAGACATGTTAAGATAATCTCCAATAGCCAAGGATCACGAAATAAAGTTTAAATTATGGTCAGAATGTTCAAAGAAGGAAAAGAATATTAAGCCTAAAAAACAGGGTTTGGTTTCCTTCTTTTGTGGAGGTCAGCAAAGTGGTCATGAAGAATTGAAGCCCATCATCCAAATTCAACCATGTGATGATACACTTGGTAAATGATGTAATTTCAAATAGATAAGGTTGTTAGGATAAGGTTTTTAAAGATATTAATGAAGATTTTGAGTCCTAGTTGAAATAGGACTGTCAAGTAGGATAGGTGTCTGTTTGTCATAAAATTGATGTTTTATGGTTATGCAAGGTGTCAAGAGTTAGAGATTTGATGTATCTAGCCTAAGATGAGATCATATCATGTTGTAAATGGTCTATTAAATCCCATTGGGTTGAATTAGAAGGGGGTTAGACATTTTTAGAAAAACACTGTGCTTATTGTAATTGACTGGTTTTCAGCTAATACACAGATTTCTACTTAGCCAACTTGAGATTCAGAAGGATTTATAGTGTCTTCTTGTTCTAATTGCATCTTTTATTATCCTATTTCAGTGGTGTTTGTCTATGTTACTCAGAATTCATCATTGATGCTCTAACTTCCTATATAGATAAACTGACTGTGTTTTTTACAATTTCACATGTGTATCTCTTCACTAAAACTCTAATATGCCTCAACTTCCATGTTAAGTAGATTTATTGGTTTACTGAAACTATTTTGACTCCATAAGCCCAATGTGTACTTGTTGACGTGATTTCCAACCTACATTTATCATCTATCTGATTATTATCCCACATAGAGCTAGCCATCTATATTTTTATCAAAAATCATTAACCCTTTGAGAGATCCCTCTCAGGTTGAGGAGGCTAAGCCTCAATCAAAATATTGGTTTGAAATAGTTACATGAGACTGATTTGATTAGCAGCTTATCAGGTCCAATTTTGTGATAACATTTTGGTGCGTCTGTCGAGAGACCGAAGGTGCATATTTTCCTTAGGAAGAACGACAAAGTTTCAGTTCTAAGGTTTGACAGAAGCAGGCACTTAGGCACATATTGGCTGTATTTCTACTTTGGTGACTCCACACATCAAATAAAAAATTTGAAGGTGACTCCACTGCTCGAAGATCAGTATCTTGATGAAGTTTCAAGATGAGTGCCATTGCAAGAATAAATTCCAAGTATGCCCCTATGAATTGGTCTCACATCCCTGGTTTTCCAAATCCTATGCCAAAGGTTGAATTGTTAACTAATCTTCCAATATTTAAAGATGAAAAGAAAGACAATTTTAATCTTCATTTGGTTATACTCCATATGCATGTACACAGTCTTAAGGTTCAGTTCCCTGAGGATTGTCTCATGAAGATGTTTATGGCCACTTTGGAAGGAAAAGCACGATCTTGGTATGAAAGCTTTCCCAATGGTTCATTATATTCTCTAGATGATTTCCATGTTTCATTTTATGAGATGTATGAAGAATTTCATCCCTCATTATTTTTGGTCAAAGACTATTGTAAACACTGTGTGAGTTTTATTGAATATTTGGAGAATCGTTATGAAGATGATGAGTTCATGGATGAGGAAATTTTAGAGGCTCTTCATGACAACCCATTTCATCACAAAGAAGAAAGGATAACCTCTCCCTTGGATGAAAATGAAACCCAGCACAAGCTTATTTATGAAAATCATGTTACATCCTCTGAGTTTGATGAAAAGTTGCAGCAGATTTGTAAGTCTTTTGATCATTAGGAGTATGAAAATTATTTCAAACAGCAAGAGGAAATATTGGAAGATAATTTCTACAATACTCAGGTAAAGGACAAAGTTTATTATTCATGTCATTTCTTGCATCAGCCTACATCAAATAATGATCACACTAATGAAGAAGTGGGTGAAATTTTTTCTTTATCCTTGTCTTTTAATCTGAAGTCATTTGAGTGCAAGTCAGAAGATAAGATTCAATTTGTGGATGAATCTACTAAGAATATTGGGAAAGACATTGAATTTTTTGAAGGTCAAATTCAATCTTATTATCTTGAAGATCAAGATCAGTCTTTTAAAAAGCTTTCCATGCTAGAACACAAAGAGAGGGTGTTTCTACCTTTCTCTTTTGAGATTGAGGAAGAATACACTGTTTTTGAAAATTAGTTTGAACAGTAGTTTGAGGGTACACAATTGAAATCTTGTGTGGCTGAGAAAAGCATATATAAGTTGTTCAAAGCTGTAGAATGTCATGATAAGCATCAAATAGATCATGTCTTCTTTGATCCTATAGCTGACTACATGGAAGAGTTCTACAGTCTAGATTTACAATTATGTTTTCATTATGAGGATTAGATACATTTTATGTTGCCTTGGTCATTTCAGTATCATGCTTACTTTTGCTTCAAGTGCAGTCAATAGGTTCAAATATTAAATCAGATCAATGACTGGCTTCACTAGAAGTTTCATGTTGCTTGAGTTAAAAATGGAGATTACAGCTAATAGGGTAGGTAGGAGCATGTGAATAAACTCAAAGTTGACTGAGCATATTTTCAGTAGGTATAGATTTGGTTCTTCTATAGTGATCATCAATCTTGAGCTCGAAGTGAAGGATATAAGAGTTTGAAGAAGACTTGGTAAAATTTTAAAGTTTTTATTCCAAGAAGATGGATAGCAGCATTAGAACTACTGGTTCTTAGTGTACCATAGGGGCACACTATCCCAAGTGGAGCCACTGATATCACCCAAAAAAAATTCAAACATCATTGTGTCAAGTTTTTTTATGATCATGGGTCAAAATAGGGTCTTAGGAGTCATTTCTTGAATTTGACCAAAAGGGAGTATTAGTGTTTTAGGTTTGAACCTTCCTTAGTGTTAAATAAATTCATTTTAAAGGTTTTTCATGTCAAGTCATTCATCATTTCATAATTAATTTCATTTCCCTAAGTTTTTTCATCAAAACTATCCAATTAGCCAAGAAACCTTACTTTTGTAGTGCCACTCATTGAAAAAAGTCGTTTTGCGCTACGAAAGCATTGTCTTTTCGTAGCACAATATGAAGCAAAACTCTATTTTTTGGTTTTGAGAAGTCAACTTCAAAGGAGGTTTCTGATCAAACAGAAAGGTACTCTAAGAAACAGAGAGAGGTTATTTTCAAAATCATATCAAATAACAATAACATCTCTCACTTTTCTCACAAGTGTTATCAGTTGGGCAATACAAGGCTTTCTTTGAAGCCCTATTTCAGAAACAAAGTTTTCTTGTTTTACACATGTTTTTCAAAGGCAGCTTCTAGACAATAGGAGATATTTTTCAAAAAAAAAAAGAGAGATTTTTATTAAATACATAATGGCCTACAAAAGCCTCCTTCATTTTCGCAAAATAAATCATAGAGTGTGAGATATAGGCTCTGTCCCAAGACCTATTTTTCAGGAAAGAACAGGAAAACCAATAGGCCAACCTATTGCAAATGAAGAAAAAATGCCTCAAAAAAGCTAAAATGAAGTTAGTATATGGTTTTTGTGGTTTTTATATGATGAAATAAGTAATATTTTGAGTTTTGGGGCAATAATACTTTTCACTTGGCAATTTTTTTGACAAAACTGCATACTTAGCAGTTTCGTAGTGCATCTAGTGTGAAAAAGCAGAAAAGCACTACGAAACTGCTGTAGTTGCCTTTTCTGCTCTTTTTGATCAGTTTTCAAGGGGTTAAAGGATGATTATAGAGCTGTGATTGCTATGGAATATGTATTTAAGGATGATTAAAATTTTTCATAAGGAAAGAACCAAGTTTTTGAAGAAAAAAAAGGTTGAAATGGCAGTGCTACAAAGGGCACTACGAAACTACTGTGTTTTTAGCACCATAAATTACAGCCTTTTGAACAATTTTTGCAACATTTTTTGGATAGTTGGAGGCTAGGGATGAGTGATGAGACATGTTAAGATAATATCCAATAGCAAAGGACCATGAAATAAATTTTAAATGATGGTCAGAATGTCCAAAGAAGGAAAAGAATCTTAAGCCTTAAAAACAAGGTTTGGTTTCCTACTTTTGTGGAGGTCAGCAAAGTGGTCATGAAGAACTAAATCCCATAATCCAAATTTGACCATGTGATGATACACTTGGAAAATGATGTAATTTAAAATAGATAAGTTTGTTAGGATAAGGTTGTTAAAAATAGTAATGAAGAGTTTGAGTCCTAGTTGAAATAGGACTGTCAAGTAGGATAGGTTTCTGTTTATCATAAATTTGATGTTTTATGGTTATGCAAGGTGTCAAGAGTTATAAATTCAAAGTATCTAGCCTTGATGATATCATCTCATGTTTTAAATGGTCTACTAAAGGCCATTGGGTCGAATTAGTAGGGGGTTGGACATTTTTAGCAAAAGACTGTGGTTATTGTAATTGACTAGTTTTCAACTAATACAGAGATTTCTACTTAGCCAACATGAGATTCAGAAGGATTTCTAGTGTGTTCTTATTCTAATTGATTTTTTTATTATCCTATTGCAGTGGTGTTAGTCTATGTTACTCAGAATTCATCTTTGATGCTCTAACTTCCTATATAGATAAACTAACTGTGTTTTTTACAGTTTCACATGTGTATCTCTTCACTAAAACACTGATATGCCTCAACTTCCATGTTAAGTAGATTTATTGGTTTATTGAAACTATTTTTACTCCATAAGCCCAATGTGTACTTGCTGATGTGACTTTCAACCTACATTTATCATCTATCTGATTATTACCCCACATAGAGTTAGTCATCTATATTTTTATCAAAAATCATTAACCCTTTAAGAGAGCCCTCTCAAGTTGAGGAGGCTAAGCCTCAATCAAAATATTGGTTTGAAATATTTACATGAGATTGATTTGATTAGCAGCCTATCAGGTCCAATTTTGTGATAACAGAAGGTATAATTATACCATTTGATTCACGATTAATGAATATTTAGGTTCTCTCCTTTACATGATTATGTTTTCAGCAGATCTTGTAATTAGTTTGTATCATTGTTTATCTAATGATATTCCAAGGAAGATCACTTGTCGTTATTGAGTGTTTGTGATTGTGTGTAGGTGTTTAGATCAATTAAAGATGAAGCAGATCACTTGAGTGGAGCGTAAGGGTTCTGCTACGAACTCAAGATCTGTCCCCAATGTGCGAGGAGGCAAGGTGTCATTTCTCTTCCTCATAGTGTAAAATTTATTGCATGTTTCTTTATGATCATATAGGATTGGGATCTCTTATGTCTCATTAGTATTGTCTCTATCTATCTGGTGATCTAATCAGACACTAGATCATGGAGCAACAAATCCTTAAAATTTCTAATGAAACAACTACCTATATTCTAGATACCTGAAAACATAAATATCAACATACTGAAATTTAAATTCTTCCTGCATACAGAAAATGAAAAACTATGAACCCAAATTTCAAACTAGTTAGCACCATCGACAGACATAGACTCCACCAGAGTCAAGTCCTTAGCAGTGGAACCTAAGAGCTCTGTTTGTGGGATAATACAAGGGATATCCTCTTCAATGCACCATAGTATGTCATCCTACTTTTGCAGCTCGAACTGAAGGTTATGAAATTCCTTTTCGTAATCAGGAAAATCCTGCATTATTTTTTCCATACTGTAATATTCCAAAAAAAGACAGTAATACAAAACACAATAAACTACAAACTACAAAAATATGCAAATAAACTGAAAAAGCCATAAAAATAGACAAAACAGCTAAGCCATTTTATTAATCTGGTCGTGAAAACAATACAACAGTGCTTCCAAAATAGATAGCACTCAAGCTGGAAAAAGCAGGCTGGAATGGCCTCAAGCTCTCCGACTGAAAACACTTCTCTCTATTGTGTTGCTAGAGCACTCCCTCTACACTGCCTTGCAGGAAATATTGTTGTTGGGTGAATAGGATTGCATAGATGAGGGTGCTCTGGTGATAATAAAAATTTGGGATTTTGAATCTGCACTCTATGGCAAAAACCCATAATAACCCAAAAAGGATTTCTAGATTGGTTGACCTCATAAAATCACCCTCCTAGGGTTTGAAATTCATAACTATTGGGTATGCATAACTATGGGTTGTACAGAAAGATATAATAGTTGCAAGTACTCTCAAGCCTAGATATTGAAGGCATGATCCCTTCAATGGATTCCAAGCAGAAATGCTGTGGAATTTCACCCTCTTCTGATGAACTTTGCTACTAGACTGTGTAAGTCACTATGTGACTATGCAGCACTAGAGGGTCTGCTAGTGGCCTGAATTCCGAATGATGAGATCATCTCACATGGACAACAAGAATCCTCTCCTGAGTATGCACTCAAATTCCCCCGAGGATGAGGTTGGGATCTCCACTCGAAGACACCCTCGTGCTAAACAACACTGTAGACTCAGCTAAATATCTCAAGCGTTCTCAAGTCATGAACGAAAAGAAAATAATAATAATCCATAATGCTTTCCATGGCTTCCCTTACCCCTTTCTTATACTTGTGGAACCCTCACACCCCTAGGACCACATCATAATGAGCTGGACTCTTGCTCCATATCCTCCACATAAATTGCACTGCTTAATTGGCCTCTTGGCACCATCCACTACTTTGTTGATCCACTTTCACACTAAGGAGGTGGTTTTTATTCCACTATTGGCTTTATGAGTCCCTCCACCATTTTTATTCATCTAATTGATTAAGAAAAAAAAAATTAACATTCTAATTAGCTAAAATCTAATTAGGAATATTATAGTCATCCTTGCCAAAACATTGCTTGTCCTTAAGAAATTGCAAAGGTGTGGCCACCCTGTTGGCTGGATGCAACTAAGACCCAATGCCCAGATCCCATAAAAACCCCTCAGTGTGGCTATGCCCCTATGTTAGGCTACCCGGAACATACCCCTCGATTTCAGGATCCCAAACTGATCTCTCACCACACCTATCATCAATCAATCCTTCTGGATCCCAATGCCACCATGGTCGATCATTGCCCAAGTCCCCTAGCATGGACTACGCACTACATCTGGCTATAGATACTGCCTCATGAGGTGAATACTGCCAACATGCATCAATGTTCCATGGCCCCTCCTGTGTCGTATTTGTGACTATATAAGCTTCCCCACCAACCACGTACCAACTCATCACCTCTCTCCAATCTAACCGCTCACTCAATCCAATGTTGATCCTACTCTCCCAAAGTTGGGATGGAATGTTGAAGAGTTATCAACATGTGCCCCACTACAAACTGTAAACTGTAGTATCTTCCATGTCTACAGTTCCTTGCTCTGCTATGCTCCTGACTAAGAAGATCGTACCATTAATAGGATACCAACTCATGATCTCCTGTTAGTCTATCCCAGTCAAAGAATCCAATGTGGTGACATTTGCATACGGAACATATCTAGAGTGTGGTCGCCAAATCATACTCAACTCATGCTCTTTTTTCCTTCCTGTCAACAAGAAATTCCTAAAAGGGAAGGCCTCTCTCTCTATAATAGGCCTAAGTGCGCAAGGTATGTTGCAAGCCCCATATATGTACTCCTAGAGAGTGATGCTCCCTAAAAGTACTGCAGTGCTACTAATTGTATGTGCATCTACCAGCACCTCAATAATGGGTCAGCCCAAATATGGATGCACCACCATCTCCAACAGCTCCTCCTCAATGGCTGACCCCAAGATTAGCCACATATATAGCAATGACTCCCTGTGAGCCTCCATATGGCTCTCCCCCAAAGGGTTGTCATGCATAATGTGCATAGCCTCCTCCTCAACTTCCCCATGCTCCACCATATGATGCTTAGGCTTAATAATCACAAGTGATGCATTATCCTGAATATCTCTCATTGAATCCTCTTACTTCTCACCCTGCACGCTGGAAGACAAATCCAACCTACTTTCATCAACTCCACATGATTTCTCATGCTCCCTAGAAGAATCCTGATATGACCCGATGGACTCATCTCAAGAAGAGTTCTTTTCCTAGCATACAGAAGGAATGTCCCCCTGCACTACCTCTGCCACATCATCTGCATCACTCAAGCAGAGTCCCTTCCTCCTCAACTTGTTCTAGATTCCTGAATTCTCAAGAGTAATCCTCTAGATGACACTCCCTCTGCCTCGGATCTTTCGATAACACCCTCGTGGTCATGTCTCTGCTAAAATTGGTGTCTCTAGATTCTCAAAAATATCCTCATCGATCCTAGGTGAGCTACATCCCAGGGTACACCTAATGCCCTTGTCCATAAGTCACCTTGGAGGCTATTAGCAGTGCAATGTTTCAAATATTTTCAAAGTCTGGTCATCATTCTCCAAGTAATCAATCCACCTTTTCAGTTTAGTTGTAAGATGAAAGTGTCGTTGTCAAAGTATAATGGTGAGGAAATTTCATTTCTACCTTCATTCATTTCATTTCCCCTCTTTTACCTTTCATTTTTCCAAAAAATCCAAAGTCCAATGTTTCATTTATTTTGAAACCCCTTTTTAACTATTCAAATCCATTTTTATAGTTAAAAGGAAGCTTTATCCGTACCACAGCAAACCTTTGTAATATCATATATTATATGATATAACTTATCACACTTAATCATTGTGGACCCCTTGCCCTTTCATCACAATCAGCTTATCGCAGTTTTAACTTTCATTCATGTTGCAATTGTCGTCTCCTACAAAACCCCCGATTGTGATATTACAATGAGACCTTTCCCTGCCATGCCGACTCTTGTCTCATTGCACATCGCACTTCACAAATCTTAACCTTTAACTCTTGTTCCTCATAACAAAACTTCCAATTTGTAATTTGAGGTATTAAATGGGCCCCACCTTCCATGCCACATCACCTCTCCTCTCATTGCACATCGCCCTTCGCAAGTTTTAACACTTACCTCCTGTTTCTCATAACAAAACTCTCGATTTGCGATTTTCGATATGAATTTTTGCGGTATTAAATGGACCCCACATTCCATTCTCATCGCACATCGCACTTCGTGAGTCTTAAACTTTTACCCCCATTCCTCATAAAAAAAATATTGATTTTCAATTTGCAGTATTGTCTGGGCCCCACCTTCCCTGCCATGTCACCTCTTCTCTTATCGCACATCGCCCTTCACAACTTTTAACACTTACCTCCCGTTTCTCATAACAAAACTCCCAATTTTCGATTATGATAATCTTTAACTTTGTGATTTGCGATATCACACTTTGCAAATCGTAACCTTTATCCTCGTTTCTCATAATAACAAACTCCTGAATTCTCAATTGCAATTTGTGAGCGACCCCACCTCCTTGTCACATCATCACCCCCATCGCTAACCACATTCCCTCCTGCTTATGTCTTATGTTTAAACGTTTTGACCCCAATCTGTGATTGTGATATATGTATAAAGCATTTTTCTCCTCCCGCTCATCATTTATTTATCAATCTCTCCCGCTAATAAAATGAAACCCCCCTATCTCTTTCAATCCACTTCCATAACCTATTTAACCTCCATATTTCTTGCTCCTCTTTTATTTCTCCTATTGGCCTACAATCCAACATGTCTCCTCGTATCTTTCACGTTCCTGGTCTTTTTATTTGAAACCTATCTATATGGGTTTCTTCACTCCAACACTATTTCCATGTTTATTTTGAAATCATACCTCGACAAACAAGAAACCAAAGGAAAGGAACAACGGCAAAGTTTCTCTGAAACATATTTCTACTATTACTTTCATCATTATCACGTTTCCACAAGGCATCATGCAACATTCACTACAAGGAACAGACCCTCTAGAGAAGGTTATAAAGGACATTTTTAGTGTTATAAAATTGGGGAAAATTTTCAAAAAAACATTTTCTACAACATTCGTTTATGGTTACAGAGGTTTTCACGGAGATTTTAACGGAAATTCAACACAAGTAAAAAAAAATGGGAAGTTGGAGGTTATTACGGATGTTTTTTTCATCAGTGCGCTACTAAGGTTTCAACGCACCGGTGTGTGTCATCTAGAAGGTGGCCCAGGGTGGTCGAAGGTGCATGCACTGGGCCGTCAAGGTATAAAACCGCACCGGGCTCATTGTTGGTGATACAACACATAGGGCCGTTCTAATTGATTTTTGGATTTGTGCGGTGCCCATAGGTCATCTCAACGCACCAGTACGTAGACTTATAGAAACACACCAGTGCTTCGTATCTGACAAACACACCAAGATTTATAATTTGTATTAGTATTTGTGTGGTGCCCATAGGTCGTACAAATGCACCAGTGTGTAGTCCCACATAAACGCACCTATGCGCAGTATTGCACAAACGCACCGAGATTTTTAATTAGTTTTAGTATTTGTGTGGTGCCCATAGGTCATACAAATGCACCTGGCAGTATGCGTAACCACATTTTATCATGTTCATTTTGTATTTTTTTTAGAAACTTCGGATCATGGGGATGGAGGCAATTATCAGGATTTTTTAAATTGATTATTCATCAAAAGCTCTACACATCTTATAACAATATTCATATTAATTAAATCTTTATTAATGCATTTAGAATGTGATGTTTGGATTAATTTTTTATATCATATCATAATTATTGTGATTTTTTAAAATTCATTATTCATCAAAAGTTGATACATATATATCTTATAATAAAATATTCATATGAATTAAATTTTTATTGGTGCATTTGAACGTGATGTTTGGGATTAAATTTTTTACATCATATTGTCAAATTTTCACATCTCTTCATTATAATATTTAATCATCCATAAATTTAATCAGTGGTGTTACATTTCACAGCGACAATGGAGAACACAATAGAATAAATTAAAACATATATATATATATATATATATATATATATATATATGAACAAGACAACCTTTGTCATACAAAATGGGACAATCATTAGTATCTCTTTGTCTTTCAATTGGGACACTATGTCCATTACATTAAACAAAATGTGTGATTTCACAGACAAATATTTCAAAAAATACAACGTCTTGTTTTGATATCCTAACATAGTGATCATCATTCTTCGCTTGAACTGTTGTCACTGCTAGAGCTACATTCATGACTTGGGTTATTTTTAGGAATGTTTTGTTCACGGTGTTGATTGTTTTCTTCTTCTTCACCTTCCATCTACAAACATAAAAATAAACTGTAATGAGTGTATATACATTGGTGAGAATAATGAAAAATTAAATATTAAATATTATACATAAATGTAAATCGAAAATAAATGACGTACCATAACAACAATTGACTCATAAACTATACACTTTCTTTCAAAACCATGTACCATGAAATCTTTCAAGATTTCATCTGTTGGCGCAGTTCCATACTTTGTTTCTTGCAAGTTTTATACCCCATAACAAATCATATATTTAATATAAAATATTTTTTTTCTATTAATTATAGACGAAGCTAAGTAAAACAAGATCGATAGATGTTTACAAATTCCACAATTAATTTTTGATATGCCAACATATACTCACAACCCATATTTAACCCAATTTCACTCAATTCGTCTAATGGTTCTTCTTTGTATGTTCACACCTGTTTGAAGAAATTCAATGATGATTTTTGTAAAACAACTTAAAAAATACAAAAATGAAATCTAGTTAAGTTGTTATAAGGAAGTAACAATTACTCACAAACTTAGATATCAAGCCTTTTCTTCCTTTTCGTCCTGTTTTACATGTTGAATGGGTTCCATTTTCTTTTCTTTTCTACAAGAAAATACTTGAAAATTAATGTTTAATGCTAAATTGTTTATTTATTGTACCTAATGATCGAAAAATTCAGTGATTACATATTACATTTGAAGCACGTTGTTGTTGAGATGGCTCCTCCTGCGATGTAATTTTTTCCATTTCTTTGACCTTCTCCTTGTACACATTTTTGGACATTCCTACTGGCATATTTCTGATATCAGCTAGTTCATCTTTTGAAATTTTTATAATCTTCCTGAAAGTGTAACATGACAATAAACTATTTAATTTTTATATTGATATATGAAAAGTAAATATAACAAAAGTGATATTTATATGTAATTCTAGACAAACATTTAAAGGAATATTACTTTTTCATTCCTTTTTTTTTGTTGTTGTACATTTTTGCTATTAAAAGTTTGATATGTCTCATTGACCAATTCTCTGGAAACTCTTCTTGTAGTTTAGATAAAATTTGGTTCTTGGAATCATTGGATTGGTTTTTGTATTGTAAGTGGAAAAAACGTCTATACATTCGTTCCACTAGATCCCTCAACCTTTTGCAAAATCTTTTCCCCCTTTCATTAACCTCAAGCACCACTCTAGATGAGCTAAGGAGCAATTCATTTTCATTTGCATGTTTTATTTTTTTTCTTTTCTTAGAACAACATTCCTTTTCTGAGTTATTGGTCCCTATAGAACATTAAATAGATGTGAATTAATAGACTGTTTGACACATGTTATATTATAATTTTAAGTATATTATTAATGAAAATTAAAAAAAGAAACTCATATTGGATCGATATTATTTTTTCATTCACCTTATTCATCCTTTTACAATTTTTCCATCAAGCTTTTACGCACTTCTGGTCCTAAATCAGAAATAATCTTATCTAGATTCTTCATTTTGTGGCTCTGCATGATACACAGTAAACAATACATATTAGTTAAACTTACATATAGTTCAAAAATAATATTTTTTGTAAAGAATTTACAAAGAAATGCCTTTTTTGCTTTTCTCGATGTGTTATCAGTATTTTTATTACTTCATCTCTTGTCAGTCTTTTCTTTATTAATCTAAAACCTGTACCATATCATTCATTTATATATTTATAAATAAATTGTCAACTTTTCAGGGAAAAAATAAATCTCAAGAAACCAGTGCGCCTTTCATGATGTACGCACCGACGTCGGTGCGTGGGGGTCTTATAAACACATCGCACAAACAGTATAATAGACCGTACAGTGCTCTATGTCAACAAGGTGCACCGGTGCATTACATGTTAACCACTGCACTGATTAATACAGAGAAAATAATAAAAATCGTCCAGTGTTAGTTTTTGTAGCATAAACACCCTGCACAAACAAGGGACCACCATACAGTGCTCTCTGTCAACTAGGAGACCCAGTGCGATGTGTTATATATTACATGGTGCACCGATTAACACAATAATTTTTTTTTTGTGAAACAGCACGTTCGCAGTGGCCATGATGAAATATCACATTATTGGTGCGCCCCTCGTAGCCTAATGCATCGGTGCCCTATTTTAGATATGGCACATTGATTAAAACAAATTTTCTTTTTATTTTTTATTACAAAGTACTTGCGTGGTGCGCTAGGGTAATACAACACACCGGTGCTCTAGGTTACGCAGGGTGTACCGATAAAAAAAAAAATCCATTTTTTTCAAAAATTCACACAAGGGCTGACCTAGATTGGGATTTGACTATGCATGTCGTCCCATGGGTTGGATGTCAATCTAAAATAAAAAGCCCTAATTGTGAAATCACAGAAATAAGGGAGAAGAAAGGGAAGAAACAAAAAGAATGAATGGTTTAGGTTAAAAGTGGATTTTTTTTTTCTGAAAATGAAAAACAAATTGAAGTTTTTTTCTTATTTCGTAAAAAACCTGCAAAAAAAGTAAAAAAAATAATCAAATTTAATCACGATATCATTTGAAATTCTATGCTACATGGTTTGAATCACCAGAGGTTTGGAATTCTGATTTTCTGAATACTTCTGTTCGAACGTATTTTGCTGCTCCATAGTGCTTTCGTGCTCTCTTGCTCCAGGTATGTCTCCTGCAAATCTCTGGCTAAATTTTTTTGCAAAAATAGTGAAATAATGAAAATAGTTTAGTATTTAAAGAATTGTTTTATGAAATTAGATTTTCGAAAATGTTTTTCCGCCCATTTTTCAATTTACCGCTTTTTTCACTTAAAGAAAATAGAGTTTCACTTTTTTTTATTTTCAGTTATTCGTCACCAGTGCATCACTTAATAGCACCACACCGATGCATCCATAGATAACACAACACCGGTGCGCAGTAACTAAAACACACTGGTATGGTTATCTATACATTAGCATCGATTTGCGATTAAGGCACTGAAATTAATTTTAGGTGTGTACACCAAAATTTAGTGAACGCCAACCATAGAAATTGAGAATTAGAATTTTTTTTATTCTTGATGGAGATATGCAATTAGAATTGGAATTGTGTTTATTCTTTAGAACTAGAATTGAGAATTAGAATTGGATAAATTCTTGATGGAAATAACTATTCTTCCAATGAAGTTTATTTATTGCAAGAGGTCCCCACTAATTATGTGGAGAGAATGCAATGTGGGGTGTGTGAAGATGCAATACTACAGGGTCCAAGTGGGCAATTATGGCATGTGAACCTATGCTATGCTAAGATGTGGTTATTTTTCACAAATGGTTGGGAAATTTTTGTTTCTGAGCAGTAATTTATTGAAGTTGGAGATATTTTAGTTTTTAGACATGTTGGAAATGTACATTTTGCTGTGAAAACATTTGGGCCATTTCTTTTCAAAGCTACACCTCTTCTTCTTTTATAAAAATAAACTTGAACCTTTCTGTAACCTGCAACAAGAAAAGGTGCCAACAGGAGCCTCTGACATGCATATCTATTTCTTATGTTGAGTTCTTGAAGGAATTGATTATGGCCAGTCTACTTCATTGAGGAATCTACCTGAATTTAATTTGGTTCTACCGAAGGGTGCAGTTACTAACAGATACAGGATTGTAAGCTCCCTCCAACCCTCATTAAATTGCAGAATATGGATAAAACTCCATAAAAATCCATATCATTTGCGTAAAATTCCTCGAAGCATAGATTGGAGTGTTTTATTTTTTGAAAGTTGTGTGTTATTATGGTGAAAGAAATTATTCTTTCTATTTTGTGCTAATATGGTGAAGAAATGGAATAGTGCTCAAGTATATGACAACAGTCTTCAATCATATTCTCAAAATATACGGGCTCTTTGTTAAATGCATAGCTACAAGATTTAGTCATATCGTTGCTAGGAAAAATTCAACTAAAATACCAATACGGAAAGATTGGTACTGTCTACTGTCCCATGAACCCATAAACCCCACAAAAAATCTTAAAAAACTTTTAATAAAATGCAAAAAAGTCCAAAAATAGTTTTTTTTTTTTTCCTATTGCATTCTTGACACTCGAATTCTTCTAAAATATGTTCATGTAATTAGCATCCATAGAAGGCAATGCAATGTTAATATAGTCGAATTCTTCTAAAATATGTTCAATGGAATTAGTACATGTGAAATGGTACGTGTGTTATTAATTCATCCATATTTATACTTTCTAAAATTGGTTTTTATAAAGAAGATCAAGACTTAATTACCTTACACCTTATAAGACTCTTTTTTTCGAAACATTATAATATGTATTTTAAATTAATGTTAAAATCAATATTTCACTTGATAATTTGCAATTATGTTGATCTTAATAAAAATGGTGTACTGTATCAAGTTTTTTTTTTGGTACATAAGATCATAATAAAATAATGATAATTCTAAAGTACATGAATTTATTTGCATTGTTTTCTAAACTTTATTATGTTACAAAAATTCATATTATTCTAGATTTATTAGTTTACAATTATTTACAATATTACAAATTTAAAAAATTTAATAAAATCATTTCACATTAATACAATTAAAATTTTACAAATATTTTACATACAACTACAATTAAAATTACAATTACAATTTTACAATTTCACATACAATTACGATTAGAATTACAATTAAAATTTTAGAATTTTACATAAAATTACAATTACAATCATTTCACAGTAATACAATTAAAATTTTACAAATATTTTACATAAAATTAGAATTAGAATTGCAATTACATTTACAATTACAATTACAATTTTACAAATATTTTACATACAATTACAATTAAAATTACAATTACAAATATAATTACAATTTTAGAATTTTACATACATTTAGAATTACAATTACAATTTTACAATTTGTCATATATACAATTACAATTCAAATTACAATTATAATAATTCCACAATAAATTAAATATTACAATTACAATTACAATTTTACAAATATTTTACATACAATTACAGTTAAAATTACAATTACAAATACAAATACAATTTTACAATTTTACATACAATTAAAATTAAAATTTCAATTACAATCACAACATAATATTTAAACAATACCATGGTCATTTAATATTAAATTAATTAATAAACATCACGATCATGATAACCATCATATAAACATCATATTCCACTAAAAAACACATTCAAATTCGCTAACATCATTGTGATCATGATCATCTAACAAAACACAATTAGCATTGTATAACATCATCACAACACAAACATCAAACATACATCTCATGTCAAATAACTCATGCTATCGCATACACATATGTCTGCAAGCTACACATTAAATGAACATATCTAACATGACTTAACAATATACACATCATGATGATCACCAACATGTAAATTAAGTACAATAGCAACATGAACATAAAATACATGGACTATATATATATATATATATAGATATAGATATAGATATAGATATAGATATAGATATAGATATAGATATAGATATAGATATAGATATAGATATAGATATAGATATAGATATAGATATAGATATAGATATAGATATAGATATATATATATATATATATATATATATATATATATATATATATATATATAAAACCTAGCTTAATGTCAAAAATATATAACTATAATATAAATGTCATCAATGGTCCGGGTGGTACATGCGTAAGTTGCGTACTAGCTAAGTCCTCGCTCAATATCAGCCGGGATGTCACAGTGTCGCCAACTAGCGGCCAATGGTCCAACCTGCTCTCCATGATGACTGTTGTTAGATGCTAGTGAAGGTTGCTCATCTAGCACGGCACGAGGTGAACGATCATCAGATGATGAGTCGTTGCTTGCAGATTGTCGATCACGTGCTGCGTTTCGACCACACCTATAACGTGCAATGGTCCTCCTCAGCCACGTAACTAAGGTTGTAGCTCCTACAACATGTTGCATTAGGTTGTACATGTCACGTGGCATGCCTCTCCACATATATAACAACCTACCATCGGCCTGTATGTCTCTCATATTAGCGGGCCTGATGCCCGCCTCAACAATCAATGCAATGAGTTGGTCGACCAACTCCATCCTGTATCTGCTATCAAGCCGACTGCACCTAGCAAATGGTGGTACCGATGCACCAACAGGAGCAAGTATCTCTACACCGGCCTCCTAATGATCCTTGGCATTTGGCATAACCTAATCGTCATCAAGATCCACACCTAGATCATGTGGTGGTTCCAACATGTCCTCACCATCAAAAGACCCAATGTATGAAAAATATATACAAGTACACAACAATAAATAGACAATTTCATTACACAATTTAATAAAAACAAGTTAAAAAACATATTAGAATAAATTTAAATAAAACAGTAATATTACCTCTATCATCGAGTGGCTCATCATCTATGAAGAGGATGTTGGCACATCCTCGCCAATCCAAACCAGCATAAGGACAGGGGACCATAATTAAGGGATGCAGCTCGTCAACACTAGCTAGCAACTCCAGTGCATCATGCGATATCATCGCTGGAAACACAGTCTCACCCCTCTTGGGCATCATCTACCTCCACATGTGCATTTGTGCCTCGAACATCGGCCTACGAGGCTACTGATCAAAAGTAGGCCTCGTCTCTAGAAACCTCTCAAAAAATAAACAGAAAAGCTCTAAAGCAAAATGGAATTTGACCCTCCCTTGTGCATGAGCACGACATCTATCTAAGGTTGTACAGAACTGCCACAAAAAAATGGCAGACCACCTAACAAGTTATGGCTCCTGTACTAAAGAATAAACATAATATAGAAACGAGAAACTAATGCATTGTCCATCACTGGTGTTGTGTGAAATGGTCGAAATCAGAAGTGAGAGGCACCTCACCTCCACACTACCAAATGCACCAATACGTAACTGACCTCCAGAGACCTGAAAAATCTTAAGGAGACAGTATATCTGTGCTAATGTATCTCTGGGAGTACACCAATTGACTCCCTGCTACATAGCCAACTGGAACCTCTAACAAGGAAAATCAACCCCTCTCCTTGATAGCCTTGTAATGAAATATATGTCCTCCTCAGTGGGCATGTACCACTAGTCAGGACCAACCTGGAAATAATGCTGGTGGGAATTCCACTTGTGGATAAGATGTCTCAAAAACACACCATGGCCCTTTAGGGAAGTAGCCTCCTCATAGAACATGAGGAGGCCTACCTGCCTTAGGAGCCCCTGGGTAGCTATTGTAATAAGGCGAGGGTATGCATCTCTCTCCCTCCCTCGTGCCTCCCATAAGCGAACCATGTCATATTGTTGCGCCCGTTGTTGTTGTTGGTCCCCCTCTTCTCTCCTTTCACGTCTCTGAATGATTGACATATTAAATACAATTTTTTTATTAAATGAGACATGTATTTAGGAATATACATATATAATTTGTTTTAGAAAAAAAAAAAAATAGTCGGTGTGCCACAAAAAACAATCATGCACCAGTTCTGGTGCGTCTTTTTTTTTTCGTGTTCCAACAGCGGTGCACTAGATGATACTCAACGCAATGGTTACGATGCACCTAAAAATTTTCAGCGCACTGTTGACTATGTATGGTGTCAGGAGTGCAGTGCGCTGACTAAAATCTACGCCTAGGGGTGTATAGTTTGGTCAGCGCACCGACCTCCAGACATCATTACATAGTCAACGGTGGGGCATTTTACCAAGCCATACTGTTGACCCTGTCAAAATCCGGAATGCAGTGCGCTGATAAAACAACCCGCCCCGAGGCAGATATTTAAGTCAACGCACTGCGGTGCTGCTATTCCACATGGTCAATGGTGCGGCCGGGTAAACGACCGCACCGCACTTTAAAAAAAAAATTTAATAACATGGTTCACCTTTCAATATTGCCCTGGAACCAGTGCAAATACCATTAGCACCGGTTGCAGTGCGGCCTGTAAATTTATAGGCAGCATTGTGAACCAGTGTGAGTCGAATGGCTCGAGCGCACCATGCGACAATTTTTTTTCTTTTAAATGGTTAATTTTAAGGTTATTTTAAATTCTAATCCACTAAAAGGCTTAATTATGGAAAAACAAGAAAAATACCTGTACATTTGGCCGTCGAGGAGGCATATTGGCTGTATAATTTTCAAAAGAAAATTTTCCCACCATTTTACAAAATTCAAGATGGAGATTGATGGGCAATGCACAACAGCAATGCATGTAATGGGTGCAATGGGAGCACCGATGTCAAGGTGGCTTGGACAAGGATAAATTGCACCAGTGCTTGAGAGCTCTAGAGCACAGTTGAGAAAAGAGAAAAATGTGGTTTTTTTTCCGTATTTTTTTTTTATTTAACCATGTTCTCATGCACGGGATTTTATAGGCGCACCAGTGCAATTGCTTAAGGCCGCACTAGGTGGTTTCTATTTTGGCGCAGTGTTTTATGAGGCACAAGTGTGGAATATTTGTAATGGACTGGTGTGCTACAGTAATAAGATGCATTGGGCGAGTGTGTATAGAGTGCAAGGTGTCCGGTGTGCCAATGTTTTGTGCGCACTGGTGCTTTCTCTTGTTGAATGCACCGGTGCAGTTTATGATGATAAGCGCACCAGACGAAAAACATCCACAAAATCCTATGCCCGCCAACCACCTCTAGTAACCTCTACTAGAAATAGATGTCTGGGGTATTTTTATAAGGGGTTCCTCAAAAACATCCGCTAGAGGGTCTTTTCCTTGTAGTGATTCAAGGAACAGTCACAGGTTTACATAAAATCTGGCAGCAAAGATTTTAAAGGTTCGACACCTATCAGCAAATAACAATATCTTCTTAAAGCTCAAAGATAGTTTGTCAATGTGATTAATTCCATCAGAGTTTTCTTAGAATTGTAAATGGCTAAAAATAGCAAACAGTCTACTTTTTCTCCTTCTTATCTATTTTATGTTAAGTTGTTATGAAAGGAATCTGAAGGTCTAAGCCTTGCCGGCAGATATATTGTAAAATTATAAATAGACAGAAAACAAAGGAAGAAAGGGTTTGTTGGTCATTCAGCTTATTGTATTTTGTATTGACTATTTTTGAGTTGATAATATATCTAGATGCACTCTTGAGGACTCATAAACTGTGTGGTGTGTGTATTGTTTTCCCTTATGTTTTTACATACTTTATATGTCTTTCTAGATTTATCATAACAGTTCTATCTTATGCTTTTATAAGTCCTGTGAACCTCCAATACATATGGATATGTTTTTGTAAGTCTTGTTCCAAGCTTTCCTGATTCATTATGAATTAAAGATTATTCATAAGCATTCCTTGAGGTGGAATTAAACCATATTTCATGTTTTAATAAATCTTTTGATCTAGCATGGATGTTAATCTATTTTTGTCAGTGTTGATTCACCAAGCATTCCTTATTCATGAGGTCATGTAGTGAGAATAATTCCTTGTAATGGGATTATTTAAATGTAAAGTGAGACCCTTGTAAGTATTTTAAAAGCATTCTTTCACTATACATTTCAAATCTAGAATTTATGTCACCCTTTCCTCTTAGAAGTGGGCTTCTATTTTACATATCCACTATTTATCTTCCATTCTTCTAATCATCAGGATACAAACTATATTTTGCTACCACATCATACACCAGTGCCCTCATATGTGTGAGAGATTATTATTTTCTCAAAATCCCTTTCAGTGTGTGTGAGGTTCAACCACTTTCCAAAAACCTCAATCAAATTATAAGAAAATCCCTTGAGCTTAAGATGTGTCTGGTCAGGCGCTTGTCACAATCCAAGTGTTGATTCCAACGCTAACATCTTTTGGTACTTCTATCGGGAGACAAATGCCTTGAAACGAAGTATTCTCCTGAGTCTCTTGTTTTAAATTGTCGATGATCAATTATTGATGGTGAACAAGAATTTGTGACTTGAAGAATATTGTGATATTTCACCTGGTGACTCTGTGACAAAGAATCCAGAGGAGAATCCACTTTTTTAGATCCAACACTCTGATGGAAGCAATCCTTGCTAAAATATATTCCTTCTGAAATTTTTCAAAGATAGATGGTTTTCCTAATCCTTTGCTAGATAGAAGCAAATGGGAATTTTCTCTTCTAAGGTTTAGTGGACATGATTGGGAAGTACCAGCTGAGTTTTTATGGGATTTTCACGACTGGATTCATAGGCTGCATTTTGTTCATGAAGACATAAAGATTAAGTTGTTTATATATTCTTTGGAGGGTGCAGCCCTTGATTGGTGTAGAGATCTTCCTAAAAATAGCATCACTTTTTTGAAAGAGTTCCATGATGCTTTTAATTACTTTTATAAAGATAGGTATCCGGTCGAGTGTTTCGCTCTGGAATGTTGCTATCAGTTTGATAAGCAAGTTGAAAGTGATGATGAACAACATAAATGTAAAGAAAACATGGTTATACTGGAAGGTATTAAGCAATCCTTTTTTTCTCATGATTTTCTTCAATATCCTATCATTCACGAAGAGGATATACAGCATATTATTGAGCAACATGATGAGATATTAGGTGAACATAGTGAAAACTTCATAAATCGGTCTTTGTTTGATAAATATCCTAATGATGAAGAGCAAGTTTTTATGTCACCTTGTCTTAAAGTTTACAGTGATGATCCAATCTATGACAGTTGTGAATTTGAATCCGGGGAAGAAGATGATGCTCAACTCATATAAATTGCCGAGGAATTATCACCTTTGATGAGAATTGATGATAATCAAAATAGTTAGGAGCCTATGTTTGAAATGTATGAATTTGAGTTTCACGGATATAGTGTCGAAGAAGAAATTTGTGAAAAAAATGAAGAAGAAGCTCTTCATCAAAGCATTGTTCTGTCATAGGAAAGTATGGGTTAGCCTATCCTTGAACTCAAAGCTATTGTGAGTAAGTCTCCTTGTCGATTTTTTGATCCTATTGTTGATTATATGGAGTTTATTTTTATGAAAGTATCTCTTGTTATTCGTCTTGGAGTACTCCTCGTTCATAGCAGCAAGTATGAGTCACATTTAGAGATTATGTTGCATACTTTTCAGCCTTTCAGTAGTGGATGCGAAGACATGTCAAGAAATCAGTTGTTGAAAAATTTCTTTTGGAAGTTTCTATACTCTTGATCAAGTGAATTTCAGCTAATTAGAAGTAGGGATGTACATAAATAATCTCGCCACTCGAGCATTTCTTTTCAGTTTTAGATTGTAGTTTGATTTCCATATTTCATTCATGTTGAAATAAGTTGCAGAAGATTGAAATCTAGCTTATGACTCCATTACCCAATGGTTAGGCATGCTGGATTTTTTGAGTTAATGAGTAGAATTGTTGGTTGGAGAAATAAGGGTAGGACAAGGCAATGGAACTACGGTCCTTGAATTCTCACAAGGAGGACCTCATCCCCAATAGGATCCAATGTTAGCACTGCAATTTTTCAAATATTTTCAAAGTTTGGTCATCATTCTCGAAGGAATCAATCCACCTTTTCAATTCGGTTGTAAGTTGAAAGTGTAGCCGTCAAAGTATAATGGTGAGGAAATTTCATTTCTACCTTCATTAATTTCATTTCCCCTCTTTGACCTTTCATTTTTCCAAAAAACCCAAAGTCCAGCATTTCATTTCTTTTGAAACCCCTTTTTAACTATTAAAATCCATTTTTATAGTTAAAAAGAAGCTCTACCTACACCATAGAAAACCTTTGTAATATCATATATTATATGATATAACTTACCACACTTAATCATTATGGACCCCTTACCCTTTCATCGCAATTGGCTTGTCACAATTTTAACTTTCATTCATGTTACAATTGTCGTCTCCTACAAAACCCTTGATTGTGATATTAAAGTGAGAACTTTCCCTACCACGTCGACTTGTCTCATTGCACATCGCATTTCATGAATCTTAACCTTTAACTCTTGTTCCTCATAAAAAAACTTCTGATTTATGATTTTCAGTATTAAATGGGACCCACCTTCCATGCCACATCACCTCTCCTCTCATCGCACATTGCCCTTTGCAAGTTTTAACACTTACCTCTCATTTCTCATATCAAAACTCCTGATTTTCTATTTTCGATATGAAGTTTTGTGGTATTAAATGGGCCCCATCTTCCATTCTCATCTCACATCGCACTTCGCAAGTCTTAAAATTTAACTCCTGCTCCTCATAACAAAACTTCCAATTTGTGATTTACGGTATTGTCTTGGCCCCACCTTCCCTGCCATGTCACCTCTCCTCTCATTACACATCGCCCTTCGCAAGTTTTAGCACTTTCCTCCCGTTTCTCATAAAAAAACTTCTGATTTGTGATTTGTGATATGAATTTTGACCTGCGATAATCTTTAAAATTTGTGATTTGTGATATCGCACTTGGAAAATCACAACCTTTATCCTCGTTTCTCATAATAACAAACTCTAGAATTCTCGATTGCGGTTTGTGAGCAGCCCTGCCACCTTGCCACGTCATCACCCCCATTGCTAACTGCATTCCCTCTTTCTTATCTCTTATGTTTAAATTTTCTAACCCTAATGTGCGATTGCAATATATGTATATAGGGTTTTTCTCCTCCCACTCATCATTTATTTAACAATATCTCCCGCTAATAAAATTAAACCCCACTATGTCTTTCAATCCACCTCCATAACCTATTTAACCTCCATATTTCTCGCTTCTCTTTTATTTCTCTTACTGGCCCACAATTCAACATGTCTCCTTCTCATATATTTCATGTGTCCGGTCCTTTTAATTGAAACCTATCTATATGGGTTTTTCCTCTCCAACACTATTTCCACATTTATTTCGAAATCCTATCGTGACAAAAAAGAAACCAAATGAAAGGAACAATGGCAGAATTTCTTTGAAACATATTTCTACCATTACTCTCAACATCAACACGTTTCCACAAGGCATCATGCAACATTCAAGGAACAGTCACAGATTTATAGAAAATCTGGCAGCAAAGATTTTAAATATTTGACACCTATCAACAAATAACAATATCTTCTTAAAGCTCAAAGATAGTTTTTCAATATGATTAATTCCATCAGAGTTATGTTAGAATTGTAAATGGCTAAAAATATCAGACAATCTACTTTTTCTCCTTCTTATATGTTTTCTGTTAATTTGTTATGAAAGGAAGCCGAAGGTCTAAGCCTTGCTGGTAGATCTATTGAAAAATTATAAATAGACAGAAGACAGGGGAAGAAAGGGTTCGTTGGTTTTTCAACTTATTATATACTGTATTGAATATTTCTGAGTTGATAATATATCCAGATGCACTCTTGAGGACTCACAAATTATGTGTTGTATGTATTGTTTTCGCTTTTTTTTCTACATACTTTATCTGTCTTTCCAAATTTATCATAAAAGTTCTATCTTATGCTTTTATAAGTCTTGTGAACCTCCAAGACATATGGATATGCTTTTGTAAGTCGTGTTCCAAGCTTTCCTAATTCAGTATGAATTGAAGATTCTTCATAAGAATTTCTTAAGGTGGAATTAAACCATGTTTCATGTTTTTATAAGTCTTTTGATCTAGCATGCATGTTAATATGTTTTTATCAGTCTTGATTCACCAAGCATTCCTGATTCATGAGGTCATGTTAGTCAGAAGCATTCCTTGTAATGGGATTCTTTAAATGTAAAGTGAGACTCTTGTAATTCTTTTAAAACCATTATTTCACTATACATTTCAAATATGGAATTTGTGTCACCCTTTCCTCTTAGTAGTGGGCTTCTATTTTACATATCCACTGTTTATATTCCATTCTTCTAAGCATCAGGCTACAAACTAAATTTTTCTACCACGTCATACACCAATGCCCTCATATATGTGAGAGATTCTTATTTTCTCAATATCCCTTTCAGTGTGTGTGAGTTTCAACCACTTTCCAAAAAATTCAATAAAATTATAAGAAAATCCCTTGAGCTTAAGATGTGTCTGGTTAGGCACTTGTCACAATCCAAGTGTTGATTCCAGCGCTAACAGAGGCAATGTTCCAAATGCCTGTTGGGCCATATCATGGGTAACTACATACCACCAAGTGTCTCTGCACTCCTCATCATGCCATTGTATGCTGCAACCTACCCCTGTAAACCATCGGATGCCGTTGGTTATGACTATACCATCTTGTACCATATAGTCTCCTGCATGGGCCAAAATATCCACTGCTCTGCTAGTAAACACCCCATGAGGTGGGCTACATATCTCTATCTGCTCTAAAGGATCAGAGCAGCCCAACTCCTCACATCCCAATGACAATGACATCACTGCTCCTATCCTCCATAGCTCAAGTGTACCATATACCCATGAGAGAGCATTGTCTCTACGTACTGCCATGTCTAGTGGCCTGTCGATGCCACCTCCTCTGACCAGATCCTGCCAAAGTAGGCTAATCACCATGTGAATCCATGTAGGGTCAATATTCTAAAATAACTCCTAAAAAGGGTATACCTTCCTATCGAACCATCTTGTCACTAGTGATGTATGGGGCTCTGATAGAGATCTGCAAATGTGTGTGTGCCCAAACATCAAACCCATAACGCAATGACTACCATCACCTATCGACTCTATCATGTGATGTGAAATCCCACCTAGATCCCAACAGTAATCTGGCCCTCGTGTCCCTCTAGTAATCCATGGACTCTGTTGAAATGTGGCCATGCATATATCCAGCTGCATAGTCTACTCCATGGGGTACCAGCTTAGTACCTCTCGCCATCCAACCTCGAGAAAAGAATCAAATGCAAGAATTATCATCCATAAAATAATCCCTCCATCTTGAAATTTTTGCACCCTGTCTATGTATGCCTAAAGGAGGGTGCTCTGACACACCAATGTGCCCTCTAGCTACACCATTAGGGAATCCAACCATTCCCCAATGTGGGCCAACTTTTTCTCTGACTTGGCACAAACCAATCTCATGCCCTCTAGCTCCTCATTCTTTTATAGGATATCCTCTTGTACTGATGTGGCCTTCTCCTTCAAATCTAGAAGGTAAACCCGAAACTAATCACACTTTTGTGTGTGACCATCGCCCGATACTACCGTATCTCCTAACATCTCATAAAGGGTGGATACATCTCCTGGCACCCCACGCATCTATTGTTTGCTACTATCCTGGTCATCCCCTCTAGTATGTGTAGAAAACTTTGCCTCCCTCAATCCAATGCATAGGGGTGGGTTGATGATGCTCTATATCTTGTTAATGTGCCTTTGAAGAAAATTGTGTTGGAATCCCAACATGTGGTCTCTAAGTTGCCCCTCTTCAATGGGTAGCTAAAAGGATGGCTATACATCCTCCTCCATCATGGGTTTGACATGAGCCTCCAACTACTCCTCCATAGACAACCCAACATGCAATGTGTGTTCATCAGTCAACTATAGGTTGTTTTCATTCAGAAGCTCTGTTATAGATCGAGATGCCTCATCAATGGATGTGTGCTCAACTGCCTCCTCCAAGCTGTCTACTAGGGCTACCAAAGGCAACTCCAACAAGGGTGACTCTTGCGTGCCATTAGCCTCATCCTCAATCGGCTAGAACGTAGCTAGATGAAATTTTTCCTCCATGAGTATGTTCTCTCTCATCTCATCACTAAATCTGACTCCCATCTTCATCTCTGCAGTATTATTATTAATGTTTCTTTCAATAATCATGTTCTTCTTACTTTCTTCATCTGTAGGTCAGCAACTACTATTTCTTCTTGCTACCTTTGTTAAAAACCACTCTTCGAGTTGCCCTACCAGTCTCTTGAGGCTCCTAGTAACATTTTCAAATTCCTCCTGCTCAGACAATTTTGGGCACCGGTTCAATCTGTTATTGCAATTGGAAGAATTTGAAAAATGGCCACCACAACAAATCACATAAACTTATCTTAAGAGAACCTTCTGTTTCTCTCAATCCAGGCTTAATTTGGAAAAAAATTTGTAAGGGAAACTGGATTGGTCTATTTTGCACAAAACCCATGTCTCGGATTTTCGAGATTCATCTACATTTGGTCAAAACATCCAACACAAAACCATCAATTTTTATCGCAACAAATTTTTGTGTTTTATGTTTTTGTATCTCTCAAAGAACCTTTCATTTCTCTCAATCCTGACCAAATTTGGAAAAAAAAATCAATAGGAAATTGAATTGGTCAGTTCTGGAAATAACCCATGCCTTGGATTTTCAAGATTCATCTTTCGTTGCCCGAAATATCCAACGCAAAATTGTCACTTTTTATTTGAGTGAATTTCCATGTTTTCTGTTTTTGTATCTCCCTGTCCGATCCGTAATGTATTCTCTACCTTCGGGTGTCATAGACCAGTTGTTCCACAGGTTGAGCCAATTCTATGAGCTCTGATACCACTGTAATATTCCAAATCGGAAAAGGTAGTAATACAAAACACAATAAACTGGAAACTATAATAATATGGAAATAAAATAAAAACACCATAAAAATAGATAGAACAGTTAAGCCATTTTATTAATCTGGAGGTGAAAGTAATACATCAGTGCTTCCAAAATAGATAGCACTCAAGCTGGAAAAATCATGTTGAAATGGCCTCAAGCTCTCTTACTAAAAACACTGCTCTTTGTTGCGCTGTTGGAGCTCTCCCTCTGCGCCGCCCTGCTAGAAATGTTGTTGTTGGGTGAATAGGACTGGGTTGATGAGGGTGCTCTAGTGCTCAAAAAAATATGGGATTTAGAATCCAGACTCTACGGAAAAAACCAAGAATAACCCAAAAAGGATTTCCAAATTGGTTGACCTCATAAAAACACCCTCCTAGGGTTTGCAATGAATAATTGTTGGGTATGCATAACTATGAGTTGTACAGAAAGATAAAATAGATGCAAGTACACCTAAGCCCAACTATTGAAGGATTTATCCATTCAATGGATTCCAAGCGGAAACACTATGGAATTTCACCCTCTTCTTATGAACTCTGATATTGGACTGCGTAAGTCATTAGGTGACTGCATAGCACTAGAGGGTCTACCAGTGGCCTGAATGTCCGATGATGATATTAGCTCACATGCACAACAAGAATCCTCTCTTGAGTAGGCACTCAAAGTCCCCCTAGGATGAGGTTGGGATCTCCGCTTGTAGACACCCTCATGCTAAATAGCACTGCAGACTCGATTAAACAGCTTAAGCGTGCTCAATTCATGAACAACAAGAAAATAATAATAATCTAGAATGCTTTCCATGGTTTCCCTCACCCCTTTCTTATACTTGTGGAACCCTCACACCCCTGGGCCCACATCATAAATGCGTTGGATTCTTGTACCATATCCCCCACATACATTGAGTTGCTCAATTGGCCTCTTGGCCCCATCCACTACAGTCTTGATCCACTTTCACACTAAGGAAGTGGTTTTTATTCCACTACTAGGTTTATGGGTCCCTCAACCCTTTTTATTCATCTAATTAATTAAGAAAATAAAAAAATAATATTCTAATTAGCTAAAAGCTAATTAGGAATATTACACATACCCATAAAGATTTGTTCCAAGGCTTTTGCCAGGATGTTTTTCATGGACCAATACAAGAAAAATGTTTGTTTAAATTGTGTGGTTCGACCTCAAGTGTGCCCTGGATCTGGCACCCAAACCCACCAATCCTCCACATATATTTCCATCGTGCCTCACTTCCTATTTAGGACTTCTTCCCATTCTTCCATTAGCTATTGAATTTCTTCAGATGTTCCCTCATGATAATTTGTAGCCACATCATTTATGATGCTTGAAAATTACTTTCTGCCCCAATTTTTTCCCCTAGAATAGCTGGGTTGACATGGATCAGAACAACGCGTGGTTATTTCACCTCGATCCCCTGAGCTTGGACTGATTTTTCCCTTCGTTGCCACTAACCGAGCCATATTCTTGTACATGCACTTTGCGGGAGAAACTAAAACCAAAATTATAATCTACGCAGGTGGTAGCTTGAGCCCAGAAGTACCAAACTTCCAGGAAGCACTACTACATCGCACACCTACCAGAGAAGATGCGTAAGCCAAATACTACCAATATAAAATCCAAGTGATCGTACCCATCCTTATCCATTGCAAACTTCCACTACATACTAACCAGAACAAAGAAACAAACCTCATTAACTCATTCGTGCCCCTCATCCTCTATAGGATTCAACATACAATACTATTGACTATCGTAACCTCTTGGACCAACCCCAAGGGTATGGTAATTGGGACACTAACCCTCAGAATCATTATCAAGCTCCATAGACGGGGCATAGAGAAACCACAAAGGCATAACCCATAGAAACGTAACCCAATAGCATACCCGAGACGATGCCTAGTTGCATACTAGAGACGTAGCCCACAGAGATGGAAATCATAGAACCCACAGAGACTTAACCCACTCCTATACTCCCAACATGATAACATAGGCCTTGAATAAGAATATTCATAGAGACAACCCATAAGAAAAGCCAAGACATAAAATACTCATAACCCTTTCGGGACAAGGCCATGACAGAAAATAATCACAGAGACATACCCCAGAAATAAACTCCTGATAATATAGCCCCATTCTGAAGAGTAAAATCCCAAAAATTACAGACACAGATAAAATACAATACTTTAGGACCTGCTTTGAGTCCCATACATGCACATGCACATGCATAAGGCCCATCCTCCTATGAAACCTCGGCGGTTCAAAACCAAAAAAGCCTGAGTCCAGCAAACGATATGATCGATGCATGGGGGAATTATAAGAAAAGTAGACCACATACCTGTTTAGCAGCACGAGGAGAAGCCAAGACCAGATTCACTTCTGTACCTGCGCCAAACCAGAGAGCCCAGCACCAACACACCTCGATAGACAACTCACATACAATGGAAGGTTATCAACCTCACACCCAGAAAAACTCAGAAACTTCCAGAAATGAGTGCTTCTACCACATTCGACAATAGACTTAAAACCTTGCATACATGGAGCCACCACTCCATATGCCTCGAGAATGTGGAGGGTGGTGAGTAGGTGCCTTGAAAGGACCCCCATTAACTAACCATAATGAAATTTCCCTCCATCTCACACCCCGATTGGGGGTTCATATCAGAAGCTTAGGTGCTCTTATCACTATCTCTCTTGTTTTGCTTAAAGATCACTTTTAAGGAATGTAAATTACCTTCTAGGGGTTGAGTAGGCCAAGCCAGCTCCAATGGCTCGTTTTGGTCACTGAAACCATAATTAGCTAAGAAATGTGCAACTTTGTTTTCTTCTCTTTGAACATGTGTTATGATGACATAGTCAAATTTTAGAAGAATATCACCTAACTCGTGTACCAATCTAGCAGTTCTCCAACTGTGGTTGATCTTGTCCCATTTTTCCTCCTAACTTAGCTTCTTAGCAATATCTATCACTAATTTGGAGTCCACTTCAACCACGAGCTTCTTATAACCCAACTTAATAGTCGTGATAAGACCCTATCTAAGTGCTGAAAATTATGCTTCACTATTAATGGAATAGCCACATTGGCAAACATATATTATGTGGGTTCTCACACAAGAATCTTGAAAGAGCCCCCCAAAACCCGCAGGGCATGTGTTTCCTTTTGAGGCACCATAAAAAATTCACTTTATGAACCCCTCCGAGGAGACTATGAAGTGTTGCATAGATTCTATAGGGTTGTTATAGGTTTCCAAGAACTTAGAGAAATCATTTTTTGAGAGAGATTCAAACATTGAAGGATTCTGGCTTTATAAGGAGCAACCTACTAGTAATTTGGTTGCCATTTTTCTGCCAGGATTGTTTCCCAAATATTCTAAGTTACCCCCATCCAAAAATTCTTCCTGTGATTGTTAGATATCCTTAAAGATTCTTCTATTTCTCTCCTTCCATATAGCCCAAAGTAGGAAGCCCAAATCTAATCCCAAATATTTATTGAGAATTAGAATTGAAAAGATACATGTATGTCGTAATAGTCTAGATTCTCTAATTTTATGTTGGTCTCTATCCAGACGTCCAAAAATGTCCTCCACTTGTCTCCACTTTCACTCCACAAAATCACACGGGTTTAGGAGGTGTTCTAGATCCTCATTATGTTGGCCACATAGGGAATGGTAAGAAGGTCCATGAATACCCCTCTTCTAGAGTTGGTACCAAGTGAGGATTCTCCCACAACATAACAGCTAGAGAAAGTAAGAAACTTTCAGCCACAATGCACATGTCCATATCTTCTTCAAAATTGGATGAGGGTGACCTTCACCACAACCTTCTCTTATATTCTAGTATTCCTTGATGGTAAATGTACCCCTCATGGTGTATCCCCATCTGAGGACATCTACTCCTTCCTGAATTATGAGTTTCCTGGACTGTAGCTTGCGGTTCAACTGCTACCATTGATTTGAGTTAGGAGGGTGTGGTTAGTCCCGGCGCTCTTTCCATTTCCTCCATCCATCACTAACTAGAGTGTCTTTCCAATATTGGTCCATAGTGTAGAAGTTCTAGCCATTTGTATACAGGAATAGATCACTCAGATATTGTCTCCTAAATATTTTTTCTCTTTGTTGCCAAGAATCCTACCAAAACAAGGTTGTTATTCCATTTTTTATTTCCCAAAAAAAATGTTGTTTGATAAGATCATTGTTCTGTACTGCCAGATTCCATATTGTAGAGCCTTTGGGGGGATCTTGGTATCTGAGCATGTCTTTAGTGCATATTTGCATGCAATATTTTTTAGTCCAGTTTTGTTTCCATACTTTTGAGACTCCTCTTATCCAGCACCACTAAATTTTGGCTCCCATCACTTGATTCAATGTGAGAGATGTGAGAGGGTCCTGAAGACCCAGGCCCCCATCCATCTTATGATTTTTTATATCGGACCATGAGACCATTTCGCATTTCTTCAATTTTTGTGCCCCTCCCCATAAGAATTTTTTTAATTTTCAATCATCTTTGCACATGACGTCTATTGGGACACCATCCCCAAAATCCTATAGATCAGAATGGATTGAAGGACTGCTTTTAGGAGGATAGTACAACCAACCAGATTGAGGGTTATAAAATCCCAACTACTGAGCTTCAGGTGGATCTTTTGTAGTAGAGATTTACAACATGATTTTTTTGAGTTCAAAGATAATGGCATGCCTAGATATTTGGAGGGTAGAGAGCCAATTCTGAAGCTCGACACATGACCAAAAAATTAGTCGATGTTCATCAGGATATTGAAAAATAAAATACAGGATTTATCATTATTTATCATGCTCCACACGGATTCCATTAAAACTTGCATAATATATTTTATTCTCCGAGCTTCTCACAAAGATACATGGAAGGAGAGCATAATGTCATCCATGAATTGCTAGTGCATAATAGGAATATCACTGCCCCATGGCCGCAGACCTTGAATTTGAGAATCCAAAGCTGCAGACTTCAAATATATGCCCAAAAATTTTGTCTCCATGTTGAAGAGGAAATGGGAAATTGTGTTACCCTTTTGCAGGCCACGAGAGGGGTTGAAAGGTCTAGTGGGAGAGACATTAAGAAGAATTGAAACCATAGGTGAGGATATTAGGGAGAAGACCTAGCTAATCCATATATGGTTGAAACCATAATATTTAAGGATATTGATGAGGAATGTATAGCTAGACAGTTATAAGTTTTAGAGAGGTAAAAATTGGTCATCAGGCTTGAGGATTTTAGATGCTTTAGGGAATGAACTATTTCTTGGGACATGAGAAGCCATCAAGAATCTGTTGACCTTCCACAAAGCCCATTTGTTCCAGAGAGATAAGGTTTGGGAGCAAAGGCTTGAGGTGTTTAACAATGATCATGGAAGATGGATCCCTGTTGGGATTCGAAATGTCGACCATTGTTTTATCACACTGTGGAAAATCCAGAAATCTCTTCATTAATCAAAAACCGCAAAACCTTGAAAACCAAAATGATCATGGAAATAATCTTGTATATGACATTACAAAGTGCAATTGGCCCAAACCCTTGAGGATCTTCAACATTAAACATTTTAGGAATTAGAGCAATAAAAGTATCATTGAGTCTTGTACATACATTTTGGTTAATACATGATTCTTCCACCACCTACAAGATATATTTACCCATGAATCTCCAGGAAACTTGGTAAAATTCCACTGTGAAACTGTCAAGTCTAAGAGCTTTATTTTTTTCCATGCCCTTCACAACATCCTCTATTTCCTCCAAAGTGACTGCCCACATAAGGGGAAGGTTTTGATCGCTTGAGATAAGGTGAGGGATGTTTTGTGTAATTATTTGTATGTCCTCGGTTCTATCCTAGACAGGTTCAGAAATAAGGGATTGGAAGTGATTGACTGCGAAATCCTCAATTTACTCATGTTGATCCAATCTATTCCCTGCTTCATATTTAATAGAGAACATGATGTTATGTTGGTGATGTTGGATCATGGATTTGTGGAAGAATGAGGTATTGTGTTACCCTTTTTGAAGCCATTTAACTCATGATTCATGCTTCCATAAATCTCTTCTTGTTTTCTTCTCTCCTCCATTTTGTTTATTAGTCTCCCTTCCTCTTCCATTAGATCTTCATATCTCCCCTCATTGATAATTTTCTGTTGGATTTCCTACATTTTATTTTTCAATTGATGTTGGTCATTAATGATGTGTCTGAACTCTTCTTGGTTCCATTCCTTGATCCTATGTTTAAGCTCCTTCAGCTTCAGCTGGAAGGTATGCATGTGATTTCTTCCGTGATCTTCACTCTCCTTCCATGACATTTCCACTTTCTTCATTAATGCGAGGTCCCTTAGCCACAAGGATTCAAATCTAAATGGTCAGTTCTTCGAGCAAATTTTTAGTTCAATCTCCAGTATGATCGTCCAGTCGTCTAATCACATACATGTAAGGATCGAGGCCTCTACTCAGAAATTAGAAAGTATTCCAAGCAGGATGTGATTTGATGTGTGTCTACCCTCTAGTTATTCCAAGTGTAGATTCTATTATTCATTGGCATGTCACTTAGGTGAAGATGTGAGATTATATCTCTGAATGCCTCCATGTACCCATATGGATGTCAGATACCCCCTTTTTTCTCATCTAAGGACAAGATTATGTTGAAGTCTCCTCACACAATCCATAGTTCTTTTGGATATAGTTTTCTCAATATTTCGAGGTTTTGGAGAAAAACCCCTTTTTTCTCCTAGAATGTGAGGTTGATATACACCAGAAAATAGGGACCAATCTTTGGTTGCGATGTGTCAGAATTTACCTGAGAGATTTTGGATAAGCTGACCCAGACCTCAAAAATGATTTCTGTAGGGTTCCAAACATTGGCTAGACCCCTCGCACTATCCCTCACATCGTGAGCTACTACATCATGGTGGGGTTTAAAACTCTTCATAATATTCTTTAGCTTTGGTTCCGAGATATTGGTTTCTTGGATCACCATGATACTATGTTTGTCTCTTTTGAGCCTATCTTTCATGTACCTTTTTTTTTCTCTACTGTTGAGGCCTCTTACATTCCAGGATGTATAATCATTGAGAATTTTTAGTTAGTTAGTGGAAGACCACCAACATATGCACCACTCTTCTTGAATTAACCAGCATCTTTCCATCCATGTGAATGGATTCATGCAAATCATTTCTCCCTCATTTTTCTCTCCTTTTCCATGAAGACCCAGTTCAGCTCCTTGGATTATTTGAGATCCCAATTGTTCATGATGGTCTGAAGCTAGCATTCATTATTTGGCTTTGTACTATTGAAATTTTTCTCTGTATAATTGTTTTTGATCCTCCAGGATGAACCGTTCATCCAGATGTTGCCATTTGTTCAATAGCCTTCTCATAAGATGTTCCTGTATAATGAGAGCCTCCTTTTGGACATCAATATCCATGTTAGCTTGTTCCATTGGTTGTCTCAGAGCTTCTTTTTCTCGAGGCTCCTCTTCAGCATTTTTTTTAGTATTATTTCCTCCCTTTTGCAGAGTTATTTTATTTTCCTTACCTGGAGATGCAGTCAACTCACCATGTTTTTCTTCTTCCTCTGTCAGGATGTCATATCTATTGTTATTATTCAGACCCTTTCTGGGTGGCAGCAGGGAAGGGTTTTGTTGTTAATTTTTCAATATTGTTCAATGTTGTATCAGTTACTTACGCCCAAGTTACTTATTTCATTAACAATGCATCCAATTATAAGTAGTGTAAATAAAAATAAATTTTAATTGAAGATAGAAAAATGCATGCACATACAAAGAAGACAATAGCACAACCATGAGACACAAAATATTGGTCCAATAACTAAGAAAAACCCCACTTGGGGGAAACCCTTTCAAATCTTCTTCTTCTATAGATGATCATAAAAAGTTTCAAAATAGAGTATAATGATCCCAATACATATATGCAGTGAAAAAAAAAATGTAAAATCTATATATCTACATATCTACAACATCAGGGACATGGATCTAATGAATCACCATGTGATGTCAACTACCAAGTCCTAAAACTTAATCTAGGATCTTGTCAATGACTGTTATGAGGTGACTGTGACTAACTGAAATAAGTATGAAGACATTGCGCAAGCAACTGATTGTGATCCAAATCATATCTGCCCATAAAATCCCTTATTCATGACCTTAACATGCTCATCCCATGGTTGAAGCTACCTTAGCTGCGACCTAGAAATTTTTTGCCTGCGGCTCTGGTCCTTATCATCCCTGAACCGTAGCCGCACCCTAAAGACGGTATGCCCATGGCTCTATCAACTCAGTCGCGACCTCAACAGGGCCAACCTACGACTTTGGCTCAACTTAGCTACTACCTCAATGCTTATTTCCCGCGTCTCTGGCCCACGAGTTTCAGATCTAATACGAGCCTCTGTCTATGATCCCAATGCTTTTTCTCAGCTTCTTTTGACATAATTCCATGAGCAGTAAAATAGAAAATATGAACCAATACCAAAATAGCATGAAGAAGATCTCATGATCGAATGTGTGCAAATGAACTTGGTGTCATTTCTATTTATAACTTTGTGAGGGACCGCTTGGGGCTTTGACCGAATCCACATGTGGTTAGGTCAATCCATAAAATAATAAAATAATTCTTAACTTCTGCTTAATCGATCAGGGTGATGTACAAGTCGTTTTTGGTCCTTTTGAAAAGAAGAATCTAATTAAATTATAAAATCAATCATCTAAACTTTCCAATGTGTAATTTGACTCTACTTTCAAAAATTAACATCTGTGAGGTCTTTGGATTCCGTTTTTTTCCTTTAAACTTCTTAAAAACCCTATGCATCCTATCAAGGCTTGGATGAGCCTTTGCCATTAGGAGGCACTTGTAGCTTTGGTTGGTTCAATGGATAGTCATGGTACAAATTTCCATATTCATTGAATCATCGACACCTGAAGGGAATACGCTCATAGTCTAAGGATTCTTGTCATACCTCATCTTGGTATTCTAGCTCAATGAATTTCAGTGATGGCTCTATTATATTCACGTACAAAAATATCCTAGCATTGGAGGTGTACCTTCCTCGACATGTTGAATCTAAAACCTTGACAAATATTCCAATAAAGTTCGTGATTCCTTCCAGGATGTGAGGATACAAAAAATCCACCGGTAGGTAAAATAACCTAACCCACACTGGGGCTACCATAAATTTCTCCAAATCTAGGTTGTAACACTCTTCTGAGCATTGCATGAAGAGCCCAATGTTGTTGAAGAGGTAAGGCCCTCTTTCAAAAACCCTTTCCTTATCTTCTAAAATAGTGAAAATTACTATAAAGAGTCCTCTAGCTCCCAACTTTAGCTCTATATGTTAGTTTGGTTTTCATTTGAGTTGTATCAATTTTACCAAATAAATTTCAGTAGGCCAAACACCAGTAAACGTGTAGATTAATACATTATATTTCTAAACTTTCCATAGGTATCCATTTTGTTTATGGGTATTATGAATCTCGGTTTTTTCACTGCTCGCGGGAGGCATTAATCTCGCATGTGAGATTTCCATTAGGCACCTAGGACTCGGTTTCCCTTCCTGTTTCCATTCAAGTTTCCTGGAGCTATTATTGCACCTTGGGCACTTGATTCCCGTGTAGGGATATTTCTGTAGGAGCAGATCTCTCCCCTCCCCACAATTGTGCAAATTCCTGGATGTCAGCGCATCAGATGAAAGAGCGGTCAATTAGGTACGTACAACATTGTAGGTGTGAACTTTTTTTAGGGTTTGCAGGGTTTTCCTTCAGAAACCCTAGCAGAGCTCATGTTAACACTAATATTTCCTTATTGTGGCATTTGAAATATACCAAAGTTTGTTTATAATTTCTATTATATTTGTTCAAAATTCAGAAAAAATTAAAAAACCCTACACAATAAAAAAAAATACTATTGATTTTACTAGTAATTTGTTTACAATCTCTATTCTTATTTAGATTAAATTAAAATTTAGAAAAAAAAAACAAAAAATTTCAATAGTTACCTTAAATTCTTGCTTCTTCTTGTTTATGTGACTGTAAAATATCACCTTAAGGTTTAACTTTCTGTACCACTTCATAATTAGGGATTTTCATCTTAGGAATTTTCAATTTACTTGGTTTGTGTACTTACTATAGATAGGGAATTTGATGTGTAAATTATGGGCACCACTTATTGAATCAGATCCAAACCCTATTGGCCCTCTCAGCTAAAAAGAAAAAACATTTTATGTTTATCAGTGTGCCCTGTGTAATATAACGCATTAGTGCACCTCTGCCAAATAGCATCATTAAATCCGAAAACTATGGTAGTGCTTTTAGTATTACCTATCACACCGAAAAATTTTATCCCTTTCTGTTTTTTTAAAACAATGTATATTTATCAGAGTTCCATGTATAATATAATGTGTCAATCTGCCTCGTTCAAATAGCACCAATAAGTCCAAAAAAATTGTATATAATTTTTTATGTTTTCATTTTTTATTACGATGGTAGTGCTTTTATCGTTACATATCACACCATCATAATTTAAATTTATTTATAAAAAAATTCATTGTTAGTGCTAAACAATTAAATTCCTAGTTGTTTTATGAAATTAAACACATTGGGGTATTTATGCACATAAACACATCGGTTACCAGACCTATTTTTGGCTTAAAATTATGTCATCTATTTATAAAATATATTTAATGACTTATGTGTTTAATGGTATAGGTTGTATATTGCTAAAAAAATGTCTAAGAATTTGTCAAGTAACAAAAATATTGATCAACACAATGATAACACATCCAAAAAATAATAAAAGGAAAGTTATTTTTAAATTCTTTACAAAATTAATATGTTTGAACTATATATAAGTTTAACTAATATGTATTGGTTAGTGTGTGTCATGTAGAGCCACAAAAAGAGGAAGCTTGATAAGATTATTTCTAATCTAAGTATAGAGGAGCGTAAAATCTCAATAGAAAAAATGCCATTCAATATGAGTTTTTTTTCTTTTCTTTTTTATTATTTTCATTAATAATATACTTAAGAATATTAGATAACATGTTTCAAACATTTTATTAATTCAAATATGTTTAATGTTCTACAGGGAGCAACAATGAAGGAAAATAATGTCATTCTAAGTAAAAAAATTATAGAACATATAAATGACAATGAATTGGTCCTTAGCTCATCTCGAGTGGTGTTGGAAGTTAATGAAAGGGGGGGGGTGGGGGGGGATTTTACAAAACTATGAGGAATATAGTGGAATGAACGTATAGACGTATTTTCCACTAACCATATAAAAATTAATCCAATGATTCCAAGAACCAAGTTATATCTAAACTACAGGAACTATTTCCAAAGCAAGGGTCAATGAGACTTGTCATACCTACAATAGAAAAAACATACAACAATAAAAAGAATCATTCAAAAGGTAATATTCCTAATCAAAATGCTTTTATATAATTATATGTATATATTGCTACAAACAATTCATTTATTAATATCAAATTTTTTATATTTAGTTTTCATATATTAATATAAAAATAATCTATTACCTTTTTAGGAAAATTATGAAAATTCTAAAGGCTCAAAAAGCTAATATGCGAAACAGGCCAGTAGGAGTTTCCAAAAAGTGTACAAGGAGAGGGTCAAATAAATGGACATAATTGCATCACAGGAGGGGCCATCTCAACAAAAACATGCTTCAAATGTATCTAATCATCGAATTTTTCTATTAAGGACATATAAACAAATAATTTATCATTAAATTTTAATTTTCAAGTATTTTCTTATAGAAAAGAAAGCAAAATGGAACCCATTAAGCACATAAAATAGGATGACAAGGAAGAAAAGGGTTGATATCAAAGTTTGTGAGTAATTGTTAATATTTCCTTATAAAAACTTAAGATTCCATTTTTGTATATTTTAATTTGTTTTACAACAACCATCCTTGAATGTATTCAAATGGGTGTTAACATACAAATAAGAGTCGTCAAAAGAATTAATTGACATTGGTTTAAATATGGGTTGTGATTATATGTTGGCATATCAAAAGATAATTGTCGAATTTGTAAGTATCTATGTTGTTTTAATTCTTCAGGTTTATAAATAATAGAACAAAAAAATTCTCTATATAAAATATATAATTTATTATGGGGTATAAAACTTGTCAAAAAAAAAGTATGGAACTACAAAAACTAAAGAGTTGTTGAAAGAAGGCATGAGCTTTGGTTTTGAGGGTAGTGCATATAGCTCAAGACTCGGTTCTTTTTATGGTACATTGTTTTTTTATTTACATTGATGTATATTATTTATTCCAATTTTCAGTATTCTCACCAATGTAGATACACTCATTTTTTTTATTTACATTGATGTATATTATTTATTCCAATTTTTAGTATTCTCACCAATGTAGATACACTCATTACACTTTATTTTTATGTTTTCATATGGAAGTTTAAGATGAAGAAAATAATCGATGAAATCAACAAAACATTCGTCCAAATAACCCAATTCATGGAAGTGGCTCGATGTTGTGGCCTTAATTTTTGAGGAAATAAGGAGTTATGATGATAAGATAGAAGCTGCGAGAGAGACATCCAAAGAAGAAGGAACTCACTAAGGACTGGAAGCTGTGGAGGAACGATGGAATGAAGCAGCCACGATCAAGCAAGAAAAGAATAATGACAACCAACAAACTAGTACAACCAAGCAAGGAAGAAGGAAGAGGTCCCAAGTAAGACCTCGAAGTCCAGGCGAGTGTGGAAATATAAGGAAGGATGAGTGTGAATGCAGAGAAGGGATAAAGAATATTGAGATGTTGTTGTGGAGCTAGTAGAGTCACTTTGTGTCTATTATTTTGTATGATTTTGTATTGATATATCATGTGAGTGTGTACTATAGAAAAGAGGCTCTCGAGCCCAATGTAATGATGTTGTTGCATAGACTAAAGCTGAAGAGGATTTATTGGGACAATTGTGTTTTAGTCGAATGATTACCTGGTTCTTTAAATTTTATATGTATGTGTATATAACTAGTATTTCCCTTATGAGTATGCATGACTTATTGCGATCAGGCTTCTGTGTGGTATTATTTAGTATTCTTTGAATCTTATCTCTCTGACGTGACTCCTCTTGATACTATATCTCAATCCCCATCTAACTAAGGTCACAACACGACCTAGGTGAGACTCCTTACCCACCATGTGTTACACAGTAATTTGTCACCATGCCCATTTTCCCATCCCTGATCCTAAAATTCCCCATGAATAATACTGTGCAATGTTTCCATATTCAAGAAATATGTTGGCATATCCCCTTGAAGATCCAAAGAAGACTTCCTTGAAATATTATTGAAGAAACTTGGTCAAATTCCTAGTTTCTTGGGTTAGCTCCTTTCCTGGTGCCATGACAATGTTGATTCCCTTATCCTGGTTCTAGCCCAGCACTGTCAGCGCACTAATTTATTGGAAAACCACATTGATCCCTTTTCTGGAAGTGCTTCCTCAAATTGAGGAGAAGCTTCGACCTCTAGAAGCTCAAGGGCGGTGAGTTGGTTGTTGAACAGAGATGATAAGGTGGAGCTATCTCATTTTGGAGCTTTGATCTCATACATGGGGGATCATCCCTTAGAAAGTTGGCCTTCCTCCTCCTTTCATGGGCTCCAAAACTCCTTCTCTTTTCTATAAATTCACATCCCTCATTCCCCCAAGTTTAGATCTTGGTTGATCATTGTCAGACTTTTCTGAACTCTGAAGACTAAGTGCACGGGAGAAGGAATGCTCTTGAGCTGGGTGAAGGACTTATATTTTCACCTAAGGACACCTCCAACATCAAGGCATGGTTTTAAGATCTCCTTTTGTAATTTATCAATAATAACATTTGATGTTTTCTTTCTATATTTGTCTACATGATTATGAAAATATTCTGGTACTCCTTGATATGCTAGATAGCTAGTGTTTATGTTTATTATATTGTGTATCACGTTTTTTTTTGTCTCCCAATCATCCATAGGTATTCATGTTCCATCAATAGTAGGAAGCGGGCCTACAAGGATCATGGATCGAGGTCACTATCAACGGATCCAAGGAAAGTGATTGGAAAAAGGTGTTTATGTCTCTTTCCTCTTTGCATTGTAAGCATTTGTTAAGAAAGATTATGTTAGAAAGAATCTCGTGTTGATAGACCCACTATAGGACTAGAGAGATTGCCTCTGTCTGCAGAGGGGATTTATCTCGACAACAGAACTGGTGATTCAAATGGGGAGCTTTAGCCTTTTAAGTCCTCCTTCCCCGAACTGATATTGGATCAGTTTCACCGATTACGGAAATCTAAGCTTGCTTGCGTCTCTATGAGTTTGCATCGAGTTTTATTTTTTATTTAGAATATTATTTCTAGGTTCCTGCTTCGGTTTGGATTTATTTTCCTAAGCATTCCTCGATCAATGTGTCTTTTTCCAGACATAGTCATGCTACCAGCGCAAATATTTATAAGTATAGTCGCACCGAAAACCATGTTTTCCACTTTCTCCTCGCACTGGTACAATTTCGTATACCAGCACTATCTTTTCTATGCAGAGTAACACTACCAGCACGGGTTTGAGGGTCTAAACTAGTGTTGATGACCCTGTCAGCACGTTTTTTTCTATGTAAAGTAGCGTTGATCCTTAAATTTGAGAATTTGTGGGGATTTTTCTAAAAGGCCTAGTATTTCCTGATTTCTAAGGTCATCCTCTTGCTCCGTATGCATCAAATTTTGTCTTTTTGGTTTTAGTTTCTTTATGGTGTGCAAAAATCCATCCTATACTTGAAGTGGTAAAATTGAATTTTGGTTGAGTCTTTGATTTTTTGAGTCAATTAAAATATCGTTTGTTGCTTTTGCGTTTGGAAGGAATACTGATTTTCTATTGATTCAGTATTATTGGTTCTTTTGAGACCATTAAGAAAAACTATTTTTCATTAATTTAATTTTCATCTCAAGGTTTCCTTTTCGTTAAAGTGCATTATATCACATTGCATTGAAAAGTTGTTTTTTGAGATCTATCATTGAACTCATATTACATTGTTTAATGATTGAAAACTAAAATGTCCATTGAGTGCATTCTCATTCATTAGAAGGTGCATTAAGTAGATTATCATTCCATCGAAAATTGCATTGAGTGCATTCTTATTCATCAAAAATAAAATTGAAATTGTGCATACATTACAATTGCATATTTTTCGGAAATTTTTTTGCATAGATTACATTGCATAATTTGCATCTTTGAATGTTTTGACTTGAATTGGGATAGTGAAAGTGATATGGTTAGTAAAATGGGGAAAATTTTTACTCACTCATTATTAAAGAAAAGTAAATCATAATAAAAAAATTATTAACAATGTTAACATTCAAGTGATTGAAAAATTATCACACCAATTATATAACTCATTTTTTTTTTGTAAGTCAGCGATCTTTTCATTAATCAAAAAGTATGTATAAGGATGTCATAATGCATGTGGCTTCACCCCAACTAGGTTTTCTGACCAATTCTATAACCATGATACAGACAAAAATAAAATTACCCAACTAGGAGATCCAGAGCCATTTAGACCTTACATGCCATAAAACAAAAAGAACTAACAAGACACCAATTACCATATTCATTCATATGAAGTGATAGAGGCAGGATTATCTGGCCCCATCCCTGGAGGAGGAGGTGGTGGTAGAGATAATTGACATGTTGTTCAAAGTGAGCAAACCAAGATTCCAATCTCTCAATTTTCTTAGTCAAAATATTTTTCCCACCACAGACAACCACAATTCATTCACAACAGTGGCACTAAAATTACTAGAGTTGCTCCAGCTTAGTCATAACGACCTCATCTTCTTCTTTCCGAACCCTGTCATGAGATACCAAAGTAGCCAAGATGGAATAAAGCATCTCTAGCTGCACTGAAGAGCTCCTACGGTGACTGACAGCTACACGCTCCTTAGAGACTGCATGCTGCATCCCACCACCCCTACCATGAGCACTCAATCCGTAACCATGACTCAATATTCCACCACTGCTTCCACCCCCACGATCACCCTACAACCTTTGTCACTAGCAGGACCAGCTAACTATCTTCTTCGACTGCCAACTTCACCACCCCCACTAGCTTTACCGCGCTTACAAGCAACACAATGACCCCTGCCAACACCTACAACTCTCGCTCCTCCACCTATGACACCAGCTAAAATAGGAAAACCTATAGGCAGGCTGGCCAAATCTAACTTCAACCCCACTAGATAATGCATGGAGTGGGGGAGAGGCTCATCCTAGGAGCCTTGCTTAGAACCTGAGACCTGCATCGAGCCTCGACCGTCTTCCACCACCGTTGAGGTAGCCCTAGCACCACACCCCCTTCAACAAGAAACACTTCTAGCCATACGATCGCCACCGCAAGCCAAAATCTCCATGCTCTTACCAAGAGAGATGGAGTTACGCCACCTTTATAAGATCCTCTTCCCTAATTCACTGCACAATGGCTACAAACCTTGACGAAAACTGTAATATCCCTTTTTCAGGAATATCAACAATGTGCTCAAAAGAAACGTTGTATAAGAAAAACTGTGCAACAAAAACGTAGATCAGGACTTGGTTCCTCTTATTTATGCTTTATGGGTCTCATATATGGAATTTAATCCAAAACAAATTAGTTTAGATACACTAAACATATATCCCACAAACTAGACTAGCTAAAAAGCACTCAAAGAGGAAGGCTGCAGCCAAATGCAAACACTGCTTCAGGAATTGCGAAGTTTTACCAGAAATTCAAAGGAGATCAGCAAGGAGGTTCATACTTCAGTAATACAACAGCAAATTAGCATTATCATGAAGCTATTTCAATATACAGCAGAATTAATGAGACAATATAGCAAGAAATCTTCAGAAAAGAGAGCTAGAACACATGTACATTTGATGAAATGGCTCAACAGCATTATTTTTAAGGAGCTTCAGTAGCTGTAATTTACAACTTAGATCTAGGGAAGATCTGTGGACAAAACATCAGATCTATTTTAGATCTGGAAACTAGATAGTTTTCTCTTCAAGATTTCCTTGGAATTTTGGCAAAATCATGCATAAATAATAGTAGATCTGAGAAACAAGTTGCAGATCTATAAATTGTGGCAGTAAATTTCTAAATATAAAATTTCATTACAATGGATCAGATCTAAATAGAACATGGATCAGCAAGCTAATCCATGGATCACCAAGTGGAAGGCAAAGCCCAACACTAGAGATCTCTGATCTAAACTATGAGCAAAACACCATGAAGAACCTCATGCAAAAATAACGCAGTCTACTCATGGAAACAGTGTTGTAGCTCAAATTTCATATATAAACACTGCAAAATTGTATATTTGAAGTACAAAGAGAAGAGACACTCTTCCAGGAGGTTAAAAGACACACTCCATGAGAAGAGGCTCCCAAAATACACTAGATCTCTGCAGATCTAGACTCCCACTTGCTGCAGCTTGCAGAGACAGCAAAACCCTCAATGGATCAACGCTGCCAATGTAAGTAGAGCTTGTCCTCAAGCATAATAGTGGATCAATTTAGGAAAACACTCCTCCAAGAATTCTCAAAGGAAGAGGTGAAATCCCTGCATAGGAATTCCAAGGACAATTCTCCACTAAACAACAGAGAATAGTATTTGTCTAAGTAGAAAAAAATACTCATGAATATGATCAATCAACAACCTTCTCTTGCTGCCCTCCCTCTCCATTTATAAGATGAGAAGCCTTTGCAAAACCCTAAACCACTTTGATGAGTTGCCCCTTTTCACATGAGAGGCCTCCTTCTAGAACTGCGTTGTCCCTTTTGGAGATGCATTAAACCTAGACAACGTTGTAGATTTGGTCAAGGTTGACCCATTCTTCAGCTCAAACCTCTTTCACACCTGCAAGTGATTATTTACATGGCCCTGATTTATCTTTGTTCACATGGGCATTGATTTATTCAGCCTTTCCAGGAGTTTTTTTTTTTTCTAAGTTAAACTATTTATATTAAGCATTAAAAACAGAGATACAATTCACATCTTCAGGCTTGGATAAATCCAAAGCTGAGGGAATTGACAGAGTATTACTATCCAAAACAGGGTTGCCCCTAAAGGGAAAACCAACCTCTTGAGTCCAACCATGACAGGCTACCCATAAGGGGAAACCAGCCTTCATAGCAACATAAAATTATATAAACGAGTCTAAGAAAAGATAGCAAAAAAACCAGAGATTGATGGAGTTCGAAAGCCGAATTCTAAGGTGAGTCTTAATTCTGGTCACTAGGGGGAGGCAATTCCTCCAGGATCCTGCATATGTAGCCATAGTTGAGATCACTTGAGCCCAGGTCCTCATCCAGAAGCGGTCCCAACGGAGAAGAAGGACGCCCACTACGTTCAACCAGAGTGTCCTGAGCTACTCCAAACTGAATGAAAGCCGAGTTGTCATGAGCAGCCATCAAGGTGCTCTCATCCTTTGACGTGGGGGAGCCCATATAGAGCAGATTCGGGAGCTTCGGCTCCTCTCTGGGTTCACCATCACTGTCTTCAGAAGCAGAACTTGAGGCCAGCTGCACAGGCAGCGCTTTCAACTTATGGGGGGGAAAGGTTGGAGCAGCGTTAATGGTGGATTTACGGGCCCGTTTCTTACCACGAGAGGAGGAAGGTGAGATGAAGGATCTAGGGGTAAGTTGGGGAGATACGAGAGGATCAGAAAACATAGCGGGAGAAAAAGCAATAATTTGGAAGGAGGGAGCTGGAGCCACCATCTCCCAGTCTGCAGGTGAGTTCAAATCCGGATGGAGAGCCATTGGAAGAGGGGGGTACGAAGGATTGCCTCCACCCCCCGTCCTTCTTCAAAGTTTCCTTTGGTGCTGCAGCATCTTTGCGGAGACAAAGCAGGAGGCAGGACCCAGAACCAAAGCTCGGAAGCTGGATGGAGACCAAACAGGAGGCAGGAACCAGAATTGACGCCATAGAGCCAAGGGGTGAAAACACCACACTAGCGCAAGGAAGGTATGCAGATCGGGTAGGGGAGCCAAGGAAGAAGCGGGAATGGCGAGCGACATAGTGCTGAGGAGAGTAAATACCAGTAACGCGGAGTATGTTGAGCAGTGAGTGGCGCATGGGGCTTTAAAGCCCAGCCCACGCGGGAAGTTATGGCGCTGGGTTTCCCCAGGCCTCTTCACATGGGTGTGCCTTGTGGTAGAACACATGGCCACCCCATGTAATCCCAAGATATCATATAGCACCCACATCCAGGGGCTGTAGGTCATTAAGGACCAGTTGTGTGCAGTGTTGGAGAAGGACTTCACCTTCAATGGAGTTGAGAGAGCCAGTCCAAAGGGGTGTGATGTGGTGGACTCCTTTGTTTGCCAGAAGGTTTGCAACCTTGTTAGCAAAACATCGCACATGGTGGAAGTCTATTGTAGAGTCTGTTCAGATATGATGCTTGAGCATGGTGATCCTGGTAGCTAGTCGCCAGCTCTTGTTGAGTTTGGAGGCCGAAGAACCTGCCTAGATCCACTTAGCCATATCAATTAAAATCTGAGAATCGCCTTCGATGAGGAGGGGAAACAAGTGTTGATTCCTAGCTATGATGAGCCCTTGGATGAGGCCTTCCAGCTCTGCTGAGTTTTTTTTGTCCCATCCAAGAGATCCATAGTAGATCAAGTGTGCTTGACCGTGGGAAGTTCTAAATATGCCTCTGAACCCAACAGGCCCTGGGTTCCCTTTGGAAGCACCGTCAAAGTTTAACTTGTAGAGGCCAGAGGGAGGGGGAGACCAGTGATCTGGGGAGGGTGCCACATGGACTTAGGGGAGCTCCGAGGGGAGGGATATTTGCAGACAAAGGTTCTAGCTGACCCAAATAATCTACTCCGTTTTGAGAGAAGGGAGGTCTTCATTCATCGAAAAACGAAGGGCGATCGTCTCTTGTAGATGGTTGAAAATCATGTTCCAAAGAGTCTTGGTGGAGGTGCGAAGGTCCTTGAAGATCTGACGATTGCACTCTTTCCATATCACCCATAGGAGCTACCATGGGAGTATGGTCTAGAGAGCGTTGAGGATGCTACAATGAAAAGGATAGGTAGGCCAATTATGTAAAGTGTTAATGATGTTTCCCGCTATTCAGTCTGATCGTCTGCTAAGGAGATTCACTTTGTCCTAGAGATCCGTGGCTATCAGACATTCATTGAAGAGATGTTCTGTGGTTTCTTCCTTGATCCCGCAAAGGGGGCATTGAGAGGGGCCAGTGAATCCTCTGCGGTGAAGATTGTCCCAAGTGAGTAAATGACTCTTACTTAGGAGCCAAAGAAAAGTGGAGATTTTTGGCCAATTTCTAGAGTGCCAGAATTTGTCCCAGATGCTATCAGGTTGAAAAGGAGGGAGCAGGAGACTGTAGGCCTCTTTGGTGGAGAACATGCCCGATGAGGTGTAGCCCCATCGAATGTGATCAGGATCTGTCTAGATTTGAATTCGCCACCTGTTGAGTTCCTCCGCTATCTCGAGGGTAAGAGTAAGGCCTAGCTAAGAGCTCAGATGCTCAGCCGATAACCACTGACGAAACTGGTTGTTGGTAGTGTCTGAGTGGCTCCAGAAGGTGTTAACGCTAGGCTGGGCGAGTTGCTCCAGGGTGTCAGGCCAGTCTGAATTAGGAAAAAGATCCACTAGCTTCAACATTTTTTGCCACGAGACATGCCAGAATTTTGCAGAGCCGCCAGACTTGACCTCCCAAAAACTGTGGTCACGTATGAGAGCGCGATGCTGGCTGGCAGCTTTCCAAATGAGAGATCCTACTTGATCACCTTCATAGTGGACTAGATTGCTGAGGGGCCAGTTGCTGGCATATTTCTCTGCCCACATCTGCTCCCATGGGCTGTTGTTGTTGGAGACCCATTGCCACCAGATTTTAGCCCCCATAACCTTGTTGTTGAGGTGAGGATCATGCAGCCTGAGGCCACCAACACGCTTGGGCATGTAGACCTCCTGCCATTTCACCAGTGCCCACTTCCTTTTCACTTTGTTTCCTCCCCATAAAAAGGTGCATTGGAGGTCATAGACAGCTTTGAGTACCCATTTAGGAGAAGCGAGAATGGAGAAGAGGTAGAGGGGCATGGATTGCAGGATAGATTTTACCAAGATGAGCCTGCTAGCCAAGTTTAGGGCACGATGGGTCCATAGAGATAAATGCTCTTCCAATCTGTCTAACAAATCTCGCTAGGAAGAGTGCTTAAGGACCGAGTCCGTAAGAGGAGCACCTAGGTATTTAGAAGGCAGCAAAGCAATGGAGAAACCTAGGATTCTGGCTATATTCTACTGGGTGATCAGAGGGGTGTTGAAAAATAATATTTGGGATTTGGCATTATTGACCGATGGCCCAGCTTCCAGAGAGAAACAATCAAGGATGGATTTGAGGGCAGAGCCTTCTTGGACCGAAGGGTGACCGAATAGCATGTCGTCATCAAAAAATTGTTGGTGCAAGATGGGAGGTCGTTGATGGAGACGCGGCCCACGCAGAGATTGACTTTGAATGCTGGCTTTAAGGAGCCTACCCAAACCCTTGGCCATGATAAAAAAGAGGAAAGGGGACAGAGGGTCACCATGCCGGATGCCTCGTGAGTGAGAGAAGGGCGGGGAGGGGGCACCATTGAGGAGAGTGGAGTAAAGGGGAGAGGAGATGAGGCTGAGAATCCATCTGATCCAAGTTTGACTGAACCCAAAGGCATCTAGCATTTGCTGTATGTAGCTCCAACTAAGCTTGTCAAAGGCCTTTGAAAGATCTGTCTTGAGCATCATTCCTGGAATCTTAAAGGTTCTTAGGGAGTGTGCCACCTCATGCGTGAGGATTATGCCATCAAGGATGTGTCTCCCTTTGACATAACTGGTTTTCTCAAGGGATATTAGGAGGGGAAGGAGAGGCTTAAGACCATTGGCTATGACTTTGGAGACCAATTTATAGAGGACATTGCATAGAGCCATGGGTCGGAATTTGCTGGGGGTGGAGGCCTGATCTTCTTTAGAAATAAGGGTGATGAAAGTGGCATTAAGAGCAGGCAACATCCAGTGCATGGATCTAGATTCCTCAACCATTTCCCAAATTTCTTGCCTTAGGTCATGCCAAAAGAAATGGAAGAAATTAGTAGTAAAACCATCTGGCCTCGGGGCCTTCCCTGCTTTAAGCTTAGCCATGGCTTGATCCACTTCTTGGAGAGTGACTGTCCTGAGCAGCATCTGGTTGTGTTCCTCTGTGATCAGGGGGGATATGACAGGTAATTATGTCTATGGCCACTTGACGCTCAAGAGGGGGCTTCGTGAGCATGGATTTGAAGTGATCTTGGAGTTCCTGTTGTATTTCTTCATGAGTTTCTAGGCTTTCCCATTTCTCGCTATGGAGGATGGAAATGCGGTTGGCCATTCTTCATTGTATGGTGGATCGATGGAAGAAGTTGGTATTCTTCCCACCTTCTTTAAGCCATCGAATTTCAGACTTCTGTTTCCAGAGCGTCTCTTCTTAGAGTTCCCTTTCTTTGATCCTTGCTTTTAGAATATTTTGCTAAATGGCCCGGTCTTCAAAGCGCCCAGAGGCAATGATCTCTTGGTGGAGCTTCTCCATTTGATCGACCAGATCTTTATGCATTTGGAAGATGTTTCCAAAAGTAGTCTGATTCCATCGCTTCAATTTGGATTTGATAATTTTGAGCTAATGTTGAATGTTATACATGCAAGATCCATTGAGAGGGGGGATGGAGTGCCACCAATGCATCACCATGTCTCGGAAGCCTGGATGAGGAAGCCAGAATTGTTCAAAGCGAAAGGGTTTGTGACCGTTCTGATTTGGCCTTTCCCATTGGAGCTAGATGGGCCAATTGTCTGATCCTGTCATTGGGAGGTTGAAGGAGAATATGTCTCCTTGAGCACGAATGACTGTCTCAAAAACAAGGAATTGATCTAGTCTTGAGGCGATGAAATTGGATCCGATTTTGCTATTGTTCCAAGTGTGGCATCCATTAGCAGTGGCTATGTTAATGAGTCGATTTTGGGAGATGAAGGATCTGAAGTGGAGGGAGTTTGCTTCAAGGATTAGTTGGCCTCCTCGCTTTTCTTGCATGCTAGTTATCATATTGAAGTCCCCACCTAGGATCCAGTGGGGATAGGGATTATGTGCGTACAAATCCGATAGATCATCCAGTGCATGGATCTTGCTAGCGATCATCTAAGGGAAATAGACATTGGTAAGGAGACCTTTGAGATGGGTGCCAATGAGGTGAAAGGAGGCTTGAAGAAAGTGGCGGGAGGCGTGAAAATGCGAGAGGGATATGATGGTAGGGTTCCAAGCAATGGCCAAGCCTCCAAAGGCTCCCTCTGAATCTACAGCTACAGTGTCACATCCAAGCCAAAGGCAGCATAAAATGGAATGAAACGTAATACTGGTACATTTTTTTTCCTGCATGAAGAAGATGGCAGGTTTGTTGCGGCGAATACTATTTTTTATCATATGGCACTTATAGGGGTTGTTGATCCCTCGAATGTTCCATGATGTGAGCTTCATTATATATTTGTGGGTTTTAGAAATTTGAAAAATTTCGTCAACTTGGGATATCTGCCAAATTCCACTAGTTGATCTCCCAATGTGATAAGCCTTTGTAGAACAGTTGGCCGCCCACGTTTTTGTGATTCTCTGATAATATTGATAGTCTCCCAGGGAATAAGTTCCCCTTGAATACCCAGATGCATGCTTCTTTTTAACAATTGCACCTTTAGCAGAGCCTCCTTTAAACTTTCGATATGCCTAGGGGGGATGGTATGAAAAGATTTAGAGTCACAAGCCTTTTCCAACCCTGTTAGATCCAGATCCCCAAAGTCGATGGTTTCAGGCTCTTCCACCATATAGGTCACAGCATCTATGATTGAGTTACCCCCAGAAGGATTAGGCAGATCGTTGGTGGGGCGAAAGTCCAGATCCATCACCATGTTTTGCAGCGAGGGTGTACTTTGGGCAGTCTTGTCAGAGGGAGTCTCAGATCGCGGGCTAGCAGAGAGCACATTTTCGAGGGGTGGAACAGTGCCAAAGGAGGGCACCATAGGAGTGACTAGATCGAGCTGGGGGGGCTCCAGATCTGGATCGACCTCAGTGGAGGCTAAGACTTGAAAGCTGTTGCTAGAAGAGGGGATATGCAACGAGGGGGGAGGCTAGGTAGGGTTAGTGGAAGCATGATTTTTCTTGGAATGCATTTTTCTATGGGAGACACGAGTAAAACCATCTGGATCTGAGTCAGAGGGAGGACCAGAGGAAGCAAGGGGAGGATTCTGGGGGCAGTCGCGGAACAGATGGCCATGCATGTGACATTTTCTACAGCGAAAAGTAACATGTTCATAATCTATGGACTGGATCCATTCAAAATCTTTGTGCCAGAGACTTACCGAGTCAGGGAGTGCTTTTGCCAAGTGCATATAGACGCAGATCCTCTTGTAGGTTATGTATCGGTTATGTTTGGTTTCTTCCACCACTTTGATGAAAGTTCCAAGATAGTTCCTGATCTCTTTGAGGGTGATTTCTTCCCAGTATTCCTGAGGTAGGGAGTATAATCGGATCCAGACTAGTGCCCAGTTAAAGTCCTCTTTGTCTAGGTTGAAAAGTTCCACCCAGTCCCTCAGAAAGAGGCCTGCTGCATTGAAAAAACAAGGGCCTCCATCCATGACATGATTTTTTCTTCAATACAGGAAAAAATGATATTAAAGAAACCTTTGGGACCTAACTGAAGGTCAACTTGCCCCTTCAGCTTCCATTTGGCCTTGATCCAGCCATATAGGGCCTTTTCAGTGGGCCAAACCCCAATGAACTTGCCAATGAGGGCATGATCGTGCATATATTGAATATCGCTATTGACGCGCTCAGCAGGAAGATGGAGCTTGGGTCGCTTCTCTTGGATCGGTATGTAGGTTGATGATTTTGTTGGTTGCTCGTTCTTGGAACCTTGCCCATCGCTGGATCGGGGCAGGAATTGTGCTTTTGCTGGATCTAGATTAGGAGGCACGCGAGGAGGGAGATCAGAGCCTTGAGAGGAGATGGGGGTGCTAGATCTGAAGGGATCCCCATTGACGGGGGGGGTAGCAGAATCCCCCCCCCCCTCCCCTTGGAATCTGCCATGCTCGAGACAGGCAGCAGTGATCGGACAAGCAGCGATGAGAAGGAGCCAGAAGCGGCAACAATGTCTTCAGAAGGAGAGATGCAGAGAAGCCCTAAGGCTGCAGGCAGACGCTTCGTTCTCAACTCTCGGATGTGCTCATCCTTTTGGGAGTTTTACATGTCCTCCTTTATTTATTTATTTATGCAACAGAAATTAAAACAAAAATGAATATTCCTCTTAGCAAGGGCTAAGTAGGAATATTATAAAAACTACTTGACAACCTCTCACCAGGAGAACCCAACGGAGAACCAACCAATTTCCCACAAGAATAACATTACACTCTAACTCCGAGAAGCCCAAACAATGACATAGCCACTGGACTTCCTCAAAGATAATTCTACAACCAACAACACCCGAACAGGAGAACCAGACAAAGTTAAAGCTAAAAGACTGAATTATGGCCAACACTAGAAACCCACACCGAAAGAAATTAACACTATAGGACTTTGAGTAGCACTGGAAAAAACATCATCTACAACATACAAAGGGTTAATCCAACACCACCCGGAAAGCCAAAATACATAACTACTTAGGCCCAAAAAAAAATCCCAAAACCAACCAAATCTCCACCCGAAAATTATATAACTCACTTTCATTTAAGCAAAATATTTCCATTTAAGAAAATATATTATAATTATTTTGTTTTTTAATTCTAATTACTTTTTATTTTATTTATAAAAGTTTCCAGTTAATCAAATTCACTTTTAATTAGCATTGTTTTGAATTTTTTCACATTTATATCTTTATATTAATAAAAACTTTACAACCTTACTTTTTACAATTATATTACATATTTAAATTACTAAGAAATAAGAAACAAATATGCATCACTATAATATGACATTGAAAATAAAATATAAATAAGCAGGCTCATGCAATAGATCAATTACCCAAGTCATAAAAAATTTTACAAGAAAAGAGTTTAATTTTATTAAAATATAATGAATTATCTTCATCTTGGAACTAGGAAATGTATAAGAGTTTTACATAGATTGATGCTAATACATGTAACGTGTTGTCAAATATTTATTTATATATCATAAATAAAAATTAAATTAATTTTTAGGATGTGGTTATGGTGCTTCATGTTCAAAATCCATGGTACCTATGATGTAGTAGGGAACATACATCTTAAATTAAATTTGATTTCAAAAGCCATTTTGAGCATGGGGTTTTACACTATTCATGATGCTAGCATATTTAAACATGATAAGATCTACATTAAATTATGAGTTTTTAAAGATTTCCTTTAACTTTTTAACAGATTTTTTTAGGTAGAATGATATAAAATATTTAATTGAAAAATTAAATGGTCTTAATTTTTATATTTTTCAACCAATTTACAGCTAGATCATAATCTAACCATTTTTTTTATATAGCAAAAATTATCTAAATTTTTTGTCAAGTTAGTATAAAAATTTTGGCTTTATAAATTCTTAAGGTAACTCCTACACAAAATTGATTTAACTAATTATGATAAAGTTTCACCTTAAATAGTGTTCAACCTCATAGGTTATTGGGTATTTTTTTGTTCAGGAATGGTCATCGTTGACAGAAAGACTTCTTAACTAGAGTTAACCTAAATGGTCACTCTTTATTGTGGGACCCGCACAAGCTGTTCAAAGGCAACCGTAATTACTTCTGGAAAGATGAGAAAAAAAGAAAGAAAATTTTAACATCCACCATGCTAAAGATATTATATGTGACCTCTTTTAGAATACAAAACTTGAAAAAAAGTATGCACGTCGAGAGATTTAATACTATTCAAAACGGATCTATATTGGTTCTATATATGCATATAGCGTGTATAACTTTTCATTTTTAAAATGGTATTTTTGAATGCATAAATAGATAGAATGCCCTGAAATTTTACTTCGAACTTGGATTGTGTAAACTACACCACATTAATTTGCAATTCCAACAAACCTTTGCTAGACAAAATTTAAATTTAAATTTAAAACTGGAATTACTCCAAATTAATTTAAATTTTTTAAGAGATAGCTAAAATTTTAAAACAAACCCTCTTCTTTATGTGGATTGCAGAATATCCTAGAATTTGAGCTGACTTGAGTGAAAGATGTTATTTATTTAATCTCATTATCAACAAACAATGATTTTAGTCATTTCCTTTATGCAATTACATTTTTTGAGGTGACTCCAATGAAAGATGTTATTTATTTAATCTCATTATCAACACACACTGATTTTAGTCATTTCTTTTGTGCAATTACATTTTTTGTGCGTTAATGCTCACTAAAACCTATGTTAATGTTTCTCCTCCTATATAAATTACCATAATTTAATTTTTAATTATCGTGGGAATGATATATAGTTTGGAAAAGCACAACGTATCATCAATGACATGTTAGATGAAAACACTTTCCAACTAAGTCTCCATTGTTTTCTTACCTTATTTCTTTCCATGAACGGATTAGTAATTGTTCCTATAAATGACTTTCTACCACTTGTAAACAATTTAAAGCACAATGTATCATCGATGACATGTCTGATGAAAACACAACTAAGACTCCATTGCTTTCTTACCTTATTTCTTCTCATGAATGGATTAGTAATTATGGTTTTTAAACTTCTGTGTTTGTCGTTAATTGCAGAATTCGAATTATCCACAATATCATAAAACAATGATCGATGTTTCGAATCCCAACGGGGATCCATCTTCAGGACAAGAAGTGAATGAAGAATGAAATAAGGTTGCACAGGTCAAGACTTAAATAGTGAAGGATGATGAGAAGAACCGACAAGAACATATTTATTAATTTATTTAAAAATATATATTATTTATTTTTTATAAACATTTTCAATTTAATTTAATTTTAATAAATTAATTTTAATTTAAATAATTTATAATACTTAAAATAATATGTAATAGCGCCTATTATTAATATTAATATTTAAAAATTTAAAAATTGTTTATATAATATTACTTATTAATTTCTTAATTTAATTTATTTTTAAATTTTATTTTAATAATTTATAATATAATATTACTTGATTTAAATTTTTTTATTTAATTTCATAATTATTCATTTAATTTCATAATTTTTTAATTATTTAAAAAAAAATAACATTTTTTAATTCAATATTAAAAAAAATATTATTATAAATAAACCTTAAGTGCTACTAAATTTTTAAAAAATATTACCTAAAAAGATTGAGTTAAAATAGTCTAATCAAATTAATAATCTAAAAGTTGATTAATTGTATAGTATTAATATGATATAACCCTAGATGATATTAATAATGGTTTTAATTAGCCTTAATTAATAAAATTAATAATTAATTAATAAAATAATAATGGTTTTAATTAGCCTTAATTAATAAAATTAATAATTAATTAATAAAAAAACCTATTGTTTGTTTTATTTTAAATAATAATAATAAAACTTTATTTAAATAAATGTTAATAAATAAAAGTTATTAATTATTGTTTATTAATTCTACTAATAAAGTGAGTGTTTTTATTATTAAATATAATTTATTAATTTAATCCTAATAAATTTTTAAAATGAAATTTATTATTATTAAATATAATTTAATTTAATTTGAATTATTATTATTATTTTTATTTTTAATTACTAGTAATAACTATTAATTAATTAATTTTTATTAATAGAATAAAAATTAATTAATAAAAATATTTTTTATGAGTGAATGAAATAATTAGAGTTTTGTACTGACGAGACCCTAAATTTTTTTACTAACAAGGAGAAGAAGCAAACCTATAGATTATACCTGGGATGAGGACGAACATAAGGAGCACATTTATCGAATTAGAGGTCGCCAATTGTTACTAATCTCGTATCCTCCATCCCGGTTAATGTTATGCGGGTGTTTTATAATCTCTAGTGCTTCTCTAATCTTTCGTCTTTGATAGTGTTCCCCCCTTGCAATGATTTTAGCATCCTCAAGATGCAAGTGATGTTTAGTTTTTGAGGAGTGATCAACAAGAGTCGAGGTTCGAGATTGCTCATGTTTAATATTGGCACCATGCCCTTTAAGATGATTTTGAATAGAGTGCCCGGTTTCACCAATATAACTCTTCCCACGTGAGTAGTCAATCTTGTAAACACCTTCAAGCTGCTCATGACTAATGCTATCTTTAACGGACCACATTTTTTGTCTAATGGTTCTTGTTGCTGAGAATTGTGCGAAAATGTCACTCCTCCCCAAAACCCTGGCAATCTTATCAGTCACACCTTTAATGTACGGTAGAAAAACCCTTCCATCACTTTCTTGAGGACCCTGGTGTCTCTTGGATACGACCGTACCTTTTGCTCTATTTATGGATTTTCTGATTTCTCTTTCCTTATACCCTATACCTAAGAAAACATATGTCAGGTGAGAGATTTCTTCTTTCAGGTGCTCCTCATCGGATATCCTTAGGGTTTTTACAGCAAGAGTGTTAAGGACACCAAATTTCTGAGCAGGATGATGGTAAGACTCAGCGTGAAGGTAGTTGTCAGTATGAATTTTCTTTCTAAACACTTGATGCCCTAATGTTCCATCTTATTTTCTGGTAACCAGGACATCCAAGAAAGGAATGCTCCTATTTTCTTCAATCTCCATGGTAAACCTAATTTCTGAGGAAATTGAGTTGAGGTGATTAAGGAATCTCTCGAGATTCTCCCTACCATGTGACCACTTTATGTTAGTGTCGTCTACAAAACTTTTTCACCATGCTCGACTTAAGGGAAAGGAGACAAAGGCTTTCTTTTCGAAGTTCTCCATAAATAAGTTGGCTACAATAGGTGAGAGTGACGATCCCATTGCAACACCAGATACCTGGTCATAAAACTCTCCATGGAAGCTAAAAAAGGTAGATCATAAACAAATCTCAACAATTTTAGCGATTTCAGGATCCGTAACCTCATTAATAACTTAAGTTTTATTTAAATTTTTTTTTTTAAAATATTGAATTAAAAAATGTTACATTTTTTAAAATAGTTAACAAATTATGAAATTAATAAAAAAATTATGATTTTTTTTTAATAATTAACAAATTATGAAATTAAATAAAAACTTTTAAATTAGGTGATATTATAGTATAAATTATTAAAATTAATTTATTAGAATTTAGTAGCACTTAAGGATTTATAATAATTTAAAAAATTTAGAATTTTAAAAATAAATTAAATTATAAAATTAATAAGTGATATTATATAAATAATTCTTAAAATTTTAAATATTAATATTAATAATAGGTGATATTACATATTATTATAAGTATTATAAATTATTTAAATTAAATTAAAAAAATTTATAAATTTTTTTAAATAAATTAATAAAATCGATTCTGGTTAGTTGTTCTTATCATTTTTCACTATTTAAGTTTTGATTTGTGTGGCTTTCTTTTATTCTTCATTCACTTATTGTTGTGAAGAATTGTTTTATGATATTGTGGATAATCGAGATTCTAGAATTAGTAATTGTTCCTATAAATAACTTTCTACCATTCGTAAACAAGTTAAAGTCCAATAATTAAATTCTTAACTTTTTTAATTGTGATTTATTATTTGACAATATAACTTAATTCAATATAATTGGATAATCTCCTATTATATTTGACAAATTTATTGTTATTTTTACAGTGTAATATAATTTAGTTTAGCATAAACTAAAGAATCTTTTTGTTATTGTGATGGGAAGAAGAAAAATTCAAATTCAATTATTTTCAAATTTTATTTTTGTAGTTGTGAGATAAAGAGGTTATTTTAATTTTATTATTTTCAGATTTTATTTTTGCTTTTGCAGTTATGAGATAAAGAGGTTTTTTTAATTTTATTTTTTGGTTTTAATATTTTTGAATTTATGTTTTCAAAATTTAACATATGTTTTTTATTCTAAGTTAAGTTTAAGTTTTTATAATTTATATTTTATTTAAAATTTATTTTATATTGGAGAATTTATATCCAAAACAAAATGGTTTTGTTAATTTATTACTTTAGCCATGATTAAGTGAGGAAGGTATTTATAAAAAAATATGAAAAATATATTAATTAAAATTAAACAATAATAAATATTTATATAAAAATTATAATTTTAAAATATTAAAATTGTTATTTTTCATTTAACAATATAAATTTTAATATCATTAAATATAATTTGATTTTGATATATTAATAATTGCCACAGTTTTTCTTTTATTAAAATATTTTGAAATGCAAATTTTTGTAAAGTTAAAATGATTTGATTACTCTCCAAAAAATCCAAAATTAAGATAAATATAAATTTAAATAAAGAATTATCTCATTACTCATTAAATCAAAGCATGTTAATGTAAAAAATAAAAATTCAGTTTTTCTTTTATTAAAATATTTTGAAATGCAAATTTTTGTAAAGTTAAAATGATCCCAAAAAATCCATAAAGAATTATTTCATTACTCATTAGATCAAAGCATGTTTAAATCGCCTGCAGAACGAATAGGAAATTTCGATTTTGATGATGTGCAGAGTGAATTCGGAATACCAAGTTGTAAAAAAGAAATCACTTCGTGTCACCATGGAGTCTTCCCTCTTCACGTGCTGGTGGGCCCTAAAGGAAAGTTAGTGGATGATATTTTGAGTGCGTGGTACATCTTCCCGTCTTGGTGGGAAGTCTGGAAAATCAAGTAAATCGCTGGATGTGGTTTTAGCCTAGACTCTCGAGTGTTTTCTGTAAGTGTTGGTCGGCCAAGTAAAAGTAGTGGAAGATATTTGAGCACGTGGTTATGCGCAAAAAAAAAAAACAAAAAGAGTTGTTTATTTCGGGAATGGATTGGTCAATTAAAATTCAAAAAATCAAGTAGTTGGAGTGTTTGGAATCCATTTTCATTGTGGAAATAGATTCAGCACTATCGAAAATCTTTAGGGCACTCAAAATACTAAAGTTTAACAACTGTAAATAAGATTATGATAAAATCTTTGCCAAATTCTGGACCATTTCATTGCTTGAATAGACTACGCCAAAAAAATTTAAAAAAATAAAAATTTAAAAATAAAATAAAAAAATAGTCAAAATACCTAATAAATATCTCATAAAGTGGCAGAGCGCACCGGGAATAACATACCGCATCGTCCATTATGTACAAGACATAAATGGCATCTCTCACAGCGCACCATTTAAACACGCGTCTTTGGTATCCAAAGCACCCACCTATCATCATCGCTCCAACGGCATAGGCGTGCTCGTATGCAATTACCAAATTCCATTGCAGCTTTATCTTTTTCAATTTATCAGTTCATACATTTCCAGATTTCAGGATTAATGGCAAACCGAACTAGATCCCCTCAGGGTTTTGTTGCTTCCTCCTCCGTGGCCTCCTCTTCTGACTCGACCTCCTATACTCCTTGGGATGTATTTATTAATCATCGGGGTCCCGATGTGAAAAAGACCTTCGCCAGCTACCTGTACCGACGCCTTACTTCCAATGGATTAAGAGCGTTTTTGGACAAGGAGGAGTTGGAGGAGGGACGCAATATTACTTCACAGATTGAACAGGCTATCCATAGCGCGTCTGTCCATATTGCAGTTTTTTCACCAAGGTATGCGGAATCTAGTTGGTGCTTAGATGAACTTGTCCTAATGGTAGAGTCAGGGAAAACCATTATTCCAGTGTTTTACAAGGTTCAACCTTCTGTGCTCCGTCATACGGTCAAAGGAGAATATGCTCAAGCCCTGCGAGTCCTTCAACAGAAAACTACACGAGATTTCGAAACTGGTGAAGAGAAACCACGTTATAGCTCCGACATTATTCAGAAATGGAGAGGTGCACTTTCTTCTGTTGCGAATATAAGCGGTTTTGTAATTGGGTGAGTTGTACTTCCCCTACTGTCCATACTTATCCATGTTAGTTTTCATTTGTTGTTGAACTGACGCACGCTACATGATATACTTACTTGGGCGTTTTTCCCTTGCTTGGTTTACTCTATTCAGGGACGAGGACGACGAAGGTGAGCTACTGGATGAGGTAGTGGAAAGAGTGCAAAAAAATGTTCCAAAACCACTGTTGGATGTGGCAAAACATCCAACTGGGTTGAACCTCAAATTAGAAGAATTTCAAAAGACAATCCTATACAAGCAGGAGACTGAACCAGTGGAGGCCAAGGTTGTGGGCATTGTGGGTGTGGGTGGAGTTGGAAAAACCACCCTAGCCAAAGAATTCTTCAACCTTAGGAGATCAGATTACAGTAAATCCTCGTTTCTATTTGATGTAAGAGAAACTACTCTCAGAAAGTCTGTAAATTATTTGCAGTCATATCTCTTAGAAGACTTAACAGATGGAAAAATCAAAATCAAAATTAAGGGTCGTGATGAAGGGGTAGGGATACTTAGAAAGTATCTCTCGTCTTGTCACGCTCTTATAGTTCTAGATGATATAGATCATGAATCTCAACTGGAAGCGCTTTTACCAATTAGGTATATCCTTAGCTTTGATAGCTTGATTTTGGCTACCTCTAGGGACAAGCATGTCCTCTTAAGCTCAGGAGTATTAGAGACCTCAATTTATAATTTAAAGGGGTTGAGTAGATCACACTCCGAAGAGCTTTTTTGTTCTTATGCCTTGAATCAACCATCACCATTACCAGAATTTGCAGATTTGTCAGATCGATTTGTAAGAGCGTGCGATGGTTTGCCATTGTCGCTGAAAGTATTCGGGGCGCTTGTCTGTGGACAAAATGAATCTTACTGGGAAGCTATACTGGATGAACTTGATAAGATACTGCCTACTACTGAGATACAAGAAAGGTTGAAAATAAGTTACGACTCTCTGAGTTCAGATGATCAGCAAATATTTTTAGACATTTCTTCTTTTTTCGTAGGAGAAAAAAGAGATATTGCCATAAGAATATGGGGTTTGAGGGGGATTCAAAATCTACAGGACAAGTGTATGTTGGAAGTGGGCGCAGAAAATAGCATAAGAATGCATGATCACATTCGCGACCTGGGAAGAAATGTTTCGCAGGAATTAGTGCCCCGTCGGCTTTGGCAGCAAACGAACAGGGACATTGATGATTTGCTGGAGCAGTCCTCACTTGTAAGTGCTCCAATCATTCAAATTACCTTTGTGTTTAGCATATATTTGAATAAGTTTCTATTTTCACGAGAAATATATAGGAGTTGTCTAATTAGCCAGAGGAATTGTCTGGACGGTCAAAATTGGTCGGAATCCGGGGAATTTTTTTTTCAGAAATCTTGCAATAGCAGCATTTGAATTATGTTTTGGATGGTGGAAATGGATTCAGCACCATCAAAAACAACTTCTAAGACACCCAAAATATTGAAAATTGAACTATAACTTGGATTTACAAAAATCCTTGTCAGATTTTCTTAAAATTTTACCTGAATTTCAATGATTTTCAGAGCAAAAAGGCAATCCAGTTAGACTACAGCAAATATATTTGTTTATTCTAAAGAAAATGTAGATCTGTGATCTTTATGCAGGCAATGACCGAAGTTCGCGCGATTACGATGCTTGGTTGTGATTACCGTCAATGGGCGCCAATGAATCCGGAAATGCTAATGCCATGGTACAAAAGATGGACTGATGAGGTGTTTGGGAACTGTATGAGGCATCTCTTCAATGATTTCCGTTTTTGTGATATTTCGAATTTGCAGTTTATTGCTGGTGAAGATGGTTATTTAGAACGCATACTGAAGAAAGCGCGGTCAACAAATCTCAGATGGCTCCGCTGGTATAAGTGTCCATACTCTTGCCTGCCTTCTTGGATACCGATGGAGAACTTAAGAGTTTTAGAATTGGCCGGGGACACGTTGAAAACACTGTGGCAGGGAGAATCTCGGGTATGTTTATTTTTCTTCCTAACCTCATTTCATTTTGGACGCGGAAATCATCATTTAAGTATTTCTGGTAGCTGAAATGCCAAACATTGCAGGCTCCTCTCCAGTTGCGAGAGCTACATATCTGGGCTGCTTCCTCATTTTCAAAGTTTCCCAAGTCCATAGGACAGCTCCAGTACCTTGAAAAGATTAGCATATCAGTCATGTTCTCCGCACTCAAAAGTTTGCCGGAAGAATTTTGTGAACTGCGCTCCTTGAAATACATGGATTTTTCTTACTGCAGCGAAATGGTATCGCTCCCTGATAATTTTGGAAGGTTAATAAACCTCCAACACATTAAACTAAATGGTGCTCACAGTTTGCAGATGCTTCCAGAATCTTTTGGCAATCTAATTCAACTCAAAAGCCTATATTTGAGGGATTGCTCCATGTTGACCTTCTCCAGCGCCACACTTGGAAATATTACGACCCTGGAATACATAGATATCTCAGGCTGTAGAAATGTGACAGAATTACCCCCGCAGGTCGAACATCAACGGTCCTTGAAAGAATTACGCTTGTCTGGAGCGAACTTAGAAGAATTGCCAATCTGGATTGGGAATCTATGCAATTTAGAAGCTCTGTCAATAGGCAACAATTCGTTGGAAGTGCTGCCTCCTTTTTTGCTGTCATGCCTCAAGAGCTTGAAAGAATTGCTTCTCCGTGGAGCGCCTAGATTGAAGTACTTGGCCGATCACCTTCTACCGTTGACTCAATTGGAAAAGTTCCACATCAGCTTCTGTGGGATAGAATACTTACCCCAAGAACTTCGGAAGATGAACAATCTTCTAGATTTAGCGGTAGAGTGTTGTCCGTTGCTGGAATTTCCATTTAAAAAGATGGAAGAAGAAAGAGAAAGGGGTAGAGAGTTCAATAAATTGGAATCTTTCCATGACGATGACAAATGCTTGATTTCGCTCAAGCAGATATATCTGTTAGCAACAGAAACATCGGAGATATTTTTTCCGGAGTGTATATGCCCAAACCTACAATACCTGATCGTGAGGCAATGTGAGAAATTGACACAAATAGGAGGGCTTTGTGGTTTGTCAAAACTTCAACATCTGGACATTGGTGGGTGTGTAAGACTAGAGGAGCTGCCAAATCTTGGAATGTTGATGTCTTTGGAGAGACTGAACGTTTCTAGATGTAAAAAGCTGCGGAGCATTCCAGGGTTGGGGGAGCTCAAGAAGCTTAGGATGCTACATGTTCATGAATGCGATGAGATACTAGAGTTGTCCGGCTCAAAACATTTAATGTTGTTAAAGGAACTTTATGCTTTTGACTGTCCGAAACTACGGTGGGGTGAGGGTGAGCTCGAGCAATTGAGCCAAAGATTGAAGAGCGGACTCAAAACAGTTAATGCTGAAGGAATTATATACCATTAACTGTCTGAATCCTCGGTTGGGTGACGGTGGGCTCGAACGATTGAAGGCCGGCCTAAACTCAAGTGAATGTAATGTTTATGATAATATCAATGGATATAATGTTCATGTAAAGTTTGCTGGTAACACATATTTAGCAAGGGCTTATCTACTTCATGTTTACTTAATATATTTAAGGTGGAATATGGGATGCAAACCTATTTACTTACTGAAGTAATGATCAATGGTTTCCAAAATGAGAGAATCATTCAAAACTTTATTTAACATCAAATATTTGTTTTGAACTTTATATAGCTGGTCATGATGTTGTGGGGAATAGATATTGTTTGCAGTGTTATCGTTCTTGTTTTCTTGCACATTGTCACCACGTGGTTTGCACATTATTAACAAATATTACTTTGGATTATTAAAAACATGATAAAGGTTTTTCAAATAACGAGACTTGCTGCCTTCCTCGGCATGTAAATGCTTGGAATTTCAACACTCATTGAGCATAGGCCATGGAAGTCACGGAAGTTTAGAAAACAAGTATAAACTTCCTTCGACCGCTGAAATATTGCATTTCTGAAGATCACTATAATTCCTTTGACTCGAGAATCCCCTAAAATCTCTCAAAGGCAGAATTTTTTTTGACTCAAAAGAATTGTAAACCTTTAAAATAATGTTAGAGAGGCTTTTCGAGAACAAGGAAAACTCATTTAATGGCTTTCATAGTAACGAATTAACACATTTAATTCAAAGCGCACTTGTTGAGTGCAAAATAGCACAAAGTAAGAAGTCTTAAACAAATTGTTTTCTGGTTAATGCTTGGTTTGACGAGGAATGCAAAAAGGCAAGGAGAATGTGGAAGGAATTAGACAAGGATAACATAAAACTCAAAACTTACAAACATATATTAAGAAAGAAAAAGGTTGATTTCATGGTTTCGAGGAGAGAAAAACTAATCTTCCTTGGGAAAAATAACCCCAAATTATTCTGGAAGGAGCTCCAATCGAAAAAGGTGCAAACTGAAAACAACATTACAACTTATAAAATGTCCAACTATGCAAGATAACTTTAAGAGCAAGATCCCCAGGTTGACCCTCTTCCCTTGGTCAACATAGACACAAAAATCTTCACGGTGCAAGAGCTAGAGATGGGTATCAAGAAGTTGGGTGCTGAAAAAGCAAAAGACTTAGCTGAACACCAAGCAGAGTATCTAAAGTGGGGCTTAAAAATTCTTTCACCTCACATCACAAAAATTTTCAACAACATCATACAACAGGGGTTCCCCACAGATTGGACAACTAGTATGGCAATACCTCTTTTCAAGAGTGGTGATGTTAATAATCCTTCCAATTATAGAACCATAATAATAAGCCCCTTGTTTGCAAAGTTATTGGGAAGCATGTTAGAAAATAAATTCAACAAGTGGGCAGAAGAAAGAGATAAGCGTGCTGAAGGGAAAACGTGTTTTAGACCTAAACATTCCACAGTTGATCATTGTAAACTTTAAGGCACATCATTGAAAAAGTTTGGGGAAAAAGGAAGAAGTTTTATGTTGCTTTGTTGATTTCAGAAAAGCCTTCGACACGATTCCTAGGGATAAGGTTTGGCGTAGAATGGAGGAACTTGGGGTTCCCAGGCATTTGAGAGCAATTGTGCATAGGCTGTATGAAGAGGTGAAAGTCAATATTAGAACTTCAGCAGACATTTATGAAAGTTTTAGAAGTGATATCGGGGTTAAGCAAGGTTGCCCATTGTCTCCTACCCTTTTTGGTTATATATTGACAAGCTTGAAGAGTGGCTAAATTCACAAGGGGGTGATGGTATCGATTTGGTCAAGTTCGTTATAAGGCTTCTTTTGTACGCAAATGACCTTATACTGATTGCTAAATCAACTCTTGGTTTGCAAGAGTAGTTATGTTCCCTTGAGAATTTTTTTAGAAGGGTGGGGATGCAAGTCAATTTTAGCAAAATGAAAGTAGTGGTTTTCTCTAACAAAAGAAAGCATAACCAACATAAGTTCTATTTTGAAGCAACATTCTGGAAAAATTTGCAGACTACAAATACCTCGTAATTGACTTCAACAAAAAATTAAGTTGGGATGGTTGTAGAAAGAAAATAACTTTGGGGGGTTGGAAAGCATTTTATGCTCTTCAAAACGGGTGTAAAGAGGCAGAGTTGTGGGACTCGAAAACCAGTCTAACTCTTTTTGGGCTTCTAGTGATTCCAGTGATTCTCTATGGTTGTGAACTATGGGCAAGTAGCACAACCGAGATGTAGTGGAAACAAATTGAGAAAAATCAAAAGCGTTTTATTACAAACAAATTCAAAATTAAAAGTGCAGTTCCTTATGCTATATTGTTAAGTGAAATAGGGATTGCTCCTATTGTAGCAATTTATATTGTGCGAGTCATAAGGTATTTGAAAAAAAATGAGCAAATGGAAGAGGGTTGATGGCCTAAGGTTGTGTTTAATGACAAATTGTGTAAAAGAAAGAAGACTTGGATACAGAGAAATAACAAATGGTTTAGTAATTGGGGTATTTGCTTGGGTATTTGTCCTACAAACAGTAAAAAGATAAACACTTTTGTTATGGATAAGTTCAACAAATGTACTTGGGAGAAAGAGCTAGGGAGAAAAAAGTACTACATTGAAGAGTTTAACCCCAATCATAATCATCAGCGAAAAGAATACATTGGGGGTCTATATTTATTGGAGATCTAAAATTCTTATTGCTCAATTAAGGACTAATTCTCATCAAATCTGTTGTGAAATAGGGCACTAGAAAAGGCCAAAAGAAATGTGGGAGGAAAGAGTGTATTTTTTGCTCTTCCGGAAAAGTGGAAACAAAAAAATATTTCATTTTAGAATGTGAGGCCTTCAAAGACAACATAGAAAATTATGCAGGTATTCTGGCAACTAGCTCTTGGGATAATCTATTCAGCAAAGAGTTTGTCGAGAAGCTGGGAGCGATTATTATAAAACTCCACGGGAAAAGGGTCGAATACAAGAGTTAAATGGAGAAGCAATCTGTCCCATAGGCTATTTTTAGCCTCGTGGACATTAAAAATACTTTCTTTCTCTCTTTCTTTCTAGGAAATAAGATTAAAGCCTTTCCAATGCATTTACAGATGCATGTGTTTTTGTGCACAATCCATTGTCTTTAAGTAGTATAAACTTTGACCACAATAATAACAAAATATTGCATTCTCATACTAGGAAATAAGATTGAAGATTTGTAAATCAGTGGGACAATTTCAAGAAATTTACACATGTATGCATTTTCGTGGATGATACATTCTGATCACACATTAAACATAATGAATTTGAAACAATTTTTGATAAATTTCAATAATCAAAGCGAAGAGAAAGGAGTATGATGAAGGAGCATCGACTCATCCTCTAAAAAACATAACAAGGACAAGGAAAACTTCTAGAAGGTGAAAACCTAAAATGATGGACCCCATAAATCACTTGCATCAAGCACCGACAAGATTTTGAATTTAAGATGGAGTGGTTGGTCAAATAAGCGAACTAGGGATGAAACATACCAAAGATTTCACTAACTTTAGTGCTTCCAACTCAACGACAAAGGGAAGCATGAGCATACCATTTACCATTGATTAACGTGTCACATAAATGACATTAAGTGTTCTGACTCTTCCTCGGAAAGGGAAAAAAATGAAAAGGAATAAAAGCCAACTCCAGTACAAGACAAGAGACAAGTTGATGAAGAAGCAACAACAACAGAAGCTCTTGATTCAATGAGATGACACTCTGAGTGGTCCCATACTGATGGACTTGGAATTTTACAAAAAAAAAAGTCAAATAAACCCATAAATTGGATGCCTGTCTCATGAAGATCGATTTGCTTAAATCCTTTGACTGTGTCAATTGGGAACTCTTATAGATGACCTTATTGAAGATTAGTTTCGGCTCCCCCGTGATTAGAGGGATAAAGTATTGCATCAAATATGCCTCCTTCGCTATAATTATCAAAGGCCTCCCCATTGATTTCCCTTTTGCATCCTGAGGCGTTCGACAGGGCTGAACTCTGTCTCCCCTCTTTTTCCTCTTCATCATGGATGTTCTTAGTCGAATATTCACGATGGGTCGGGATAGTGGGTTTCTCACTAGATGCCTAATTGTTGACACAATCCCTCTCTCATACTTACTATTTTTGAATGATTTACTGGCTATGGGGAAGTCTGACCCACAAGAATGGCACCTGATTTATGAAATTATTCAGGATTTTGGGCTCACTTCTGGCCTATGCATGAATAAGTGAAAATCCAGGTTAATCTTCAGTGACCCTAAAGCATGTTAGACTTTGGCGATTGCTAATATGTTTGTATTTTTTGTCTGCCCGTTAAACATGGGATTCAAATACTTATGTTTTACCTTGAAGCTGCTTGGATACAAGAAGCAAGATTGGGACTAGATTATCCACAAAATTGAAAAGAAACTTACACAGTGGTATCATAAGTGGATCTCTTTGGTTAAACGTCTTATTCTTATCAAATATGTTCTCAATGAAATTCTAATCTATTGTATGCACATATATAAATTTTTGAAGTGTGTTATTTGCAACATTAACTCTATTGTGACTAGGTTCTTGTGGGATGGCCCAAATTCTACCTGTAAATTCCACTTGGGAAACTTGGATATTCTTGCATCTCGTCTTAATCAAGGTGGTTGAAATCTTAAAGACATGGCCTATATCAACATGTCACTACTATTAAAATATTTTTGGAGGGTTGTGCACTATGAGGGACTCTCACAATGAGTCATTTCAGCAAAATCCCTTGAAAACAGGGGCTTCAACTGTTGGCTTTGATTTGGTGCTTGGGACCCTCCACAAATCTCAGATTCTTGGCATAGTCTTCTCTCAACTAAACAATGGTGTTGAAAATGGCACCAAGAAAGATTCTAATTTAAATTTCCCTTATATTAAATTAGAATAAACTTGTCATTCCACATCTCATGACAACTTGTACAAGTTAACTAAGTTAATTAGACTTAGTTTGTTCAGTTAAGTTGAGTTAAGGGTCTAAAATGATTCATGTATAATGTCTCATACATTATAGGAGCCCTGGTTGAGTTTATTTTGAGTTATAATTAATTAACTCAATTTATCTGAGTTAAAGTCAATTTAACTACCTCCAAGTGATGGAGGAACTAGTGAGAGGTCAAAGAAGGAACTTGGACTTGAACCACATCTAGTGACCAATTAGATAACTGACGATTCACTCATAAATAACTCATGCATGTCAGTTATGAGAAAGACCCACTTGAGATTGGAGTTAAAGGGCAGTGTGTTATCAATTGTATAATCATCTCAATTGTATACGTGGTGCATGCAGTCGGAGGAAGGCCTTAGATGAATTGCATATTTGTTGTTGAGAATATACCTAATTAATAGGTCCTAATTGCCCAAGGAAACAACACAAGGAAATAGGGATCCCGACAAAAAGAAAATTGGTTAAGTATTGACCTAGGCTTGTCTTGGAAGCAGTGAGACAGATACAAATAGTGTAAAGGTTTCTCACGCTTGAGAAAAGCATTAATTTTCTCATATTTTCTAATTTATGCAATATACAGATAGCGGGGTTTTTTGTTGTGGCTTTCCCAAGGAAATCATTGGGTAACATGTGATTGAAATTATTTCTCATGTATGATTTGTGATTTCGTGATTGTAATTAGTTTCCGCAATTGGTAGAGTATATTCAAATCTGTTGTTCTAGCATATCACACTAGTACAAAATAGCTAATTAGTTACTAAAAAAATGACTAAAATTTTCTTATAAATGACTATTTTTTGGTCGGTGACCAATAGTAGTTAATTTACAGTATCTTAGAACGCGACAAACTTTTAGTCATTTTTATCTTATTCATTAATTGGTTATCTCAATTTTGTTGTCTAGTAGTATATTTGATCATTAATTTAGTCATTGATTTAATCATTGATTTGGTCATTAATTGTCACAATTAATGACCAAATATACAACAAAGTATATTACTAAATAATCACCCGAGAAAACCAATTAATGACCAAAGAAATATGACTAAAATGTTGGCCGTGTTATAAGATATTGGAAATTAGCTACTAATAGTCATATATATGCAAATTTTAGTCATCGTTTGAAATTAATTAATGACCAAAGAAATATGACTAAATTTTTGATCGTGTTATAAGATATTGTAAATTAGCTACTAATAGTCGTATATAAGCAAAATTTAGTCATTATTTCTAATCACAAATTTATCATTTGTTGTGGTCATTTATATTTTTTTGGTAGTTTCATATTCATTATATAAACGACTAATTTAATAGTTTATATTCATTTCATTTACTTTCATTAATAATCATTATAAATGACTAATTTAGTTGTATATTTATTTTATTTGTGTTCATCATTAATCAATATAAACTACTAATTTAGTAGTTTTAAATTGATTTTATGTGTTCATTATTAATCAACATAAATTAATTTGTATGGTTTAAAAAATATCATACAGTGTGCATGCTCATCTAATATGAAAGCATAAAGCTGCATATGTTAATTACAATACTAAACAACATCAAGTGCAATTATAAATAATTTCAACCACATAAATTATATTATAGGAAATGTTAAAGTATTACAATGAGTTTCTACCTTAATATTTGTTGGACTACAATTTACACATGAAATGATGTTTCATAACTTGAAAACATTATCATTGTGTTTCTAAGGCATGGCAGGTGAATTTACCAACTCTTAAGACTTGACCATCAATATCTACATGTGTGTCTTAAGCGGGATATTGGATCTAAGGGCATCACCAGACTAGTTCTCTTATCTCTCTCTTTTTTCATTTGTCTCTCCAGTGTTATTGTTCTCCTCTTTCTTCAATTTTTGCTTCTTACCATCAATACTAAGTTCATTTTCTGAAAACAAAAGAAGATACAATGCAGAGTGTAAGACATGAACGACAATGAACACTAGAATATAAAGTAAATTTGACTATAAATAGTTTATACGACATATGCCTCAACATCAGCAATGTCAAATCCATTTTTCCCCATACAAGTAATAATATCGAACAAATTTTCTTTAGTTGGGCGATGGTGGCAACTATAATGTGGCCAGATGACCTGTATAAACAAAGCAAATAAAATGTCATCATATATAGAAAATAACACCTTAGTAACTTAGTATTCAACCTTTAGGGAAGTTTTAGGAACAATCATGTCAACTAAGTTATATGCTAAAAATCTCAAGTTGTAGATAACTAGTGGAAATAAATAATATGAGGTGTGATGTTTAATCCTTGTTGTTTTATTCGCAAAAACATTTCACTTTCTAACGCATGAACTTGGTCAAGTATATAAACAACATGTGCTCAAATAACAACATGAAAGTAAACTTTTCTGATATTTACGAAAATATTTTAACACAAAATAGCTATAAGAATTCCAATAAATATCGTGTAGTAATAATTTCATCTTTAAGCTTTGGTTGTTGTTTAAATGGACATGATACCAAGTATTTTCAATTTCACAGTTAAACGACAAAAAAAAATCAAAAGATACGTCCAAAATACAATCAAACAATAAAGAGAGGATATCATGGAATGGAAATTGCAATTATAAAAAAATTGTTTACCTGTCCATTGATGTCGTGTCTGGCATTCCTACAACATTTTCTTGCCCAAAATAACCCTGAGGTGAAATAATTAGAACATTAAAAGCCATATGAATTCCTACTAGAAAAATTTCCAAAGTTGATGGCGCATGTGCCTAGAGGATCTCTAACAACAAATGAATCATATCCAAGACGTGTTATGCATTGTCTCCCCATCATGTTTCCAATCACAGTTCCTATAGCCTACCCACAACAGAGTCAAGTAACAATCAAATGAAGACATTAACATTTGTTTTTACTTTAATATCTATAAAATTTGAATGTAATTTGTTTCATGAACATATTAATTCATATTTAAATCCTTCCTGACATATGATAAGGTATCAATTAGGTAAGATATCAGAAAAATCTACCTCAATGAGGTCCTCAAATAATTTATACAATATCAATATTTTTCTTGTTGTGATATCTTGGGTAAAAAAAAGAACATCTCTGCAAAAGAAAAATGCATATATTACTTATGTTCAAACATTTTATATGGTGTATTCTTAGGAAACTTTTTAAGATGTTCCTTTGTCTTTACCAAAGCAAACTGCAGCTTGGTTAAACTATGTATCCTTTGATTCAACATCAATTTCTGCAAGATAAATGTCACACACTATTCTTTCCCATTTCTTAACATGTTACATAATGATCAATTGAAAGACACATAAAACCAAGAGAAAACTCTTTTCTAACCAAAATAAACAAACAAACAGTGCCTCTAATAAAACTTCATTATAATATTAGAAAATGAAAAGAGAGTGGACCATTTTTGTTGTTTGATTTTTCCTATTTTTGTTATGAAAGTGCTCGAGCTTCAGGAACCAACAAATGTGAGGATAGTTGTAAATGTGAAATAAATTAAATAAATTATGTTGACCTAATTTGTAGACTCCTTCGAAATTATGTGAATGATGCCATTTTCGAATATGGTAAATCTCATAATAAGAAATGGCCACATTGGATGCAGATATTAAATTTAAAAACTTGTGGACATGGCATGTATTCTAATAAATTACATTGCAATGACGACCATGGGCCTCCATGGGTTATAGGTCCTCAATATGTTAGCGTTGATGATGAAAGAGATATGACAACGATAAGTATGGGTGGTCCTAGTTTGTATGGTGGATGTCTTCAAACCAAGGTCTTCATATCAATGACCATAGGTTCTGACATGGTGAACCTGGATCTGGTTTTCACCCAATTTCATTCCATCATACTTTATCAAGACTCAAGAGGACATAATGGTCCTTCAACTTATAATAGGGTTTCTTTTGAGGTTATAGATAAAGCTTATCCAAAGCAAATGAATTTTTGGGCTCCAAGAGATATGGATATTTTAAATGATAAAAATTATATGTTTATTTCCCAAGATTCAAACGTAGGGGTACATTTTGTGGATTTTACTAATAGATAGAATGAGAGAAATAATCCATGAGGAGAATCCACTGGTCATTGTGATTAGGGAAATACTTGGAGATAATAAGACTATTTATGTTCAAATCAAAGATGGTGTTGATTCTTGTAGCTCCTCAGTTGTTGGTAGTTTTTAAGATAGGAATTTCGGTTCTTCAAGGGTAGGGTCCTTCAGCGTAATTGCATCTGCCTTGGTCATATCACACAAAAGTAAAACATAATAAAAAAAGAGTAAATATGTTAAGTTTAGGGAAATTCCTATTTGTATAGTTTTCAAGCTTGTAGTTCTTTTTGACTCTGTTATAACTTTGTTGAGACCACCTACTCTACAATAAAAAATAACAGAGGAGCCATTAGTCATACCTACCCATGGTCTCTTATAAGCATGATAGAAGAATAGGTTGAGCCATTAATTAGAATTGCAAAGATATCAAGGAAATAAAATTCATTATCTAGTTAACCAATAGCACATTGAACCCTATATGGATGAGTAGCCCTAAATAAAGCTAGTTTTCTCTATCATATGTAGTGGAAAGACAAAATCACTAATATTGCTTGTAATTTTTGGGTTTGATGTTATAAATTCGTTCTTAGGGCGCTACTCTTATTCCATAATGGATTTGTTTCCTAGGAAGGATGCAAAATTGTTCTAACGACATGGAATAAACTTACTGGATTTTGACTCGACATGCAATAATTTTTGCAATGATTTTGGAGATGAAATTACGTAGTGATATGGGTCAGAATTCATCTCATTCTTGTCTAATTTTTGGGATTAAAGCCTGAAATTTTAAATTGAAAGCTCCCAAATATTGCCTGTGTATTTTAATTTGTCAACAATTCTTAGTTGGTTTGTTTGAAGGAAGTCACAGAACCCCTAGAAGAATTCTATTGTCTTGCTAGGTGGCTGAGGGTTCATATCATTTTGGAAAGAGTGCAGAATTGTTTGTAAATATTCCTTTGGTATTTGATCCATCAGTGCCTCATTACCCACCTCACCTACAAAACTAGGGAAATATGAAGTCATATTTAACTATCTCTCTTAAATTTATTCTACCATGCTCTTTATAAATTCCCTCAAAATGGTCTGTCGATGAAAAAATTGCTCCTCGAGATGAGACACCTTAGCATGAGGAAAAGTTATTTGATTAACAACATCGTGAGGAAATTGTTCATTATAATTATGAGATGTTGAAGAGAAGAAAGATTTTCTATGTGGTAAAGGCTATGCACGAATGTTAGTGATTTGGTACAAGGAAAGACATGGGTAGCGAGGGAATTATGGAGATTCCCTACGACTCTTTTCCCAAATGTGATACCTGAGGATATTTGAGAATGTGCACAATTTTGAAGGCAAGACTATTTTGGATGTAGGTGCAGGACGTTTGATGTAGGCCCCTGCAACTAGACCAACAACCCACATGCTTACCTAGGACTACAATCTATGTGCTTCCCCATCAACTGAAATTGCTCCAATTCTCGGTCGGATTGTGCCTGATGCCCCGTCACTATGGCTTCAACTAGGCTACTCGACCACATGCATGGTGGATACTAAACTTGCACTGGAATAGGTCTAGCTGGCTCTGATATAACTCCTCCATCCACAAACTAGCTATGATAACAACTAGCCTTCTATCAGTCAATTGTGTGCATTTTCCCTTGCGATTTATCAACGGTTGAGCAGTGTTGACTAGTCTAGCACGTGTTGCTTCATTCTTAGTGAGTTGCCACCTTATGCTTCTTGTGGTTTTGTTTTTGTTGAGTGCAGTCTTGCCTGCAGGCCATAACTCTTCCACCAACGACTTTCGACCACACCTTCCCACCTCTCCTAGAAAACTACACTCGAAACTACGTGCTTCTTAGAGGTGATGTTGGTATATCCTTTTCAACCAACCAGACTGTGTCGACCACCCATTCTTCGTGCAGTTGTCTTTTCCTATTGGCAGTAGGGCTTGATCCATCAGTGCCTCATTACCCACCTCACCTACAAAAATGGGGAAATACGAAGTCATATTTAACTATCTCTCTTAAATTTATTCTATCATCCTCTTTATAAATTCCCTCAAAATGGATTTTTGATGAGAACATTGCTTCTAGAGTTGAGACACCTTCTCATGAGGAAAATTTCATTGATAAACAACATCTTGAGGTAATTGTTCATTATAATTATGAGATGTTTAAGAGAGAAAAGATATTTTATTTAGTAAAGGCTACACATAAATGTTAGTGATTTGGTAGAAGGAAAGACATGGGAAATGAGGGAATTGTGGAGATTTCCTACAACTCTTTTCGAAAATGTGATACATGAGGATGTATTCTTATTACAGTATTATGTATTATTTTAGATGAGAAGTTGACGTGAAACCGCACCCGACTTGATAGCCCATTCTTACCTATGACTACGATCTATGCACTTCCCCAATTGTCAACTACAATTCCCCTAATGGCATTAAAACTCATTTGTAGCTTTCAAAGAAAGGTCTAATTTCAAAATTCTCACATATGACTTAGATATTAATGATAATACATATTTGTTGGAATTTCATGATGCGCATTAACCTTGAAAATATATTTATCTTTAATGATTTAGGAATTGATGTTACACCTAGCTAAAAAAATACCTGAGATGAGAATTTCACAGAATTTAAGTAGAGATCACCTCACTAGCAACTGACACCCTTCCTTCCACAGTTGTTACCACAAACCAAACAAGCTTAGAAATATTTAAAACGAGTGTCTCAGACACACTTGTTAAGCATCAACATTTTGAGTCTCAGGAATCTATTTTGATATGAACCTAAGAGGAAGAACATTAGTCACTAACTAAGAACAAGGAAGATAATAAATAATTTGAAAATATTGAATTCATAATACTTTAAAAAATATATGTAAATAAAATAGATGCACTATTAGTAATCAAAAAGCGAATGTTTGAGATGTGGTTGAACCTACCACTCTTATTATCTCTAACACCTACAATATACCAATTTTCACCTATTGTTAAGCCAGCATGTCCAGCCCTAGGGGTCACCAGATGACCCTGTAGTTGTGGTTGGGACCACTCCATCTGGTAGTTAGCTTCACAGCTAATCAAAATAAATATATATTTAAATAAAAAGGGAAAGAAAATAAAATAAAGGAATTAAAAACTCATTACCTCTAGACAATAAATATTTATCAAACAAACATTTAAGACATAATGAAGCATAGCAACACCATATTTCAAGGCATGCAAAGGCAAAATTCCAAATAAAATATAGGAAATGTTTAGCTGGTTTAAGTTTGGTGTCCACGTTTACTCAATTTTAAGGAATCTATTTTCCTTAATATGGAAATTTTATTAAAATATATAATGTATTTATAATTGATTTAAACAATATGTATGCAAGTGAAGAAGGCTACAGTATTTATAGTGTACCCAATAAGAAACATTGTCAAAATATTGACAGTGTCTGATTGATAAAAATATGAACACAAATATAAACCATACACAGACAAGACTAAAATCTTATCATTTAACATGAATGTGTCCACTAACCTTCAATCAGCCACAACCCTCTTCCTCTTCACCAGAGAAAACAAAAAGTCAGGATATCATTTCTATGCTATGCTATCTTTCAAAAATCCCTCCAGTGTTCGAGTGTAGGCATGAAGAGTCTTAACTACAAATTCTCTCCACGAACACCTAAAACCAGTATACTTTGGTTCATTTAGTCATCTACAATCAACGGTCAAATAAGACAAGTGGATAATGGAAATTCAAGCTTCCCAGTCTATCTACTCACTCTACAGCCATGAATTTTCCTAAAATGAACCTAATATATCTTCTACTAGCCACCAACATGATTTAGCCTACCACCCTACCACAAGCTCATACAACTCTCAAGGACATGGGTTTCTTCTGCTAGTTATGGGCAATGGCAGTCATGGAAAAGCATACAAGTTCCTTGCAGTGTGAGGAATAGTGGAATAATAATAGTGGAGGAAGAGACTTTCCCAATGAAAACTACACATAATACTCCCTCCCATGCATGAGGAATACATGTCTTCCCCAAGGATGTGACAAATTTTCTTCATGCACATAATTCTAAGGCAAGTGGAAAAGATTTTTAGTGAAGCATGGGAAAAATTATAGTACTCTACGAAAGGACATGTCTCAAGGACAATACACCCATGGGCCCCTTTTCCTCTTCCCCTCTTATGCATCCACAATCCATTTAGTTAAGAAATAGTGCAAGCACAACAAAAGAGAATAATTGGGGGAAAATGATTTAAACCATATTCAACAATATATTAATCCAATGGCATCAATATATCGCACATGGATGTAATCACCTCATAAACTGAAGAGTGCCAACACACTAATAAATCTTAAATAGATAAGGATGAAAACTCATAGGCTAACACATATGTTTCCCATCAAGAAACCTTTTGGGTGGTTATTACATTATCCATTAAGTTTTAGTTGTGTAACATTTAAACCTAACTCCCCATAACCAAGCCCACAACTTGGACTCGTGAACATTCACTAGTCAAAATTGTTACCTCCTGGATCCGCACACGAGATAGTCCAATTTTTCAAGTACAAACCTTAGGGGAACTATCTCAAGTTCTACCCACTGTTACCTCAAAAGAATCCACCTTCTCTTTAGGCCATCTCTCCTCCAAAACAAGGAGGATTTTGCTAATATCAAATGACTAATATATCTAATATAACAGATCTGAAAATTAGATTAGTGATTTGTGTTTAATGATCTTTAAAAATATAATTTGAGAACACAAGCAAGACTGAATAACTTGTCCTTTGAACAAAAAGTTAAAGCAGTGTTGGATGAAGAAGCTTAAGATAAGGGAAATCTGCAAGTTATGTGTACATAAGCATCATAAAGAAAATAAAAACATATTGATATGAGGAACTACATGATAAGCTCATTATGATGCTAAATAATTTCCAACTCAAAACCAACCAACATATAATGCAATGAATGAAGCAAAGAGATCAGAAACAACCATCAAATAAGAATGAACAACAGTATTTACATTCATTAGCAAACATTAATTACATCTTGGGAAAAACAGGGCATGAATACCTCTCCAATACACCCTTCTCTAACGCCAAAACAACCCATAAGAAATGTGTAACATCTTCGAAGATAAAAATATATACTAGCAAATTTTGATATGGTATGAATACCTCTCCAATACACCCTTCTCTGATTTTTCGTTGATTTTACTTGAACACACAAAATTACAGTTCTTGTAGTTACTGATATCCCTAATAGTGTTTGCTTTCCCGTTTGATCTCTAGCTCTGTTATTTGCCACATCTCTATCACCTTTGTCCAATAATTTGTGAGGTTTTCTTCCCATTCTTGTTGTCAACTAATGATCAACTTGTCTAATCTAACACTCCCTTGATATCAATTTTGAAAAATATATCTTTGATGTTCGATTAACCATTGCAAGTAAGTTGCATAGAATTATAGTAGGCTCACATAAGCCATTTTTTTAAGCATTTTATGGATATTGGTTTGATGTCTTCTAAATCTTCTACTATCTTTGAGGCTATATAAACACTTTTTTCATGGTACTTGCACATTTTGTTTTCACAAAAAGTACCTATGTTATGGATTCAAATACTCCTTGTCTTGGGAAAAATGCCACTTATTGATAAATTGAATGACATATATGTTCAAAAGAAGAAAAATGGTCAATGAGAAATGTAAAATATAGGATATATTAAGCTATCGAATATGAATAATTTCAAATTTCCAACATTTAAAAGGGTTTGGAAACAAGCTTTTGGTTCTCCAGCATGACCTCTTTCACTATCAATATATTTTTATGTTATGAAATGAAGTTGTGCCAAAATTCCCATATTTCTTACTGGTTTTATTCATGTCTAAGTCTGGGATTCACTATTCAATGTTAACAGAAGTCTGCAGAGATTCAAATGACATCAAAAGAAATTCATTTACTTTGGCTGTTTTGTGTAGGATGCAATGCAATAAAGGTCAATTTACATCATACAGGTCTGATTCTAAATATTTGGTCTTTGCTGGACATCAGTGGGATTCAGCTGAGGGTTGCACTCCAAACACTAATGGGACACAACAAGAAGTTGTGTGAGTTTTCAATTTATTATTGTACTGTTAAGGTTTTCACCCAAAGCTACAAGATAAGTTCTTTTCAATTTAACTGTTTGTGCAGAACTGTGAAATTTGAGGGGTTTCAAATATGTGTCATGATGGAAAAAAATGATTTTATCTTCTTACATTCTCATTGTAAGGGGTGATAGTGTGACATGCAATGCTTGATCTCATCTCCATATTATGTCTATAAAAGTATCATTATCAATTTTTGTTGTCACATGTTTGTTTTGTCATGATAATTCCATGTTTAATTTGGAAAGTGTATAGTTTTCTTTATTGGCAAAAGAGGCAACAACTGCATCTGGTAGTGATTGTGTGGGAACAATAAAATGAAAGTAATTATTACTAGTTTGGGCCCTAGGTAGGTCACCCAACCAAGTACAATGTTAATGAATTATTTTTTGTCATTAAATGTCATAATGGAATTTATTATTAGTATATTATTAGTGATTACAGTGATAGAAGTGAGGTGCATTCTGCACCTCAATATGGATGAGATGTGTACCATGCATAAGATAGAATGAAAAACAAATTGATGTCTAACAATTCAACAGAAAATGAAAAAAGGAAATATAAAAAGGTAAATAAAGAAAAATAAAAAAATAACACAATCAAGTATTGATCGATCTTATTCCAGAATTATTTAGGTGCCAAGAGGTTTGCGAATTGGTTATTTTTTATCACTCTTGGTGCTTAATAGATCCGTGGTTAAGAAGGATCTATGCTGATTATAGAAGTTTGGCAGGATAACTACCAAACTTATAAATAAAGCATCTCAAATATTATGTAATGATCACTCCAATTTTAATAAACTTACTTTCATTATATTTCCTCTGTGTGTGTTTCAAGTTTTCCGACAGTGGTATCATTGCATGCTTGAATGTCATGAGGATGAAGTTGAGAAAGTCTCGGGATAGAGAAAGAGTTATGAAATTCAAGTCATAAGTGATGCATTTGATGTTTTCAAAAATTAGAAAACATTTTTCAAAAGTTTCTTATGTTCAAAACTATACAAAAAGAGGGTGGAAGGAAGGTGGAATATGGAGACATACATCACTGCAATGAAAAAATTAAGCTTGCCATACGGTGGCAACATACCCAGCTGGTGGTTGTTGGGATTTATGAGGGTCAATAAAAGAATCAATGGAACCAAGTCTCAATCAAATTCTGAAATAGTCTCCTCACCAAAATTCTGAAATAGTCTCCTCACAAGTGCACTAGAGGCTAGTGTGCTAGAGAAAAAGTGAAAAATCCAAGCACAAGTGCTGAAAAAAAGAAATCTACAAGTGTGCCTAAGAGATATGCCAATTATAAGGTGCTAGAGTAAGTCTACACTAGGATTCTTTTTGCAAAGTTAGGGTTCTTTCCTACTGTATCTAGTTTATGAGTAGATGGCCCATGTTACTATTTGCTATCGTTCCACTAATCAATATATCCATTTCCCTCATATTTCTAGTTGGTCTTTATGCGATAACAAGTATCCTTTGGTTCCCCTTTGGGATGACCTTGAAATTTCCTTTTGGATTCAACAGAGAAGTTACCCTTGCTTGCATAGACTTTTCATTAGCGACCAAACTCAATACTGCATATTGAACATAAAGAGAAGCCTCCCCTCTTTGATTAATAGTCATTTGTGGCATTTCTTGAAGAGTGCCAAATGACATTGTTGCATGTTGTGATGTAGTGACCATCGCATTCTGTTGTGTTCCCTTACCACCATTCTAGGCCTACCTTCATACTTAATGTCGCAAAACTCCTGAAAGGTTAGGGCTACTCGAGTACCCTCTTCTAGCATTTGGTACTCCCTCTAATAATCTAAAGCATCTTTGTTCCTTTCTGGTGGTCCACAATTCCCTATTTTCTGCCCATCTAGGATTGGGGGAAGCCAAGGTCCCAAAGTCTTCTTATTGGATGCCCTAATGCTAGTCTATCCAGTGGTATTAGGCTGAATAAGAACATGTTGATTGCTACCCACATTATTCCCCCATTGGGAAAGAAGTTGAGTTAGCAGCTATTGGTTAAGCTGCCATTGAGAAACTATAGTTTGCCTTGTTTTTTTCGAAGCCTTCTCCTCCATTAAAGCTTTCACTAAATATCTGGGTTAGTGACATCAATAAAAATGCTCATAGGTTGGTAGGGTGAGCCAAATTTGATACCACTATATTTTCCTAAGGGGATTTTTTCCCTTACAGTTATTTTTTGAATAGGGTTTCAACAATTTATGAAGAGGGTTATAACTTATAGACCATAACAACAATTCATGTTCATTTTCCCATATAACAATAGATACCCTATCCTCAGTGATGTAAAAGATGTGTGACAATAATAAATTCTTCTGCGATTTCTATAGATTAAGACTGATGAACAATAAGTCTATGAAACTAGAACAATTTCCACTTATAATGTTGGTATTCAACAATAAATGTAGAATATTGATCCACAATATTATCAATTATTGTCCTAGGTACATCGGGTCCTTAGTCTATAAAAGGTCGATTGTGCTAATGATGCCTTAACTAGGTTGGGCATCTTGCTACCCTTACAAATCCACTTACCTAATAGTTGTTGTTCTATTTAGTCTGCCCGCTGCTTTAGTCTGTGACTGTGGTAAGGAAAAAAACTTCTTTTATTGATGCAAGATTCCTAATTATGGTACCACATGATATGCCTTCTAAACTGCCAATATTCCTTTAATCTGCCTTAAGTAAATCCTAAGGATATCTTATCATCTGCCACAGGAAATTGTTGGAACAGAGATCTTGGCCTCTATTTTCTCCAACAAGAACCCTCTGTTCATCACCAATGTAGTTTCACCATAGTCTTCTGCCTTCCAACTAGAACTATCTGACTTTGCATGTTCCTCTACAATTTCCTCTCTGCCAGCATTTGTAGAGGTTCCCCTAGCCCCAGAGGATTGGCCATTACACTGCAAGGGCCCTTGTGGGGAGTTTTGAGATTGTGATGGTTTATGTTGTCTTTTTTCTTGTTGTTGGTCACAATAAAGTGAGACTAAGTGGTGAATTTGTGACTTTGAAGCCGCTGGATTCATTTGGAAATAATACTCATGGTGTTGGGGAATGGAGGGCTGACAGTAATGTGTTAGAGATGGGAAAGAAATAGTTGTAGGTAGTGGATTGTAAATCCCACCGTGCCCTTTCTGGGCTACAACAACTACATGTGTTTCATATTCAAGAGGTACCCAAATTTCCCTAACAACCATCAGCTGAGGTGCTTGAGGATCTGAGCTTGTTGGTGAAGGACTGGACCTTCTAGTGTGCAGACGATATTTCTATCCAAATCTAGAATATAAAATCAACAAAAAATTGGAGATTAACACCTTTCCTTATCAGTTTAAAAGTTAATTGGATATTAACACCATGCCTGGAAAAGTAGCATCCAGGTTGGTCCTTTTCGAGTAGCTTGGATTTCATTTCTCACACACACCACATCGGGGATCAAGGTGGCATACCTATTAGAAAATTTGGGGGTGGACACTGGAGAGGGAAGAACTCTTTGGATCAAGAAATTGAATAAAAATTTAGGGGAAGTCATTGCTACAGATGAAATGAGCTCTTCCCACTCAAATTAAAGTTCATTAATTGAAAGGTTTAAGCTCCAGAATAGAGTGAATAGAGTAGCTATGTGATACTCTTAAGTAGCACTATAATAGAGTAGCTATGTGATACTCTTAAGTAGCTCTATAATAGAGTAGCTAGGTAGCACTCTTAAGTAGCTCTATAATAGAGTAACTAGGTAGAAATATTAAGTCAATATATAGTTTATCTCTCCTTATCTATTTAGAAGTGCATTGGAGATTAACACCATGCCTGGACAAATATAATATAGATTAGCCCTTTTTTAGCTTCTTAGATTTCATCTCAGACAGACTTGTTAGCAAATTTAGGGGTACACACTAGAGAGGGAAGAACTCTTGGATCAAGAAATTAATAAAAACTTAGGGGAAGTCATTGCTGCAGATGAAATGAGCTCTGAATGCTCAGCAACAGGGGATAGGAACTCTAGGAATAGGGAACTGGATGATTCTCCAAAACTTTTCACTGCATACCAGACAACCAACCAACAAAATCAAGTGGAGATGGCAGGTGGAGGACTCAAGATTATATTGACTCACCGAGAGAAAGATGTGCAAGTGACACATTCAATTCCATGAAGTAGATAGAATGGAATGGCAGGGAAGATATACACAACACTTAAGATGTCCAGTAATAGAAGGTCTAGACACAAATGGAGCAAGCAACAACTGCTGCAATCAAACAGGGTAGAGTCAAAGGTGGGTATTCATTTATATTTTTGGCATCCTTCCCAGAATCCATGGAATTATTTTATCCATTTAAAGGATTAGGGCACTAGAAGGAATCGAAGCTCTCTGTTTCTAAGCCAACCCCACTAATTTAAGATACAATAATGAGTCAAATAAAAGTGAAACCTATCTAAAAAAATTAGTAGGACTTGCAGCTTCAACAAATTAAATATTTTGAACATGTTTCTTGTTGGAATGTAGCCACTATAGAATTAATTGTTGTAAAACTTGATGAAGCAAACTATAGTTGGTAGAACCAAATTTTATGAAAGCTCATATGGAAATCAAAATTCTGTTTTAAATGTTCAATAAAAAAATGCATGCTAAAATCCAATTTTATTATGTCTTGACGGTGGTTGAAATGCATCCAAGAAAATTGTGGCATCGTATTTAATGCAAGGTCTTGGGCCTTATATTTATTTTATTACAAATATATTTTCTAAGACATGTAAATTAGCAACTTTGCAAAAACTAAAGGCAACAAAAACAATCTATGTAGCATCTGGCCAGGCTTAAACTCACGAATGAGGTGAAGGCACCCAATTTTTCCACAACAGTCATCTTAATGCAGACCGGTGAGATAATCATTCATCTTACATATCTAAAGGTAATTATCAGAATCTATTATACATGGTTTCAACAGAGCCTAGAGGTACGGTTACCCACATTTTTGTTTAAGAAAAAAATGGGATAACCAGGGAAGCTATCCCAATTCAATATATGTTGGTAATACATTATGAAACATATCAATTATACTGGCATGGGACCATACTTCCCGAAGTGTGAGGAAATGTATTATTATAATGGATCTAGTTTGAGAGGTGAATTTGAATGCATGAGAAAGGTAACAATAGATGTTGTCACAAGCTCTGATCTACTGGAAGAGTCCTCTATAGAATCCATATAGTGCACAGGAAAGGAGGGTGATAGCACAGTAATACAAGGACCAGAGGAGGGATACTGGATGGGTCAAACCTGTCTGATAGAATAACTATGCACATGCTATTAGTACTCCTGTAGAGAGCAATGAAGAAAGGATAAGATATCTTTCTGAGGTTTTTATTGTTATGGAAACTAATATTCACAATGTCAGAATTAAGGATTCATCTTGACAAAGACAAGAGGAGCGTAAATTTGTAAGCCTATCCAGGGAGGTTTGTCTCGAATGTAGTCATTACAGTCTCGTCCTATTTCAATGACACTCAACATAAAGAAACTCAAGCTCCCAAACACATGATCACTGGAGTTCAAATAATTTGGGAAGACAACTCACATGATGGCTATAGGTGCATCTTTTGGAACCCTGTTAGCTGCATAAGTAGAGGCTCAGAAGAGACCTTGAGCCGGGCATGAAAATGTAAATAGGACACCACATAGATTCTGCCTGCAACCATAAATCAAGTCCTGAACTAAATTGGAACCCGAAGAGAGGAAAAAAATATAGGGAACATTGCCTAATTTCAAAGTAGAAGTTGACCAAGAGAATTAATTGGTGTAATGTCTCTCTCCTGTGTATAATATATATAGGTATGTGCACTGGAATTAAAAATAAAATTAAAGAAGGGGGTGGGGGGAAACCTAAATTTAGGCCAAAATCAACTTTTGTTGTCAGAACCAACATTTATTTAAGGTGATTTGTACACATGTGAAATGAAATTTATGATGGGCTCACCTGTGCGTGTAAAGTCTTATGACCATTGCTAGGAGAAATTTTCTCATCCTATGGGGGATTGCCTGAAGAGCCCATTTCTTTGCACAAAAGACACATGGTAGAAATTGGGTGTTCAACCCAGCTTATGAGGACACAAAGGATGAGTTTTGACGCATTTAAAGGAGCCAAATGAGTTCACTTTGAAGCACTCTACACTTGGAGGAATATTGGAGGCATAGTTTCCCTTTGGTCGTTCCTTTTCCTTGCTTTGTGAGCCATGTGCCCACTTCATAATGGTTTTGTGGCCCTTATAATAAATAGTTGGAAGGTACATACACCCTTTGAAGGGTCATTTATTGGAGGTACATGAGCCTATATCAAAGAAAAAGGGCTTAGTGCCCACTTTGAAAGACATTTAGAGGTGGAACTCCCTTGTTTAGTGGAGGATTTGTTATAGTTGTGGGGGAACTTGAAGGTCCCCCTCTCCCACTTGGTCAATGGAATTGGGAGCACTTATACCTACCTTGGAGGAGAATTTTGGGGTTGTTTGCCCACTTTAGAGGCTTTTGGGGTTATCTTCCCACTTCAGAGGCTTTTGGTGGGCAGATTTAAAGAATTCCTAGATAAACTATGTTGTTGATGGGCCTTGGGAGGCTGGATGCCATGCCAACAAGCCCAGTATTTGTTTCTAAGCCGACCTCACTGATTTAAGATACAATAATGAGTCAAATGAAAGTGAAACCTGTCTAAAGAAATTAGTAGGACATATAGCTTCAACAAATTAAAGATAATTATTAGAAAAGTTCCCTAGAGCTTTGGAAATAACAAACAAAATGCAACTTCGATGTCTTCAATAAGCTGTATATTCTCTTAAGGTAGATGTTCATATAGACTCCCTACAGACTGATGATTCTCTTGGGGCATCTCTAACATACTCTTCCATTTTAGAAATGAATGATGTGGGTGGCTGTTCATTCAGTAATTTGCTTCAGAACAAACAAAGTAAGTATAACAACTCATGTTTGTAATGTGCAACAACATAACATTACACTAGAAAATAGCATTGAATATGATGACAAAGTTCACAAATTATCTTTACCTATTCAAGTGTAGGAATTTAAAACCACGTCGAAGGTCAAGACCTTTGCAAACTTTATAAATCTCTAATAATATTTTAGCCTACCATACAAGTGGAACAAATAATTTCAAAAGTGACACAAAATGCTACTCAGACAAAATGCTGCCAAAAAATTTGTTTTCATAAACTAAACATTTGGAAATTAATAGGAAAGTATGTATACGAAATATGAGAGGAAGATAGATGGCTACTAGGAGGAGCGGTGATGGAGCGATGGAGGAACGCTAACTAGAAAAAACCCTAAATTTTTGGTGGACACCATGAGAGCTTGACAAGCACAGGGAAGAGCACTGAATCGGTTTAGGGCAGCTACTACTTTTCTTCGGCATCATGAGATCCTGGTTGACAAGTTTGACACTACAGAGGTGAGGTTATCACTACCATTTTAAGGCATCACATCACTCATTACTCAGGTTTTATGGTGGATTGTCGTCAACGGTCACGAGATCCACAACAAAAGACTGGCAGCTGCACGATTTTGGCGTTATCTCAATGGCTCTGACAACCTGACAATGGGTAATTATTTTGACCCTGGTGCTCCTCGGACTACCCTCCAGTGGATCAGAGGCCCCACCTCATACATTTCTGGATCCTCCATTATCTGGTGAGCCATCACTAGATACATTCACATCATCAAGAAAGGCCTTGGTTGGAGCATTGGATCAGGTGAAAAACTCGAGATTGCTATGGATGCTTTGTCTGGTTGTGGTCATGTGTACCAATTACCTTTGGCCATTAGACAACACTTTATGGATGTAGGAATTCAAACCATTTCATAAATTGCTGACAGAGTTAACTCCTCTTGGATCACACAAGTATGGAAATTGGCACAAGATCTTGACATCTCGGATAATTGGCATCCGACTTGGAACAATTATCTCAGGAGCCTCTGTGTCACCAACATTAGAATCACTGAGAGGGAGGATGAAATTTTATGGGCTTTATCTTCCAGGGGAAAATACTCTCCAAAGGAAGGGTATGTATCTCTATGTGTAGAATGTGATACCCAGAACAAACTGTGGTGGTGGAGAGACCTTTGGAAGTTGAAGGCACCACCAAAGGCCAAAATTTTCATGTGGTGCATGCTCACCAATTGCACCCCAACTGAGGAAAACCTCATTAAGCGATCCATCCACAATCCCTCCAAATGATGTCTTTGCAAATCTCAGGCCGAGGACATGGGTCACCTCTTCCTCACCTACCCATCTAGAAAAATAATCTGGCATCTTACCACAACTGCCCTGGCATCACATATCATTGGCATGGAAACTCTGTTTCTAAGGCTTGGTCATATTGGTGGAAATCGACAATCTGCCCAAAAGAACGTAATCTTGCCCTCTTGATATCTTGGGGCACCTGGCTGGCCCGTAATCAAACTATCTTTCAAAGTGTTGTGATATACTGGCCTCACAAAAGTAACACTATTGTGATGCTCTTCCTCTCAATTCCAAACGATGATCTTGGAGCACAAGGTAGAATTCTAACACCAGAGGCTATTGACAATTCCTACCTGTGGGCCTATTTTGATGGGGCATCAAGCATCCATGGCTGTGGAGGGGGGGCTACTCTCTATCTCTCCAAATCTCACTACTATAAGATTAAAATGGGATTAGGCCTGGGTACAAACAACAATGTCAAGCTCAACAGTCTCAAACTCCTCTTCACCTTCACCCGAGAGAAGAGTTGCAACAAGATTCAGATATTTGGGGATTCCAAAATTGTTATTAATTAGTTCAACAATGAAGCATTATGTTCATACACTTAGAGCTTTGCTAGATGAGGTTATGGCACTAAAATACTTTTTTGATTCCATTATTGTTGCTCACATTTACAGGCAAAGGAACCAAGTGGTTGATCAACTATCCAAAGAAGCTTCGCAATTAGAGTGGGGTCACTGGTTCATTATCAAACAGGATGGACAGAATGAGTATTAGTATTTCCATAGACCCTTCATAGAGGATATGGAGGGACAGGGGGCAGTCTAACCAGGCTATGGACTTTGGCTAGTTTTTGGCAGGGCTCTGGCTGGTTTTTTATTTTTTCTCATGTGATTATGTAGATATTTTTGTTTTTCACAGTACTATTTACAAATTTTATTAATGAACATATGAACTATATGAATGTAAGTGATTTTGAATCATGCATAGATGACTATGCTGCTGATACAACATGTAATTTTCTCTCATAATGAAAATTACAAATTTTGTTTTTCCAAAAAAATATGAGAGGAATTATATAATGATAAAAACTTCAAACATGTTCAGAGGGAATGCCACTGAAGCTTAAGACTATATGCAAAATTTCCCTGAGACAAACCAGTGGTTTTCTCCCTAAATCAGTTTGTGGTTTTTTTTAACCTAGAAGGCAGTCATTCAAATAGAAAAAAACTTTTCCTGAGACCAATCGGAGGGTTGTCATAACCCTATGACAGACCCAAGTCACTGGACCGAGGCATAGGCAAAGGCATCTGGATTTATTTTGGTGTTAAATGGATTTGTATTGAGGCAAAAAATTGAATTATTCTGAAGTTGATTCCCTGCAAGTTCATCCTTAGGCAGAAGCAGAACGGTCTGAGGTAGGATATTATCACAATTCCCAGTAAAACAAAACCTTGAGGGTGGTTATTTACGTAATTATTCTGAGGAAAATTAATCTAAATTTTTTGAGCATCAAAGGAGGCTAATCCTAGTCAACCCCCTTCCTCAGGCCACTCAGGGATTATTTGTGCTCTGCAATAGTTCTTAACTTTTGAAGAAATTTCCTATTCCTATATAGAGCTCAGAGTGGTTGTCTGAGGCAAGTATAGAGGAATTGATTTAGGACCGAAGCAGATCCAAGACTCTCTAATATGATGCAGTGGTATTGGATAGATTCTCGGAGAATTTTCTGAAGGAAGTCCAAGGAAGAGGAAGAGTTTTATCCTTCGCCTTGACCCATGAAACCATTCAGATATTAGCCTTGATTAGAATTCACAAAGGTTTATTCAGGTCTATAGATTTCTGGTTAGAATACAACTTTGTCCAATACAAAATTATACTGCAACTGTTTGAAACGATACTAAACTATTAAATCTAGAGAATATAGTGGTACTATGAAATTCTATTGTATGTTTGAACTATCGTATTGTTTACCGTAATGTTGAGATAACAATTTTATTTACTGAATACTTCATTCATTTGTATTGGATGAATCTTGGTATCATTGTCTGAAAAAGAATTTGTTGAAATCCTAGGGTGAAAATTTCCCTAGGATCTCACAAAAACAAGAAAATAAAATTTACCAAATAAATAATAAAGATCAAGATCTGCAATAGATATAGTAAATCTTGAACCTACCAATAATTCTTCAATCCTAGAGTACTGAGCATGTGATGCCAACTTCATCCTAGAAATGTCCTTCTTCAATTTGCATACATGGATCTCTCACCCACGCACCTGAAAGCCTCTCAACTGATTGAGGTATATTTCCTCCTCGATTAGACCATTAAGAAATAATGTTTTTACATCCATTTGATATAAATTCCAACAAAAAATTGATGCTAAAGATATGACGAACCTAATGCAAGTACACTAGAAACTAGAGTAAATCCTAAAGGTGTCCTCATAGTCAACTGCTCTCTAGAGAATAGTCTCACTATGAAATGAAGCTTAGTACATTTTTATGGTATCAGCTGCAAGCTTCACCTCCTTGATTAGACCATTAAGAAACAATGTTCTTACATCCATTTGATATCAATGCCAACCAAGAATTGATGCTAAAGACATTAATGAACCTGATGCAAGTACACTAGAAACTAGAGTAAATGTGTCCTTATAGTCGACTCCTCCCTAGAGAATACTCTCACTATGAACAAAACCTTTGTACTTTTTTATCTTCTGTAAGATTCACCTCAAACATCCACCTATAAAAAAAAAAAACCCAAGTTGTGTTGGCACAATCTCCCAAACATCATTCTTCAATATAGAGTTGTCCACGTCCACCACATCATTTTTTCATAACTGCTAACCAATTACCTCCCCATAACTAAAAGGCTCTACAAAAATTATGGAAGACATTGGTGCAACATAATTCAGAAACTTTTTAGAAATATAACTCGCTACAAAGGATGGCTTTGGAGATCCAACATGATCCTATGCATCCTACTACGTTTAGTACCACCTAGGCTGCCTTGTTGAACCAAAAAATACTAAAGCATCACTTCCACCTCCAAAACCTTGCTAATCATCATTAGGATAGAAAAGGTTTTTCCCTCCTTAACCTCTACTAAGAGGCTCCTGAGACCTCGAGGGACCATGATTCATTAGAAGGTTCACATATTAGTCCACTATTATTTTCCATTGTGACATAATGTAGACTTCGTAGGCCTTGCAGGACTCATTATATCCAACAAAACACC